>JAWNLY010000176.1:10632500-11060000 GCA_035042045.1 Drosophila melanosoma
ATTGTTTGGCCAAATAATGCTTGTGCAACAATCAACAAACAACAAAAAAAAAAAAAAACGAGGACAGCTTTTGTCACTTTTCAAAACATATACCTAGACTATAGCTATACATATAGCTATATATCCAAATTGACTTTTACCCTTTTACTCAACAGTTACTTTATTCAATTTCCAATTAATTGAAGTAAAAAGAAATACAATTTTTCTTTTTTTTTTTTTGTATTTTCCAATGGAAATGCTTGTTTCGAACACAAATCGTAAAAAACAAAAAAATTTCTTTTTTAATATGCTGAAAAATGAAATCCATCCATTTCACCACAACAAATATCAATGTCAAAATCCATTGACAAACTGGGCCATTAGCAAAAAATGGCAACTCAAAGTCTATAAAATGAATTTTACATCCTTAATATGTTTGCAGTGATGCTTATGATTTCATCAGTATCGTCATCAGTATCGTCATCGTCATCAGCATCATCATCAACATCAACATCTTCATCATGTGTGTGTTGCTGCTGTTATAGATGCCATATGCATGAGTATCGAGTTTATGGACTGCAATATTCCAATTTATTTTTGCCTTTGTTTTCATTTTGTTTTAATAATGACAACATGAAAATTGAGTCAAGCCAACGCTGAAGGCTGAAGGCGAAACCCTGTTTTTCCAAACTCTATTATCAAAATGCATTTTGAGGAAGGTAAAATAATTGCATTAAGTAAGACCTTCCTGCCTGCCTGCCTGCCCGCCTGCCAGCCAGCTTCTGGCCCCCAAACAATATATGTACTCGTATATATGTGTGTATATATAATAATTGACTGTGCCCAGAGCATGGGTTAGCTTCACTAGGAACAGGACACCGAAACGACAACGACAACGTCGGCTCCCGCTCCCGCTCCCGCTCCCGTGTTTCCTTTCTCGTTGCTCTGGCCCTTATCTGGTCCCTGACTGTCAGGCAGTCCTCGCTTGTCAGTTCCTTCATTCATCCGCACACCAACTGCCATTATTCATGTGCCTGCATGTGTGTGTGTGTGTATGTGTGTGTGTGTGTGTGTGTGTTGTTCGTGTATGTGTGCACTCAACTATTTCAAAAGTAATTAAGTTTGCAAGAGGCGCATAGTTTGTAATACGTCAGCCCTTTTCCGAGTAAACTAATAACTCACAGCAATTTTTATTACTATTTTCCTTTTTTTTTTTTTTTTTCTTTTTTCTCAATATTTAATTAAAAATTGTAAAGTTATATTATAAACATAACTATAAATGTAACAAGAAACTTTATAGAAGCTCCGCAAGTGCCAGCCCAAAGGACACACAGGAAAATAATAATATTTCATATATAATAAAATATCAAGTTTATTAAACTGAAGACTGAAGAAATGCCAAAGTGATTTGAAACATAATAATTTAATGAAATATTTTCTTGACCAGGCGCATCATTTGTAACCAAAAACCCTTAAGGAATATGAGGCAAGTGGCAAGTGGCAGGCACTGGGCATTTTGCATTAGGGCTGAGTGCATTTAGCAGGTGGAAAGCCAGTGAATATTATGGACTTGGAAGCGATCGAAGGTTGCCCCAATCAACGGAAATAAGTTGGCAACAATTTGCTGTTGTGGCAGTTGCAAACAGGGGGCAACACAGACGACGAACTGACTGACTGACTGACTGACATTAGCAGGCTGCAATCTAAATCGAAATTAAACGCTGGACACACACAAACAATTTGGAGGAAGGCACATGCAACGCAACGCAACGCAACGCAACGGAAACGGAAGCGGATGTTAAAACGTGGCGGTGCGGGGCAGTGCGGTGCGGTGCGGTGCGGGGCATGCATCCGTCCAAAGCAAAAGCTAAAATCAACGGCAATTGCAATTTCAAAGGTCTGTGGTGGGCAAGCATATTGTGAATGCATGTTTGCGGCCACACAGGAAGGCACTCGTGCAGGTTGCTTGCCACGCCCCTACGCCCAGTTGCTGTCGCGAGGTCACAACAACGTAATCAAACCAGGTGAGTGTCTGCGTGGCACGGCACCTACACACAATCCAGCACGAACACACTTGGATGAGCAAACAGCTCTCAAGAAAGCCAGGCCTCAATTTTAGAAAAACTCAAATTCTTTTTTGGCACCCAGGAATTATTTATTATATTTCTAAGTTGGAAGCATATTTCTCACTTTATTTTCTATCTTAAATTACTATAAAATATTAGTATTTTAAGCTTTTACGAAATTCATACAGATGATTTGATAAAACATTTAATTTTTAACCCATTGTGTGATTTCCCATTGATCGGCTAAACTCTGACTTATCATTTCACATCAAACTGAGAACAAACTTTATTATTCTATTTAAATTTTAGTTAATTTTTTAGTTTTATATAACGTTTTTCTTTTATTTAGAAATCAATTGTTAACAAACTTTAAAAGAAGCATTTCTAATTTTAATAAATTTTTCACGTAAATAAAAAGTTTCTTTTGTAAGCAAAACTGCTAAAGAGATGATATCAAATTGGCTCATTTCACTTAAGGAAAACTTGTTTAGTTGCAAGAACTGAGCTAACCATTTAATCCAAATGATGAATTTGTTTCGAGTATGTAATTTGTTTAAGGAGTTTCGCAGTTTTTAAAGCCATCAATTTTAATTTGATGCTGCGAACTGTAAGTAATTGTGGAGTTTGAAAAATACAGACAAGGACGCATTCCATGAACTCCAAGCCTAACCAAATGAATAAAAAAATGTATTCAAAGTGAATAAAAAATTTATCCAAAGTATATAAAAAAAAAAATAGAAGGCAGCAAAGCAAACTGGACAATAAGTAAATGTTACTTATAATGCGACTCCGGCAGTGGCTGTGGCAGTGGCAGTGGCTGTGGCAGTGGCAATGGCAGTGGCAGTGGCAACGGCCAGAAACACAATTATGTTAATGTTTGCTCGACCGTAATTAACTCAAATTTATGATATTTTAATTTCACAAGTGAAGGACGCGGGACGTGGTACGCGGGACGCGGGACGCGGGTCGCGACGACACTTGAGAGCACAAAAGTTGAAAACGTTTCAAAACAAAGCGTAAACCAAAAGTAACACAAAAGAAATTGCGTTATAATAACACACGTAATAAGTTTTTTCCTAACTTTCCCCAATTTTCCCATTTTGCGCATTTTCTCATTTCGCATTTCACAATTCACAATTCATGCAGCAGCCGAAAAAAACAACAGAGCCACAAACAAATACATTCTTAATGCGAGCGCGTCAAATATATATAAATATTTATAAATATATACAAATATATATATATATATATATATATATATATATATATAAATTTACATACATTCAGTTGACGAAAATAAAATACCCTTACAGAAAACCGTATTTTTTTATCTTAAAATGCTCATTTAATCGATTTAGAAGAAAAACATCAATTTGTTTAAATAAAATCATTTATATTATTATTATCCCAATATACGAAAATTTAGTATTATTAAGTCGAATTACACTAAATAAATTGCTTCTATATAAAATGAGGTGTTTAACAAATTTGGTAATAAAAATTGAAAGCAAGTAAAAATTGCACACAGCTGGTGACAACAATTTAATAACCAACTTAAGGGTATGAAAAATGTGTACAATTTTGAAGAAACGAGACTAAAATTTATTGTTTGCCAAAGTCGCTGGGGAGGGGTGTGGCGCGTGGGTCGCAGTTGCCACACAAAATAAATGTATGCAAAGAAAACAAGCAAAATAAAAAATAAAAAACAAAAAAAAAAACACACACACACACACACACACACAAAAAAAATAAGGAAAATACAAGAGAAGAGAAAATGAAAAATGGAAGCGAGGGGAAATTATGTTGTGCATGTTAAATGCGGACAGGCATGAAAACAACACGTAGCGAATGCAAGACAAATAGTGAAAAATAGCCAACAAAATGGCCAGAAATGGGACAGCAAGCGGACAACAATGCAAAATGTGGATAGCGACGGTGGGGAGGGAGGAGGAGGGGGGAGGATTTAGAGTTCTGAATAATGTGTGTGTCCTGCTGCTGGAGGAGCCTTTAAGTAAGTCAAAGTTGAAAGTCTTCGACAAACACAAAAAAAAAAAACACACTTAGAATCACCTAATCACAACCACCCACACACACACACCCACCCACACCCACCCACACACACATACACCCCACTCCCCCCCCCCACACACACACACTCAGACTATGCGACTATTATTTATGAGTTTTCTACGTTTTTTGCCTTCTGTGCATTTTTCGCTATTTGCCATTTAATTTGTGTTATTTTTTTTTTTTTTTTTTTGGTGCTGTTTTTGTTTTTTTTTTTTTGGTGCTGCGGCTCAATTTCGAGTGTCAAAGCATTCTTCGTCGTTGTAAAATGTTTGCGTTGCCACTTGATGACTCAGCAAGACACAAATACACACACAACACACCACACACACACACACACACAGCCTGCAATTGCGTGGGTTGCGTTTTTTTTTTTTTTGCGTCGTTTTCGACATTCCTTTTGGCATTTGCCATAAAAACTGAACACTTTGTTTCTTTTCCTTTCAGTGCAGTATCATCGGACTCCTAACTGAATACACACATAAACACACACACACACACACACACACAGCAACACGTACGCAATTGTGTTGTGTGCTTGTATTGAAAATATACTTTGGTGTTGCATGCATGAAACCAAGGCCAAAGCATATTACAAGCAAAACTGCAAAATTCTTACGGAAACAACTTGAAAGCTAAAACTTTGTCTCAAAGTTGTCAGCTAAAATTCGAAAAATGTTGCCGCTGCTGCTGCTTCTTCTGCTATTTCTTTTGTTAGCGAGTGTGTGTGTATGTGTGTGTGTGTGTGTGTATGTGTGTGTGTGTGTGTGTGTATATGTGTGCGAGTGTGGAATGCAGGTATGTAAGACAACTGATTGCTTTGACACACAACACACAACACACTCGCACACAAATTTAATTTAATTTTGTGAAAAGTGCTTGCAATATTTTTGTCCGCAACTTTGTTGCCGCTGTGTGAGTGTGTGTGTGTGTGTGTGTGTACGCATGTGTGTGTGTACTGTACTTCTAATTGAAGTTGCTAAAAGCAGTTTTAATTACATTTTACAGCAAAAAAAAAAAACTAGAGCAGACTTAGGCGCAGGCGCTGATTAAATGATATGTGAAATGATTTTTTTTTTTTTCATTTATTTAATGTTTTACACGAAAATTTGGCGTTGTCAACGTGAAAATGCAAAAAAAAAAACATTCTTCGAGTGAAATATTTTTGCAGATGCAAATGCATTTGCCACTGTCAGCCTTCAGTTAAGTGATTTTTCCAGCATCATCAACAGCAGCTCTTCAATTATAGCCAACTTTAGCCAAATCGAATTATTCGATTCCTGTGCAGTGCTGCGTGGATCTGAATCTGAATCTGAATCTGAAGAGGGTCACTTTCTCTGCTGGGCAACGGATTTTTCAATTCGATTCTTATTTGATTTTGACATTCGCTTTACTCTGCTGCTGCTCTGCTCAGCTGCTGGCTTTTCAACTGAATTGGGTTACGCTCCCTTTCCCTCTTCCTCTTTCCCCTGCCCAGTGGCCATTGCCCATCCTTCGATTGGTAAACGGTCAAGTCTTCGGTGTCACAGTGCGCTATTTGCCGATTTTTCTCAGGTGGCTCCAAATTGTCTGTCGCTCACTCAATTTCTCTTTTCCTTTTCAAATATATATATAACAATTTTTTTTTTTTTTTTTTTTTTTTTGAGCTAATTGAGTGTGATGCGAACGCTGAAGGATTTGGCTAATGGAATTGTTCAGTGCATTTATTGGCTATCTGGGCACTCTTTTGGACAGAGTGTTCAAATAACGAGCTTTCGATTTATCTCCAAAATCACATTAGTGGCACTTGCAACTGAATGAAAACAAAAAAAAAGAAAAAAAATTCAATTGGTTTCGCTGTGCAACTTCAAATCCCTCTTACACCTGAAAAATCATACCACTTGCAGAGACTAAAAGATTTTATTCCACAAACAAAAAAAAAAATCTATTTTTCATTTGACAATTGATTAGACTTCTTATTTTTAGTGGCGCTTTATTACATAAGGAAAAGTCATTGAAACCAACTAATGCGACAGCAACTAGCAGCTCGCTACTAGCAGCTTGCAACTATCAACTAGCAACTTGCAACTAACAACTAGCAGGTAGCAACTTGCAACTATCAACTATCAACTAGCAACTAGCAACATGAAACTAACAACTAGCAGGTAGCAACTAGCAAGAAGCAACTTGCAACTATAAGCTTGCAACTATCAACTAGCAACTAGCAACTAGCAATATGCAACTAGCAACTATCAACTAGGAACTATCAACTAGCAACTTGCACCTAACAACTAGCAGGTAGCAATTAGCAGCCAGCAACTAGCAACTAGCTACTTGCAACTATCAAAAATAAACTTTCAACTAGCAACGTGCAACTATCAACTAACAAGTAGCAACTTGCAACTAGCAGGTAGCAACTAGCAAGTAGCAACTAGCAAGTAGCAACTAGCAATTCGCAAGTAGCAACTAGCTACCAGCAACTAGCAACTATCAACTAACAACTAGCAAGTAGCAACTACCAACTTGCAACTTACAACTCGGGTTTTATCACACTTTAAAGATAAGCTTTTTGCACATTAAATTTAAAGCACACACACAAAATATGGTTTTTTTTTTTTAGATATAAAGCTGAACAACATTATATAATGGCAGCTATTGACTGTTTTCTGTGCATGGTTTGGCAAGCTGCCCAGGATGAGGGCGAATAAGCCATAATAATGCAGAACAAAGCAACTAAAAATATATATATATACAGTGTAAATTAGGCACGTTGAAAATTAATGCTAAATCAGCAAAACAATCAGGAAAATTACGCAAATGCGTTTGGTGCGGTTTGGTGTTGGTTGTGGATCCGCTTCCGGCAGTGGACGTGAAAAAACCCGCCCAAAAAACCATTTGGTAATGGTAACGATATAAGTAAAGGGACCATCAGCATGACCACGTCCGTATGGGATATTCATGGGCATTAATGGGCCTAAAACGTTATGCGATGCATTAAAATGAGGCTAACAAAATTAAAAGCTGGCCAAAAATTGTTTCGGCTTAAGTCTGTAAATAACCAAAAACACAAAAAAAAAAACACATAAATAAAAGCATTCCATTATAAATATGATTAATTTTACAGTCTTTCATAATTTGTGTACAGTTGGCCACAAAACACTTTGCAATGCATTTGCAATTTAAGATAGAATTTTGAAATCAACACAGAATTTTATTTGCTTGCCGCCGGGCGTTGTTGCAATAAGATTGTGTATTGTTTTTTTTTTTTTTTAGCAAATAAAAAAGAAATAAACAACACTAACTAAATACCAAATACTGATGCATGCCTCGCCATGGAAGAGGCAGTGCAATTCAATTAAGTGTAAAAACTAATTAAGTGGCAGTGGCAGGCAGCGAGGCCGAAACAAGTCGAGTTGAGCTGGGCCAAAAATGTTGCCTCATTTTGAAGTATGCTTTTAGGGGCACTTAGGCACAGCCACGCCTGCAAGCCAGATGTCAGCATATATGTTGTGTATGTGTGTGTGTGTGTGTATGTGTGTTGCATACTTTTACTGATAAAAGTTTGGCTTGCGTCAAAAATAAATTGAAACCGGAAGCAGCCAACATACAGATTCACAGATTGTGCAGTGATTGAGTGTGCGTGTGTGTGTGTGTGTGTGTGCGTGTGTGTGTGTGTGTGTGTGTGTGCGCGTGTGTGTGTGCTCGTGCGTGTTTCAAGATGGCGACTCTGACAGCAATTGGGCCTAATGGCTGTCTGACAGTCTGCCAGCATCGACAGTCAAAAAACTTTGCCCTGACAGCGACTAATTCTCATTCGGCTGATGCACAGTCATCCGCTGCTCCCCCTTCCCCCCTCCACAGATCCACTCACCACCCTGCCTGCGTGCCCCAAAAAACCAAACGAAACCCATTTCCATACCAGTTCCTACCCCTCCCCCCCCTCTCTACCAGTAATTTTTCCATTTCCTCATTTCCCCAAATTCTTATTTTCATTTTCATTTTCATTTTAATCGCAAGCCAAATGAAAAGCTTTTTCCATTTATTTTTGCGCATCTTGCCATACCTAGAGGAGCATAGTGTAAACCTTTGATGCTTAATCACTTGGCACGGCAGAGTGGCAGAGTGGCAGAATCGTCGATTCGACTCTGGCACAGCACAAGATGTTGCCACACTTAATATCCTGCACGCAGCAGTTGCACACAAACAAACAAGCCAACAAACAAAGGCAGCCGGCACAATGACTACAAAATGAAATGTTGCCGTTCCTAGTTGGAGGCGACTCCAAAGACGGAGAATGGTGGATGGCGTTTTTGGGGAACAGGGAATAGGGTATCCTTGGCATATTTTATGCCTCTTATAATGCTAAGTTGGCTATTATAAATTGCAGTGAATGTTACAAAATGCTGTTGCCAAACAGAGCTAAGCAGATAGAATAACAGAAATCATAATTTATGTAATTCATCTTTGGTTTGTGGTTTATATTTTGTTTTTTTTTTGGCGAGCTTCCGATAAGCCAGTTGCCAGGCAGCCAAGTTGCCGAGTTAACCGTTTTCAGCTTGCCATAATTGCATTGCCTGCCACTCCCAAAATTACGCCCATCTCAGCTCAACTTGGGTAATTGCAAAACGAAGCCAAACAATTTAGCCGAGTTAACGCCAAGAGGCGGCCAAGAAGATAACAAGTTAAGCTTAGTTCTACTAACTGTATCTGTATCTGTATCTGTATCTGTATCTGTATCTGTATCTGTATCTGTATCTGTATCTGTATCTGTATCTGTATCTGTATCTGTATCTGTATCTGTATCTGTATCTGTATCTGTATCTGTATCTGTATCTGTATCTGTATCTGTATCTGTATCTGTATCTGTATCTGTATCTGTATCTGTATCTGTATCTGTATCTGTATCTGTATCTGTATCTGTATCTGTATCTGTATCTGTATCTGTATCTGTATCTGTATCTGTATCTGTATCTGTATCTGTATCTGTATCTGTATCTGTATCTGTATCTGTATCTGTATCTGTATCTGTATCTGTATCTGTATCTGTATCTGTATCTGTATCTGTATCTGTATCTGTATCTGTATCTGTATCTGTATCTGTATCTGTATCTGTATCTGTATCTGTATCTGTATCTGTATCTGTATCTGTATCTGTATCTGTATCTGTATCTGTATCTGTATCTGTATCTGTATTGTATCTGTATCTGTATCTGTATCTGTATCGTATTGTATCTGTATCTGTATCTGTATCTGTATCTGTATCTGTATCTGTATCTGTATCTGTATCTGTATTCTGTATCTGTATCGTATCTGTATCTGTATCTGTATCTGTATCTGTATCTGTATCTGTATCTGTATCTGTATCTGTATCTGTATCTGTATCTGTATCTGTATCTGTATCTGTATCTGTATCTGTATCTGTATCTGTATCTGTATCTGTATCTGTATCTGTATCTGTATCTGTATCTGTATCTGTATCTGTATCTGTATCTGTATCTGTATCTGTATCTGTATCTGTATCTGTATCTGTATCTGTATCTGTATCTGTATCTGTATCTGTATCTGTATTGTATCTGTATCTGTATCTGTATCTGTATATGTATTGTATTGTATCTGTATCTGTATCTGTATCTGTATCTGTATCTGTATCTGTATCTGTATCTGTATCTGTATCTGTATCTGTATCTGTATCTGTATCTGTATCTGTATTGACTGTATCTGTATCTGTATCTGTATCGTATTGTATCTGTATTGTATCGTATTGTATCTGTATCGTATTGTATTGTATTGTATTGATTGTATTGTATCTGAATTGAATTGTATCTGTATCTGTATCTGTATCTGTATCTGTATCTGTATCTGTATCTGTATCTGTATCTGTATCTGTATCTGTATCTGTATCTGTATCTGTATCTGTATCTGTATCTGTATCTGTATCTGTATCTGTATCTGTATCTGTATCTGTATCTGTATCTGTATCTGTATCTGTATCTGTATCTGTATATCTATCTGTATCTGTATCTGTATCTGTATCTGTATCTGTATCTGTATCTGTATCTGTATCTGTATCTGTATCTGTATCTGTATCTGTATCTGTATCTGTATCTGTATCTGTATCTGTATCTGTATCTGTATCTGTATCTGTATCTGTATCTGTATCTGTATCTGTATCTGTATCTGTATCTGTATCTGTATCTGTATCTGTATCTGTATCTGTATCTGTATCTGTATCTGTATCTGTATCTGTATCTGTATCTGTATCTGTATCTGTATCTGTATCTGTATCTGTATCTGTATCTGTATCTGTATCTGTATATATGTATCTGTATCTGTATCTGTATCTGTATCTGTATCTGTATCTGTATCTGTATCTGTATCTGTATCTGTATATCGTATCTGTATCTGTATCTGTATCTGTATCTGTATCTGTATCTGTATCTGTATCTGTATCTGTATCTGTATCTGTATCTGTATCTGTATCTGTATCTGTATCTGTATCTGTATCTGTATCTGTATCTATCTATCTGTATCTGTATCTGTATCTGTATCTGTATCTGTATCTGTATCTGTATCTGTATCTGTATCTGTATCTGTATCTGTATCTGTATCTGTATCTGTATCTGTATCTGTATCTGTATCTGTATCTGTATCTGTATCTGTATCTGTATCTGTATCTGTATCTGTATCTGTATCTGTATCTGTATCTGTATCTGTATCTGTATCTGTATCTGTATCTGTATCTGTATCTGTATCTGTATCTGTATCTGTATCTGTATCTGTATTCTGTATCTGTATCTGTATCTGTATCCGTATTGTATCTGTATCTGTATCTTGTATCTGTATCTGTATCTGTATCTGATTGTATCTGTATCGTATTGTATCTGTATCTGTATTGTATCTGTATCTGTATCTGTATCTGTATCGTATTGTATCTGTATCTGTATCTGTATCGTATCTGTATCTGTATCTGTATCGTATCTGTATCTGTATCGTATGTATCTATGTATCTGTATCTGTATCTGTATCTGTATCTGTATCTGTATCTGTATCTGTATCTGTATCTGTATCTGTATCTGTATCTGTATCTGTATCTGTATCTCGTATCTGTATCTGTATCTGTATCTGTATCTGTATCTGTATCTGTATCTGTATCTGTATCTGTATCTGTATCTGTATCTGTATCTGTATCTGTATCTGTATCTGTATCTGTATCTGTATCTGTATCTGTATCTGATCTGTATCTGTATCTGTATCTGTATCTGTATCTGTATCTGTATCTGTATCTGTATCTGTATCTGTATCTGTATCTGTATCTGTATCTGTATCTGTATCTGTATCTGTATCTGTATCTGTATCTGTATCATCTGTATCTGTATCTGTATCTGTATCTGTATCTGTATCTGTATCTGTATCTGTATCTGTATCTGTATCTGTATCTGTATCTGTATCTGTATCTGTATCTGTATCTGTATCTGTATCTGTATCTGTATCTGTATCTGTATCTGTATCTGTATCTGTATCTGTATCTGTATCTGTATCTGTATCTGTATCTGTATCTGTATCTGTATCTGTATCTGTATCTGTATCTGTATCTGTATCTGTATCTGTATCTGTATCTGTATCTGTATCTGTATCTGTATCTGTATCTGTATCTGTATCTGTATCTGTATCTGTATCTGTATCTGTATCTGTATCTGTATCTGTATCTGTATCTGTATCTGTATCTGTATCTGTATCTGTATCTGTATCTGTATCTGTATCTGTATCTGTATCTGTATCTGTATCTGTATCTGTATCTGTATCTGTATCTGTATCTGTATCTGTATCTGTATCTGTATCTGTATCTGTATCTGTATCTGTATCTGTATCTGTATCTGTATCTGTATCTGTATCTGTATCTGTATCTGTATCTGTATCTGTATCTGTATCTGTATCTATCTGTATCTGTATCTGTATCTGTATCTGTATCTGTATCTGTATCTGTATCTGTATCTGTATCTGTATCTGTATCTGTATCTGTATCTGTATCTGTATCTGTATCTGTATCTGATCTGTATCTGTATCTGTATCTGTATCTGTATCTGTATCTGTATCTGTATCTGTATCTGTATCTGTATCTGTATCTGTATCTGTATCTGTATCTGTATCTGTATCTGTATCTGTATCTGTATCTGTATCTGTATCTGTATCTGTATCTGTATCTGTATCTGTATCTGTATCTGTATCTGTATCTGTATCTGTATCTGTATCTGTATCTGTATCTGTATCTGTATCTGTATCTGTATCTGTATCTGTATCTGTATCTGTATCTGTATCTGTATCTGTATCTGTATCTGTATCTGTATCTGTATCTGTATCTGTATCTGTATCTGTATCTGTATCTGTATCTGTATCTGTATCTGTATCTGTATCTGTATCGTATCTGTATTGGTACTGTTTGTATCTGTATTGATCTGTATCTGTATCTGTATCTGTATTGTCATCCGTTTGTATCTGTATCGTATCGTATTGTACTGTATCTGTATCTGTATTGTATCTGATGTATCTGTATCTGTATCTGTATCTGTATCTGATTGTATTGTATCTGTATCTGTATCTGTATCTGTATCTGTATCTGTATCGTATTGTATCTGATTGATCTGTATCGTATTGTATCTGTATCGTATTGTATCTGTATCTGATTGTATCTGTATCTGTATTGTATCTGTATCTGTATCTGTATTGTACTGTATCTGATTGTATCTGTATCTGTATTGTACTGTATCTGTATCTGTATCTGTATTGTATCTGTATCTGTATCTGTATCTGTATCTGTATCTGTATCTGTATCTGTATCTGTATCTGTATCTGTATCTGTATCTGTATCTGTATGTATTGATTGTATTGATTGTATTGTATCCGTATTGATTGTATTGTATTGTATTGTATTGTATTGTATTGTATTGTACTGTATTGACTGTATTGACTGTATCTGTATCGTATCTATCTGTATCTGTATCTGTATCTGTATCTATCCTGTATCTGTATCTGTATCTGTATCGTATCTGTATCGTATCTGATCTGTATCTGTATCTGTATCTGTATCTGTATCTGTATCTGTATCTGTATCTGTATCTGTATCTGTATCTGTATCTGTATCTGTATCTGTATCTGTATCTGTATCTGTATCTGTATCTGTATCTGTATCTGTATCTGTATCTGTATCTGTATCTGTATCTGTATCTGTATCTGTATCTGTATCTGTATCTGTATCTGTCTGTATCTGTATCTGTATCTGTATCTGTATCATTGTATCTGTATCTGTATCTGTATCTGTATCTGTATCTGTATCTGCATCTATCTAATTTAGCTATCCATTGCAATTTCGTTGCAGTTGCAACGATTGTACATTTTTTCATTATCGTCGAAAAGTGAAGTGAATAAATGACCCACACCCTCAGTACACACACACACACTTTCACACACAACATATACACATTGCCATAGGGGACTTGTGATGTGGTTAATGGCCCTTCCGGCAATAAATTACATGTGAATTGGCAACGAATGCAAAACCTCAACATGGGTCCAAAGGGCGTATGCATAATTTGGCACACACTCACAGTGTGTGTGTGTGTGTGTGTGTGTGATTGAGACAAATATGCAGCTTGAACTTTTGCGCAATACATTCAGCTACCAAAAAGGTGCCAAAATATGATCACATAAGGCAAAGGCCACCAAAAACTTCTGCCACAGATATTAAGTTGCATGCGTTGTCAGAGTTTGCCTTAATTAAGTGCAAAAAGTGCACAGCAAGCAGCAGATTCAATCGGCGAATCACCCAGCGGACAATGTGTGATAAGCTGGAAAATTTATAATAATCAAGAAAACTATAATCTTATTAAAAGTGCTTTTCCAACAACAGAAATAACTAATTTTTATTCAAAATATTTGCCGTTGCTCATTTTGACTCATTTATTGAATTATATTTAAAGGCCTTTCAAAAGTATTTGGCTTAAACTAGCTGTGTTTCTGCATTAATTCATTTATTTATCGATAACTTTGTTTGCAATGATCAATCAATTATTGCTTCGCTTTAAATTGAAATGTGAAAAATCTATTTGCGTATTTTGTGCTTATTTCACGCTTAGTGGCCATTGTGGCAATAAGTTGAGGCACCTTCTGCGTTGGCTGCTAAGGTTCTGCTGCTCTGTGTGCTAATGGGTCGTCAGGGGGGAGGGTAAATGGCAGTGCAAAGTTGAAGAAGCCGACGCTGTCAGTCAAAGACCCTCACACACACACACACACACACATACACACACACAATATATATATTGAGGCAAAATGATGATGATGATGGAGTGCAATTACTTGAGGCGACACTGACAGTAGTTGCTGTGTCTTCAGAATGCTGCTGACGACAGTAGGTGGCAGATTGTGAGGCAAGCAATCGCGTGGCGATGCGAGGCGTTGTGGTGCGGTGTCGGTACGTGGGGGGGTGGGGTGGGGTGGGTTTTGGCAAAGTGTATAGTGCGCTAACCAAATGAACTTTAATTAAATTCTTTATATGCTTGTGCGTACATTTTTTCTGCTTCTTCGCGTAATACCATTATAAAATGGCTTCTGGTGTGGCACGCAGCCACACAAAGAGAGAAAGAAATGTTGGCAAGAAGCAGATGCAGGGGGTGGGGGGGGAGGTGTAGTTGGTGTTGGAGGGTGGCATCATGTTGAAGAATGTCAGAAGTCCAACAGACTTTAGATGAATCTCCTTAATCAAATCAACGCTGACCAGTCGCAACTGAAGTTGGGTCGAGTTTTCAATGGAGTTGCTGCTGGCTGTGCGCGTTGCCTGGAGAAACCTTGATGGAGTTCTCAAATAAATTAAAATTGCAATTTTTTTTTTTTTTTTTGTGAACTTTGCCGTGAACTTTGGCACCTTTCTCATAGTTTGTTTGAGTGCATTCGCTAATGTCAGTGCTATTTCACAAAGGTCGCACAACTTTTAATTCAGTTTTATTTTTATAATATTCTTTTGCGCACTAAACTTGTTGTGTACCTTTAAAAGCTTTCCATAAAATGTGTAACATTTTCAAATAGTTAATTTCTAGCTAAGATTCGAGGATTAACCCTGTGTTTTTCTTCTCTTTTTTTTGCTAGACATAGCTGAAGTTATCTTGGGCCATACACAAAAAATATCTCATTTTAATATGTGCAGGGATTTTAAATGCAGAGTTTCAGTAAAAGTAAACTTTAACAAATTATTTTTTGATTTCTCAGTAGATTACAATAAATTATAGCTGGCATCATTTCAAATAAAGATAACTTTCAAAATATATATATATATATTTATAATTGTAGCTTTTTGCTTTAGATGAGTTTTTTCCTCTCACACGGATAGCATTTCAAATACTCTCATTCAGAATTTGTTCTTTCTTTTTGCTTTGTCATTTTTTTTTTAGTCATATCCAATATGGACAACCTTAAACCAATTATGGCCCTTTGCCAGAGTATTTACTTCTCGGCATACCAATCAGAGCTCTGCTCTCCGATGTCCACTGTTGTTACCTGGTCCGGTAGCTGCTCATTATGCGTGCTACAACAACAATAATAAGGACAAGGAAAATTATAGCAAACTTCTGTTTTTTTTTTTGTTTCCATTTGTTTTTTTTTTTTAATACCATTAAACGAGCTTCATTTTTGCTGCATAAGTGGAAATAATAACTGTTCTCAAATGCAAAAAATGCAAAAAAGTTGTTCCTCTTTTTTCTGTCATCTGTTTTTGTTTCTGTGGGTTTTTTTTTTTTTTTTTTGTATTATTTTAGTTTACTTTTTGTCAACACGATGCCACTTTGTTGGCCTGAAGCACTCTTTACCGTTATAATGGCAACTATGGCTCCTTCATTCGCCACGTTTTGCCACGTTTAATATTTGCGTAAAAGTATTTAGTAAAACACAAAAAAAAAAAATACACAAAAGAAAAGAAAATTGCACAAAACAAAAAGAGAGAAATTATAAAAGAAAAGTGAGTTTTTTAAATTAGTACAATTAAGTTTAATAGTCATAATTTTGAGTGTCGCCAGCGCCAGAAGCGGCACACAGCACACAAAAATATATATGGTAGTCAGTTGGACACTTGGAAAAGTGGAACCTTCAAAAGTGGGCATTTAGAATGGGGTACAGGGGGATTTGGTATCTGGGGGCTGTGGCATTAACAAGTTTATAATAGCGAAATTTGCAATTTTGGGTTGGGCACTTGAATGGCACCCAATTACAAAGTTGTCCAGTCGATGGGGACGTTGCTGTGGGGACATTGAATGGGTGACCATAAAGATAGTAACAATGACAGTGGAGCAATCATTTGATATGAGGGATGTCGAAGCAGAGCAGCAACCATTGTGTTTTGATATCACATTTTATAGCTGCGTTTTGTTTGACATGCAATTACAGAGCACAAGATGACAATAGACGTATGTGTGTGTGTGTGTGTGTGTGTGTGTGTGTGTGTGTGTGTGTGTGTGTGTGTGTGTGTGTGTGTGTGTGTGTGTGTGTGTGTGTGTGTGTGTGTGTGTGTGTGTGTGTGTGTGTGTGTGTGTGTGTGTGTGTGTGTGTGTGTGTGTGTGTGTGTGTGTGTGTGTGTGGAAGGGAGAAAGGGAGTGTGCCAATGGGTGCTATATAATTTATGTAGAAAACTATCTCTCTGCGGATTTGTTTTACGACAGCTGCCACAAATGCAAACGAGGAGTGGCAGACACCCATTGATGGGTCGATAGACATGACCATCTCGACACTTGGTAATTAACAATATCAACAACAAACACTCAGCAAAATATCAAAATACCAAACTAACAAAACCTGACAGAGCAACTCACCTTCTCTGGTTTTCTTTGTCTATAAAATTTTGCAATCGAAAGAGTAAGAGTAATTTTCAGTACTGATTTTGTCTTAAAAAATGAGCAATTCATATCTCATTTTTTGTATTAATAAAACATTAACTTACAATTAAGTTAAATCAGTAATAGCCAAAGATCTGTTAATCCACAGAGCGCCGATAGTTGGAACACTGATGTGCAGCTTCGATGCCTTCTAGCCAGAAGTTGTATTCTTGGCACAGGCAAAAAATTACGACAAGGCATTAAAACAATATTCCGAAAATTCTTTCATCTGGCGATGCATTCCCAGTTGGTCCATTGACCACAATTATTTGGATTTTCCATCCTAATAAACCCAACAGAACTCCATTCACTTGTGTGAACATCTCAGTGCAAAGTAGGAGCAGCAAGATGCAAATGTAGAGTTAGTAAATATTTTGCCCCATAAATATGCCTTGCTCAAGATTGAGAATCAGAATCTGTTCACAATGCACAATTGCCGAATTCAATGAGCAAGTTCAAAACAGGCAATATCCAACAAGCCGACAAAAAAGAAAGTTAATTTAAAAATATTTTCAACTGAAAACAGAAACAATAACAAAATACTATAAAAACAAATGCAAAGCAGACCTGCTCAATCTAGGATTTATATTATAAAGAATCAAAAAAGAGTGTTTTAAATTTAAAAAAATACTTCTTATTTTACAGTTTTTTTTTTGAGCAGCAGAAAAGTCTTTTTACACTGCAAATCGCTCAGTGAAAGTTTCAATAATTTTCAATCAAAATTAGTAATGTCAAGTCAAACCATTTCCGTTTGTCGTTTGTCGTTTGTCGTATAAATATCGATGACATATTAAAAGTCAACACTGCGCGTACAGTTGCGAAAAGTGTCTGCCACATGGCAATTGGCAAATGGCAAATGAGTTGCCTGTCAACTAGTGACAGTCATGACTGTCTTTGGGTTGTCAGCCTCACTCTGATGCGGCATTTGATGCGTGTTCCCTGTGCAATCCCCACTGACTGACTGTGTGTCTCTTGCCTTCTGCCTTTTGCCTTTTGCCTTTTGTCTTTGTCTCTGTGTTTTTTGTGTATTCCTTTGCCTTTTGTTCTGTGCGCATCTTCATTCATTACACATCTCAAATTGGCTTTGTTGTGACTTGTGTTTCAGCTTTCTTCTTTCGATTCTTTGGTGGCTGTAAGCTGTAAAGTCTGCATTGCTTCAAGTCCATAAAATACACACACAGATATATGTTATATATATATATATATATATATACATGTGTGTATGTATATGGACATAAGTAGACAACAACCCCAAACACAAGACAAATGCCCCAAACCAGCGCGTAATTTCCTTTCTTCGCTGTCATTGCGTTGTTTCATTTTTTTCTCTTTGTGTTTGTGTTTTTTTTTTTTTTTTTTTGGCTGCTTTTGCCACAGGGGGCGTTGCTGGGCTGAGGCGTGGGTGTCGCTGGGCACAGCCAGAAAGAAGTTTACTTTGTCGCAGTGTCATTTATTTTGGCATTTTTGCCACTGACGTTTGTCCCTGCTGCTGCTGCTTCTGCTGCTGATGTTGCTGTTGTTGTTGCTACTGCTGTTGCTGCTTTTGTCGTCATCATCATAATCGTTAGTTTCGCCTTTCTGTCGCACTCATTGTCAGTCACTGGCAGCCAACCACCCACCCACCGCCCCTTGTGTGTTAAGAAAAACCCAAAGCGCTGCCCAAAGTTGTGTCTTCGAGTTCTATCTGCGTCTCTCTGTGAAGGTGTACGTTTTTATGACTCTTATCTGGATGTTGTTGTTGTTGTTGCTGTTGCTGTTGTTGTTATTTCAGTAACCACACTGGCATATTCCTCCCCAGGCTCAGGCTGCTCATCAAATTCCCCATCTTCGTCACCATCCGTCCACCCTGCTCAAGCATTTCTCGTATTTTCCACTTTTACATTGCATATTTCAAGGCGCAATTTTTCGAGTCAATAAAATTATATCGATTTTGTTCATGTCGCCAGCAACGCTGCTTTTGCATTTGAATTCTTTTTCTTGTCCTTGTTATTTTTTCATTGCTTTTCTTTTTTTTTCCTATATTTTTTTATTTTTTATATATATATATTTATTTTTTTTTTGCATCAATTCAAAGAGTTCAACAACTTTGTGACACATACTGGCAGTGAATGCTGCTTGACCTAAAACGACTTTCCACAATGCCAAACAGGTATTTATGTGTAAATATATCTATATCTATATATATATATATATATATCCGATGAATACTGGGTTAAACGTTAGCAGAATGGAAATTAATGCGATGTTGCTAGAATGTTTAACTCAATTTGCATCTGCTTCGAATGATTCCACTTTCCAATTAAGATGTCGACTAATAATTGAAAGTTTTTGCTAGCCTTGCAACAACAGTAGAAGCAGCAAAGTGTGAACAAATTAAAATCATATAACAGTAAATTTGAAGCGTATTTAAAATAAACAACCGCAACGCAAACAACAAACAAAAGCAGCCAAGCCAAATGAAGCACACAAAACAAAACCAACAACAACACACAACGAAATACAGTTATACAACTGGTTTTTGTTATAAGAAGCGAGAAAAAGAGAAAGAGAGAGAGAGAGAGTGGAAGAGGTAGAGAGAGTTAGAGTCAGAGTCAAAAGGGGAGCTAATGGTTCATTTGGGTGGGGTTTGACGCTGTCGTCGCTATGCAAAAGTGCCACGTAACTGTCAACGTTGAATGCTTGTGGCAATAGCAACCCTCACAATCACACCCACACACACACACACACACACACACACACACACACATTGAATGTGTGGACGCTAATAGCAACAAAACAACAAACCAACAACAAACCAACAACAAACGAACACCAAACAATTTTCAACTAACGTAAAATGTTAAACAACACCAAAATCCCGTTGCGCCTTCAATGAATGCTTGAAATTCGTTTTTTTTTTTCTTTGTTTATTACAAGCATTGTCGTTGCCAAAAGTATACTACAAAATATTTCACACACACAAAACACACACACACACAATCTGTGGTGGTAGCAAAAGCAACCAGGTAACCCAAAATAAATTCGAAATAATTTGTGTAAAATAAACGGAGCAGTAGTTAAAGGCGGGCGCATAAAGCAGCAGCAGCAGCAAGCAGCAAGCAGCAGCAGCACCGTTGGGAGCTGCAGATGTGTTGGTAAGTATTGGTAGGGGGGATATGGTCGGTTTTTGGTTGTCTCGTTTACCTGCGAGCTAGTGTGGTGAATTAACCAAAGGCAGCAGCGAGCAGCTGAGCGAACCTACCACAAGCGAAAAAGAAAAAATTCAAAACAACCTCAAGTAAAACACCAACAAAAATCCACCATAGATTGTGGCGTTTACCTTAGATGGCTGCCCAAATTTCTATATCACGACAAGGCCAGAGCAGAGACAACGAGAGAGAAAGAGAAAGAAGTAGCAATAAGAAGAAGAGAGACACACAATTGGAGTGCGAGAAAAAGAGACAAAGACCTGGAGGCTCTTAAGCAGGCACAGACAAACCAACTGGCATTAGCAACTCTTGAGAAACTTACGCTGTGGTAGGTATACACACCATTCACGCACACACACACACACACATATATATATATATATATATATATATATGTATACAAATAAAAAGCGACTAATTCACTGACTGACTCACATATTAATTTGCAATCATGTCTCCCACACAATGACTTGACTTTAATCTGAACCTTTTTTCTGCTCTTTTTGATGTTGACTTGCGCCTTAGGAAAAAAAGACAAGCTCAAATTACATTTTCAAATCATGTATTTTTTTTTTGCACATAACACAAACTCTTTGGGGTTCCACAACAACTGGCGTGTTTCATTTTCACATTGTCAAAATATTTACAGAAAACATGGAAAATATTTAGATGCCCTAATAAAATTATTTTTGCTTTGTTGTTTGTTTCCTATTTTCTCTCACAGCGTAAAATGAATAGCCCACACACACGCACACACACACACACACACGTACGAAGAGGTCAGGAAAAAAGGTAAAGCAAGCCAAATGTAAATAGACGAAATAACTAAGCAGAAAGCAACAACAAAACGAAAGTAAATTGCGAAACGTGCGAAACGTAGCCGGACAAAGTGGACAAAATTTAAATTAAAAAGACGTCGACATAAACATTTGGCCAACACACACATACACACACACACACACACACACACATACTAACACGCGCACACACAAGCCACAATTCAAAAACTGTCCATGAGTTGTCGCAACTTTGGCTTAGGTCACTGCAAGTCAACAACAAAAAAGTCAGTTGTTAGCATGTAGCATGTAGCATGTAGCATGTAGTAGGTATCAGAAATATATATGTATACATATACATATATATTTTATATATATTCGAGTGGCCTTTAAGCTAACCATTGTGGCACAGTGGCACAAGATTGCTTAATAGTCGAGTGCGTATATTCAATGCAAGCTTTTCCCTCATTTATATATACGAGTATATTATTTAAAATTCAACAGATAGTTCCTACTTCTCCCTTATCCAACAAACTTGTTTCAATAAGCACTAATGTATCAGATATATATATATATATATATTCTTTAACGGATCGTAGAAGTAGCCTTCCACACGACAAAAGTTCATATGAAATTCTTTTTAATTTCAACGCTTTCAGTTGATATAAGTACAATTGTACGGTTGCACCCATCCGATACGGCCACAATCATATAGCAAATCGGAAAAAAATTTTAATATGTAAATGGAAATGAAAAACAAGTTTGAATCGGTTTGAACACAACGAAAATCGATTTGTAACAGAACCGAAAGTGACTGTATAAAGTACAGTTGACACAAAGTCCTGATTGAGAGATTGGCCATAAATGAATTCCGGCTAGGCTTAGTGGGGGGTGTTATAGGGGTTGCATAGGGTTGTATAGGGTTGTCAGGGTTGGCTAGTTATAAACAGTTTGTTCTGCCGAGGCTGAGGCTGAGCTGAGTGTTAACCACTTAATTTTCCGTATCATTGAGAAGGCATATTAAAAAGGATTTGCCAATAAGTACTCAACCATATCCTTTGCAATCCACACACACACACACATACATACATATACGTATACATACTTATATATATATATATATATTTTTAGCCTTGCTACACATTCGTTTATTTCTTTTGGCGAACAAATTAACTTAACTGTCAACCGCAAAATCACAACAGATGCAGTCGCCACTCAATCACTATTAGAGTATTTGTGCCGCATCAAGTGCTTTGTGTGTGTGTGTGGGAATTTGTGTGTGTGTACGCTAACTAAAGCGGCTGCCGACCCCAAATACCAAAATACACACACACACACAAACACACACACACACACACTTTTATTTATGCTTTGTGCAAAGGGTTATAACGCTGTCAATAAAAAACACTGTTTATGCCTTTGGCCTCAGCTTATAATATGACAGTGCTTTCAGTTTTTCAGTGTTGCCCACTCGGCCCACTTACTCAATATCAATAGCGCTTTATTTACGTTAACAATCATGCTACACACTCACACACCCGCACACACACGCACACGCACACTCGTTCACACACAAGCGCGCACTTCTCAACGCATAAACAATTTTGTAGCACACTTCACAGCGCGCTGGGCAAAAACAAATTTTATTTGGATTTTTTTCTTTCGTTTTTTTATATTTGGCGTTTTTTTTCTCTCTCTCTTTTATTTTGTTCGGACAGTTTGCAAGTGGTTAAAAACAAAAAAATAAGAAGAAAAGAAAAGAAAAAAAAAAAAATGAAATAAAAAAATAAATAAAAAGAAGAAAACATACATAGAAATTGAATGGAGTCGCCTCTCTGTGGCAGTCAGGAAGCTTTCGATTTTAGTAGATTTATGATGCTGCTGCTAGCGATGTGTGTGTGTGTGTGTTTGTGTGTGTGTGTACATATTTATGTAGAGGTAGTCTTTGGGTGCACACATGACCCTAGTGGCAGGAGTTGTTTGCTGCTTGGTTGCTCATACGACACGTTTGACCAACAACAACAGCAACAACAATATTACATAACACAATGAAATATGTATATAGTGTGTAAAAAGTGTGGAGCGATCGAGTGTGTGTGTGTGTGGTTGTGTGTGGAATAAATGTTGAATGTCATCAAATTTATCGCCTGACTAGCCATCAAGTGCCCTAAGGTGGCCAAAAATGTTTCCCCTACTTACGTAAAAAGATTCGATTGCTGTATATACAGTATATTAAATTCATGAAGCACATATATATATATCTGTATATATATATATATATATATATATATATATCGATAGGCACTTATCGATAATGCGTTATAGTACAGAGGAGGCATTAATCAGGCGAGCGCACAAATCAGCGCTTAAATGCCAATTGAGTTTTATGGCATTTCATATTAGTTAAGCAGCAGCGGGCCGCCAGAGGGCGCCACCACATGCACTAGCGACAACTGGCGAAACTGGTTGGAAATATTCATTATGCTTGCTTGTCTGCTCGGCATAACTAACAATTTGTCTTCGGGTGGGGGGGGGAGTTGTCTGCTAACGGATTGTGGGTTGGGTTGGGTTGGGTTGTGGGGTCGACTAGTCATTGTCGCATGCAAGTGGCACATAATGCAGCTGCATGACAAGCGCTGCATGCCGCATTCCGAGACATGAGGAAATTATTATTGTTGTTGTCTGTGCCACACTTGAAATATTTAAGCGATAAACTACCAAGCAGCTGTGTGTGTGTGTGTGAGAGTGTATGAGTGTGTGTGTGTTTGTGACTAATAGAACCCAAGTGACAAAGCCATTAAAACACACAAACACACACACACACGCACACACACAGAGGCAAACATGAGAACAAATTGCGAGACATTGCGATGAGGGGTGAAGGGTTGGTTGCGGCCGAGGCGCATTGAAAGCGGGGCGGGTTAAAAGCGCGGCGGGTTGAATGCGGCGTGTGTTGAATGCTGGCTCCTTGGTTTGACTCTGGACATTAACTTTTTGCCACAGATGCGCATAGCTGGCAAATTGTTGTCAGCCAGCCAGCCAGCCAAGCAGCCGAGTTTAACGGAGTCGCCTACGCAGCCAACTCACTTGGAACTGCTACAGCAGCAACAAACATGCGTGTGTGTGTGTGTGTGTGTATCCGTGTGTGTGATAGTGCAACAAATACAATTACAGTTGACACTCAGGCAAACACATTGAATCGCAGCAGCGCATGCAACATTATTTTATGATATGCGAAGAGTCTCGAGGATTGCGTCAGAGGAGTGTATGGGCGGTAAGCTGGTGTTGCAACGTGCCAACGATGATGAGGAGTGGCAGAAGTAGCAGCACTACAATGTGCGTTGGCTTGTTTTGGACATGGCTGCTTTTTGGTTAGCTGACAGCTAAAGCCAAAACCACAGGCAGAGTTAAGGCACAGAACACACGACTTTTGCAGCACAAGCGACATACACACACACACACACACACACACACACACACACACACACGCACACACACATATACAAATTTACATACACTTTGGGTCACAATCTAAAAATATCTTTCATTTATTTTTGCATACCCTAAACTAAGTTTGAAAATGAATAAATAGAGTTTGATCAACTTATGCAAAAGGACCTCAAAAATATGGGTTGGCAGCTTGCCTGCGAGGACGAACAGCAAACGTGGCCAACACAGCCAGGACGAGGTACAAGATCCCTCGACAACCAAAGCTGCGACATGGAGAGCCAATCTGCTGTTATCAATATATTCACTTTTGTAATAATATGTAAAATATATATATATATATATATACAGTTTTAAATCTGGTCATGAAAAATGGCGTTTATTCGATAACAGCCTCAGTGGAGCGCACTCGACTCGAGCACGCTTACGAGATGCTATACTGTTGCATTGGTTGCATCGGTGCTCTGCGGTGGCAAGTGGACCGAGGGCAACACCCAAATCAGTTAGATGCAAAGCACATAGCAAACAGCAGAGGAACTATTCCATTCACAATTTACCTTGAATACAATGCGCATGCCACAAATGCAAATGTATTCATTTCAAAGTGAGACCAAATAATTGAATCTATGTGCATATGTATGAATCCATTGGGCGGGCAAACTAAAATTTCTATGCAAAAGGTTTCACTCAACTGCATAAATGTTTAATGAAAAGACAAGAAAAAAAAAAAAATAATAAACGGGATTTGCCTTTCCATTCACTTGATTGTCCTTGCATGCGTTGGCAATTTCAATTTTTGTCTAAAAGCGTATTTCGACTAAAATTTTGAGAATTTATTTTCTTTTATTTTTTTGATTTGTGGCTGTTGCTTTCATTGCTTTCATTCAAGAGAGTTTCAAATGAAGCCTATGAATTGAATATGCAACGAAAATATGGTTTCATCTTTTATCTTGAGTTCAGTCTCGAATCCATTCTTCTTTCTATCTTCTTCTTTTGTCTGTCTGTCTGCCAGTCAGTCTCATTGCCTGCCTTGTCTGCTCGCCGTATATAAATTTCATTATCTGCAAACGGGACCATAAAATTCAATTCTGCCAGCAAATGGTCGACTTACGTGGCAAATATTCAACTCCACACCCAACTTGCAACTCCAATTCCAGCTTGCCTCCACTTCATATGCATATTTATATATACATATATATATATATATATATATGTATACACATATACATATATATATATTTTTCTCTCTTCTCCTTGGTTTTATGGACATCATATTCATTTTTTGTCGTTTTTGCTTTCCAACATATTTGGATTGGGTGTATTTTGAATGAATGTGCAAATAAAATTTAATTTAATAGCAAATTTTATGTCACAAATATTGCGCTTCACTTGACTCTGACACCACAAACACACACACACACACACACACACATACACACACATAAATGAACACCAGCAAAAGTCATATTCAGAACCATTGCAGGGACCATTATACTCCCCCTCCCCCCTAACGCCCCCCCTCTGCCAACACATGACGCGCAGTGCCCATTTTTATGGCTCTCAAATGGTTTGGGTTCTTGGTGGTTCCACTCTCCGTTTTTAGCAAACAAACACCCAAAAGCACTCCACCAAACACCGCCCGCCCGGCTACACGCCTCGCAATGCTGATAGCCAAATGGGAATTGGGGAATACGGATGATGACGGGGTGGTTTTCTGCGACTTTAATGTGTTCAACTAAAGTTGGTTTTGGGATCGATCTTTGATTTTGGTTGCATTGTTTCGTTTGCCATCTTTAGCTGAGATCAACAGCAACTTCAATCGAGCAATCGAGTTGCATCTCCAAACATGAATCAGAAGTGAAATCATTTCAATAAATTTGAAATTAATATTTTATGGCTTGCTGTTCGCAACAAAAATGCACATATTCGATTACAAAACTCAGGAGACAGAGAAAGAGACGGAGAGAGAGAGAGAGAGAGAGAGAGAGAGAGAGAGAGAGAGGGAGACATAGAGAGAGGAGGGAGTAAAGGGGTTTTATGAAAAGAAGAGGTACAAATTACGAAGGAAGCCAAGCAAGCGAAAACTATGCCAATTGAAAAATAAGCCAAACGAGAAAAGCTAAAAACGTGGAAAATGAATGAAAATTTAAATGGGAGTGGAAGTGGGAGTGGGAGTGGCACTGGTAGTCAGAGGGAAGCGGTGGGGATTTGGGAGGCTGAACTGAGGCAGCTCGCAGCTAGCGGTACAAAAATGCAATATTGCGATTTTATAACACAAATTGCTTATAATCACCAAAAAAAAAAACCGGCAACAGCAAAAGTAGCAAAAGCTGTAAAAAGCCAAAACGGAAATGCACGTTGTAATGGCCTGGAAATGGGCGCACAAGGCGTGGCCAGGGGCTGTATGGGGGGAGGGGAATTGGTATGGGTTGTGTTAGCTTGGCAGTGGGCAATGGGCAGTGGGCAGCAGCAGCTGCTGCTGCGTTAACTGGTCCATGGGACGCCATTTTTGCCTGGGAATGGCATAAAAATCATATTTCCGTTTTATTATTTGCTGTTAATGAAAATGCAAATAAAATTGGATTTTCCGTGCCGTACAAAAAGTCAGCTTAATAACAAAATTTTTGACTCTGCCGATGATGGGGCAGGGTGTGGTGCTGTGGAGAAGAGGGGGTGAGTGGCTGTGTATTTCCAATGTATATTTCCTGGCGCACATTTCACATAAACATTTTTTGGTTATCATACAAATTTTATTTTTTTTTTTATTTCATTTCTCTTCTTCTTGCTGTTATTAAAGGCAAACAAAATTTAAAATCCAGCGCCTAAATCTATTTCATTGTGTGTGTGTGTGTGTGTGTATGAATTAATTGGGTCACGTAATTAGCAGCGTGTTTGGATGCTTTTTATGCTGTGCGAACGTAGCAGAAATTTGATTATTTGAATTTAAATGATGTACTTTATGGTAGACCTGGGCAACTTGTCGGACAACTTGAATGGGAATTGTTAGCTACCCAAAATCCCTTGTCCCAAATCGCCTTGGAAACACGCGAATTACATGACTCATTTGAAATCCCATTGCTATGCGGCATATATACACATTTTATTCTAGCATTTTTTGTTTAATTTATTTGCAGAGTCTGCTGCACACAAAAACGAGGTCAATAAAAACACTTGGCAACAACTACGATTTAGATAAAATACATGTAAAATACAAATATATATATATATTTTCTATCAAGTATATATATATAAATAAAGGCTTTTTTAATTGATATCTTATTTATTGAGTTGTTTGCAGAAAAGCGTCTCTTAGATTTTCATTAGTTATATTTGTAAAGTAAATATGCAAAGTAATTAATTAACTAGTTTAATGGTTTGCCATTTGCTCATGTTCCTATGCAAATAGAACAAGAAATTCTAAAATAAATATTTATATGTGATTCTGTTACCAAAAATTCAACAAAGGCAAAAAAAAAAAATGCAGACGGAGAAATTTAAAAATGAAAAAGTTTTTAATTCTTAAATGGATGCATAATATTTGCCAACTCAACTATAAACTATAAATTCTTGTCGAGCATATATATATATATATATATATATATATATATATGTGTGTATATATATGTATATTTATAAATATATTTGAATTGTGGCAACACATTTGTATACAGTTATTCAGTTATTCATTTATTCATTCGTCCGTTTGCTGCATCATCATTTATCTATTCGGTAGTCTATCAATGATCAACCGGACAAAGTGCCTTCTTTTATGCCAGGCAACTAGGCCCAACTCAACTCACTCTCTCAGTGCCATTTTGCCGACGCTGAACACGCCACTCCTGGCTAATGACACCATCGATAATGATGCTACACTTGGTCCGCTTTTTCTGGCAGGCCAATTCGCTTGGAAAAGTCAAGACGCAGATTCATTCCCAACGTATGCATCGCATTGTCTGCTCCTGCTTCTGCTCCTGCTTCTGCTCCTGCTTCTGCTCCTGCTTCTGCTCCTGCTCCTACTCCGGCTGCAGCTGCTAACATTAAGTCAAGCTGCTCCTTCAGTGCTATTTTTTATTTGACTGACAACAACGTGACTACTGTGAGCCCGTTGAAAAGTGGCATGCGACTCAAATGAAATCAGCGTCGAACTACTACTGAATATCTATATATATATATATATATATATAAGAGTTTAAGGATGCGAAGCAGTAAGCGACACAGGCTCTGCACCTCCTCCCAGCTCTTCCCAGCTCTTCAAATCGCTCTCCGTTCACATGGCAACCAACCAAACGCAACGCAACCAAAGGAAAAGAACAAAAATAATAATAATGCCTGTCAACCACTTGAACAAATAATACATTCTGCTAGTTGGTACGTTGACAGAGCTAGCTACAAGTCTAAAGGAGACACACACACACACACACACACACACACACCCAGAGAGAGATAGAGAGGAGAGGAGAGGAGAGGAGAGGGAAATTGTGGGTTGCGGGTTGTGGGTGCTCAAGCTCAGTCAACAGAATGCCAAATTCAAGCACCTGCCACAATTTCAGTTTGGCACGTTGCACGTTGCGAGCCTCGCATTTAACATCTTTTTGCCACGTTGACAAGCTGTCGCTGTACTAGCTCGTCTATGCCATATGCCCTTCCTATACTGCGTATATATAAGCTATATATATATATATACATATATATATATTTATATGTACATATGTATATATTCTTGTGTAGGATACTTATGCAAGGCTAACAAACGAACAGACGAAACAGGCGAAGATTTTTTTTTTTATTTTGCAACTCGCGCAGCTTCTTCTTCTTTCCCGATGGGGTTAAGGCTATCAATGAGTGTGTACTCCCCATCCCTCCCCCTTAACCACCAGCACAGTTTTGGCAGCAACTGTTTGCATGTGCTGAAGCCGCAATGAAATCACATACAGATTCCTGGAGCAGCCTTTCTTCTCTGGCCAACAAAATGGCGACGAGGCATAAGACTTAGCGGTATTAAGTGGGACTCACGGGAACTGAGTAGGGGGCAGCAAGTAGGCACCCAAGCACACTCAGATAAAATATTTACCACAAAATTAAAATTGTTGTGCGAATAGACATAAAATTATATAAAATTTAGCAAAGCTTTCTCATAATATGAAAAATCCTTTTTATTTCGACTTTTCAGAAATATTTGGTATATTTTTCTGGACCACAAAATAAGATTGGAAAAAGGTATATGGTAAAGGTTATATTGTATTTAAGGAATATGCACTTTTAAAGATCAAAGATAACGCCTAATTACTTCTAATTTAATTATAAAACATTTAAGTTTTTGGGCAAGTTGACTGGAATGAAAATAAAGTATTTTTAAATGTTATAGAAAACAAAGTTCTCTAAAATTATATTTTAGTTGAAAAAAAAAAACAGTTCTTTTCAGGAATACTGTGTTTTCATGTTGAAAAGAAAAAAAATAATTGTATACCAAAAATTAAGGCAATTTTCTAAGATTAAGGACGTTTTTTTCTGAGTGCAGGCAGCACATTTTCCAACTTCCTCCACTCCGCGAGGGACAACACTTTAAGCGCAAAACTTGCGCCATGTAACAGCTGTGTGTGTTGGTGTGTGTGTGTGTGTGGTGTGTGTGTGTGGCTAGAGTAGCTTTCGGCTTGCTTTTTCGACGCCGATTTGGTTTTTATGTCTCTGCGTTTGCATTTTGTTAACTTGTCTATTTTTCTTTATATTTCGCTGTTCGTTTTGCTTTCGGCTCAAATTATATTTATTTTTTTACACCTTTTGCCCTGCGCTTCGTTTGCTTCATTTGCTTAATTGTGTGAGTCATCGGGATAAGCATCATCATCATCATCATCATCATTATCATCATTATCATCATTCTCATCATCATCAACATAGTCAACATCATCATTATTTGCAGTGCCCCGCTGCCGTTTGCAGCAAATTAGGCTTACCTGAAGAGCAGTCACCTTGCGGTTGTTTGCCACAGGATAAATGTTGTTGACCCATGTGGCATGACATTGCTTTCGGCAACGTAGCGTTAACATTGGCGAATTACACACAGTTATTGCCCCACTAGCACCGGTTCAATACCTTCAACATGCGTTTGCCATATATGAATATGTTCCACTGCTAATAATACGCTCCACTTGACCCAAAATCCCTGCCTGGCTACATATATCAATATATATATGGCAGGATTAGGCATTGTCTGATATTACCCTAAAACAAAAGGAGTCAGCTCGGGTTCAGAGTCGGGTTCGAATTCGGGTTTGGGTCGCGGGCAGAGTTGTAGGTGCTGGTGGAGTTGGAGTTGGAGGTGGTGGTGGTGGTGCTGGTGGTGGTTTGTGGCGGCTTCATATGCCCCTTTGTCAATGTTAAACTGAGAAAAATGCATAATCATTGAAGCGTAAACGCTTTGTAACTCGATATATATATACATATATATATATATATATATATATATTTAGGGTAAGGGACAAATTGACTGCCACACAAGGCTGGCGGCATGCCACGAGGACAGTTTGTGCGCCTGGCCACACTTACAGCAAAAAAAAAAAAAAAAAACCAACGAAAGCTGCACAAAGCAACTGACAGCAGGCAAACAAAAAAAAAAAATAATAAAATGAAAAGGAGCAGAGAAGAAAAGAGAAGAGAAGGGAATAGAAGTGTGGAGAAGTGGGGAGAAGAGAGGAGCAGACAGCGATATAAAAAGGGAACCAAATGGCGCAACGAATCTGAAGCAAACCAAACGAAACTAAACGAATCGAAACGAGTCGAGTCGCGTTGAGTTGAGTTGAGGATTCGAAATGCGGCTGAAGGACACAGCAAACAAAGCCAAAGGCAACAGCAACAGCAACAGCAGCAGCAGGAGCAGGAGCAGCAGCAAGAAAGGACAAGAAATGAAAACGCAAAAGGATTTCAGCTGTGGCACGGGAAATTGAAAAGGAAGTGTGGGGTCAGTGCACAGTCCATTTGTGTGTTTTTCTTTGACTCTCTGTCTGTCTGACTGCCAGTGTGTGTGTGTGTGTTTGTGTGTGGGCTGTGACACCACAACTAATGAATGTGCACGAACAACAACAGCAGCGAGCACTGCCATTGAGGCAGCAACAGCGACAAAAGCTGACCAAGTTGTTTGGCATTGCCAAGCCCGACAAATGCCAAAGGATGAAGGATGCGCGGGGTTGTGTGTGTGTGTGGGTGCGGAGGAGTGTGGGCAATGGGTCGATTTCTGATGGCATTGCAAATAGCGTATAAGTTGGGCCAGAATCAATGTTTTTGAGGCGGGGGGCGCAGCAGTCAGTGCGACTAAATGCATGCAGAAAAATACACAGAGTGAGATAGTGAGTGAGAGAGAGAGAGAGAGAGAGAGAGGGAGAATGAGAGAGAGAAAGGGAGAGGGGGTACCAAACAGAATCCGCACACACAAGCCATGCACTTCGAGTGCATCAATGCAATGCGCATTCGATTTGTGTGCCACTCATTATGGGTTGCCTCTGGCGATCTTGGTGCAAGTTGCGAGTTGCAACAAAACTGTTAAGGCTACGTGGCTGTGCAGTTTTGCATGCAACATGTCACAATTGTCAATTAACTTCTTCAATACTCATCAGCATAAATAGCCAAGTCGATTCTACCCTGACATAAAACTGATCATGGATATATATAATATATACAAGAAATGATTAAGTTGCTAATTCAATTGCAAATGATGCAAGTCAATTAAGCTAACAACGATGGCGAAGTTGGCTTAAGTTTGATTTTAAGCTAGCTGAATTGGTAACTTGCTGCCCCCCCCTTTTTGTCAGCTGCCAGTTGCCAGTTGCCAGTTGCCGGTTGGCAATTGTCAGCTGCCAGCTTGCAGTTGTTGGCCCGACAATCAAATGGCAAGTTACGCGCAGTTAGCCAACTTTAACCCCATATCCACTGCCACCCCCCACGCCCCTTTCGTTGTGCCCCTAAGCGTAAAGGGCTTAGCGGTGCGAGCAGACTTTGTATGGGTTGTGCAAGGAACGGTATCCAGGCAGATATCGGCTAACAACCCTGGCGACGGTTGTTGGGTTGCTGGATTGTTGCGTGTTGCGTATTGCGTATTGCACATTGCTACGTGGCGTGAGTTTGTGGCACATGTCGCATGAGTCAGACACGCATGTGACAACAATTTTATTTGAATAGCAAAATAAATGGAGCAGTGCGCAATGCATTTGGTAACACAAAGAAGAAAATAAAAAATACAAATGAAACAACAACAAAACATTGAAATGAAGCAAAGAAATAAGATGGCGATAGTCGAGAGTGCTTGACTAGCAAATAAAGTGAAAACAGCTGTAAAAGTATACAGCAAATGTTCGGCTTCTCATTTGAACTCAATTAAATTTGCGCAGTTGATTCCAATATTAATATATAATCTATATATTTTGTAACTATGGATAAGTATCTAAATATTATCGATAATTGATCGACTCGTCTGTTGATAGCGATCACGAATATATATGTACACAAACATTATATATATAGCTTCCCTTTAGCTGTAATATACAGACTTTTATCCATTTTTAATGGGTTCATCGTATACAAAAAGGAAACTTAAATAAAAGTCATGACGAGCGATGAGTTGGCCCTGATAACGTGCACGGCAATGTTGACGGTTTGCTGACGCTGTAAGGCATACAGTTAGTAAGGTTTTAGGGATGAGGTTACGGGTGGAGGGTGGAGTTGTAGGTGGAGGTGGAGGCGGGGGTGGGAGTGAAACAGGAACTGCCACTGCCACTGCAAGTGGTTGTTGGCTTTGTCTGTGGCTGTGACTGTGAGAGCCTTAGGCTTGTGCCTTGGGTCACTCATAAAATGCTGGCAGCAACGACGACGACTCACATGAATAGCGGCATTAAGGTATCAGGCAACACACACACACACACACACACACGTACACACAGTCATACACTGGAATACCAATGAAAGGATGGATAAAAAAAACAAAAAACAAATTGCAGTCTGCATACAAAGCAAGAAGCTTGGATAATAAATAGGAAACAAAGCTGTACAAAAAGCACCTGAACGTGTAGTTTCAGCTAGTAGAATCGAAAGCAAGGAGCTGGCCAACTTATAAATCAGCTTAGTGTAACACACACATACACACAGCACCTCTTCCCCTTCCCCACCCACCAACTCACCGCTGAGAAAAACACCAAGCCGCCCGTTATAAAACCCTTGAATTTGATAAGGTTTTTGTTTTTGTTTCTGCTGTTGCCTCAAATTGCTTGCTGCCATCAACAATATACATGGCTATCCAATCTGAGCTGCTCGAGCTGAGTAAATTGCTTTGAGTTACTTGAGTGCAGCAAAATTGCTAAGGCGAATACATATAGAGAAAAGTGCTGAAAGCCCTAAGCAAGGACTAAAGCAAATTGTTTTTTGAATACTATTTGTATATGTACATATAGACATATAGTGTAAATCGTGTTTCAGTATTTGCATATTGAATACTATTTGTAATCGTCCTACGCACTTAACTTTAAACAAATTGTTGAACAACTCTGATGGCTTTTTTGGGCTTGTTGCCGCTGATCACTTTACAATCAACAAAATTTCATTGTAATATACAAAACGTGTAAGTGGTGCCGAAGTAGTGCTAAAGTCATGTATAGAAAAAAGTTGCATATCTTACTTAAATTGAATATTCATTTGAGCAGATTAGACAGTCTAATAAAACTATCATTAGTTAATGGTTTGTCCAGCTCTATTCAATGCCTGGAGTGGGTGTCTATGTGGTAGGGGAGGAATGTATTTACAACACCTGCTGGCCACTGGGTGCTACTTTGATATGCAAATTGCTTGGGTGCGTGTTGTGTTGTGTAAGTGTTGCCAGCTCAACTAACGATTCGGCGAGGGGTCGTTGGGCTACCAAAACAAAAACTCGAAAAAAAAAAAATACGAAAAGAAAAAAAGAAAATGGAAAAAACTGTTCAATTAAGCCAATATTTGCGCACACTCGCATCACACACTTTGTGTATGTGTATGTGTGTGTGTGTATGTATGTGTGTGTATGTGTGTGTGTGTGTGCGTTGGTAAAGACAAGCGACGAGAGCTGAGTCTCTTCTCCGCTGGCACATTTTTGTGGCTCGCTTTGAGCACCTAAAATGGTGTGTGTGTTCGTGTGTTCGTGTGTGTGTGTGTGTGTGTGCGTGTGTTTATGTATGTGTGGTTAGACTTTTGGTATTGTATGACTCACCTGGACAGTGCCAAAAAGGACGACGGCAGCCCAAAGGCTCTGCAGCAACAAATAACGACGCAGCGAGACGCACATTTTGAGAACTTTTTGGCTTTCGTTTGCCTTTTTAGCTCTCGTTTAGTTTCGAACGGTTCTTAATTTGTTGTTTGTTGTTTGGTGTTTATCTTTTTCTTTATGGGCTCTTGGCTTAACTTTTTGTTGTTGTTGATTCGTTAACACTTGAACTGTGTCTATGTTTGGGTTTGTTGGTTTAAGCACTTTGCTTTTGCCTCTTGGCTGCAACTGCAACTGCAACAATAGCAATTATAAAAGCTAATTACTTCAAAAGAATATTAATATAAAATTACAGCCAACGAGCTAAATTGTTGGCGTTTTTTTTTGTTGTTTTTGTTGCTTTTGTTGCTAAAGCTGTGGCTGCTGCCCCAAATGTTGATTTCTTGTGCTGCCCCCAAAAACTATGCAACTAATTTGTATGTGTGTGTGTGTTTATATGTGTGTGTGCGTCGTAGTATTTGATTGTAGAACGTAGTAGAAGCTGCTTTTAAGCAGGCGAGAAAATAAAGTGAGTGGGAGAGAAAGAGAGAGACAGAGAGAGAAAGATAGATAAAGCGAGCGGCAGCTAAAGCAAGCTTGAGCGAGATAGCGTTATGCAGTTGAAGGCACAATACAGCACACACGAGCACAGAGAAAGAGAGAGAGAGAGAGCACAGAGAAAGAGCAAACATACGCCAGAGCGTATGCTGCGGTTTTTATAAGACTCTCGGATTGTTCCGTTACTCCCTTGTCGCAGGCACACGCCACTCGCTGTGTGTTGTCTGTATGCGCTCGCTGCTTGCTGTTGGCTCGGTCTAAATATATAAATCGGCGTTTGCTTGTGTGTCTGTGTCCTGCTTAAAACCCGTTACATTTATTAATACAATCAACTCAAGTAAAGCATCTTGTGACTGTAATTGTAGATGCAGCTGTAACTGCAACTCTTAATGTAACTGTAACTTTAGCTGCAACTGTAATTGTATTTGCATTTACATAAATACACAAGTGTCAGAGTCATCGGAGCTCGGCTTCACTCGGCTAAGCAGCGAATCGACGATAAGCGATTTATTTTCGAAAGGCTTCTCGGCAGACACGATGTGTTCGTGGAATCGTAAAGAAAACAGCTGAAGTTAGTTCAGTTCAGTTCAGCTCCGTTCAGTTCAGTTACAGTGTCCACACCCACACTCATACCCACACCACCCTCTTTCACACAGACTCGCTCTCTACCATTCTCTTTTCATTTGGAACAAATGCGCACGCACAATGATGCACACACACACACACACATACACCACATGCACTCACACACACACACACAAATCACATACACACGCGCAGACTACATTCTCTCTCCTCGCCTTATTGCATTGCGCAAAAGACACACACACTAGCAACAAAATATAAAAGTACTTTAATTGAGGCAGTACAAAAAATGGAATTTCGTTTGAATTTTCACAACAAAAGCAAATTTGTTAAGTTTTTTTTTATTCTGTTTTGTGGATATTTTTCCTTTGGGGTTTCTTTCACTGTTTTTTTTCTTGTTTTTCTTTCATTGATTTTGGCACGCACTCGAAAAAAAAAACACAACCAAATACAACAACAATTTTAATGCCGACACAAGAACTAAAAAAAAAAAAAAGTTTTGCAATTTCTTCACGCTCTCTCAAGCGCTCGCTCTCTGTCCATCTCTCTCACTCTCTGTCTATCTCTCTCAATGTCGATGTGTGGAATGCAGGTTGACAACCTTGTGATGTTCAGTCACAGCTATGGTTCAATTGCGCCAGGAAACTTGAAGAGTACCTTGCGCTGCGAACGCTCACAAACGACTGCAAGTGGCGTTGACGGCAAGAGTGACTCGTTACCTCGAGCGGACTTGGTTCACGGAGTCGGATTCGAGCACGGCTCCGGAATCGGAATCGGCGCTCTTCAGTCGAAATCTGAACTCAAGCTCAACTGCGACTGCGCGTGCCCCAGGATCGATATTAAGCGCGAAACGGTGGTTGCAGCTTGCAACTGGGGGTTGAAACTTACACACATGCATGTCCGACTGCGTGTGGGTGTGTGCGAGCATGTGTGTGTATGTTTAAAATAGCTTCGCTTTCCTATCGAAAACATTTGTTAAACTGAGCTTTCAGGGCTTCCGACTGAAAAGCTCGGCTTTTATTGGAACTTGTAGTTAAACCCGCAGATTCAGTTCATTTTTAGAGATTGCTGTTATTTATATTCATCTAAGGACAAATTTTATTCGATTTAATAGGAAAGTAATATTTGTTAGGATAGTTGGAGTTGTCTAATTATCGCTCAGTTAAATAATATGAACTTTTTAAAATCAACTAAAATTATCCAGTAATTTGTATATACAGCACCAAAATAAATATGCAAAATGATTAATAGTAATTTTAAAAACAATATACAAAAAAATTTAAAGACAAGTCAGACGAAAATGAGCTTAATTGGGAAAAGTCTCTAAAAGTTAGGTCAAATATTTTAGAAAAATATCCATATTGAAATGAAATAAGTTTGAACTACAAGTAATAATAATTTCCTTTTTATAAAGATTATTAATTTGAAATTAAATTTTTCAGCAGTGTAGCTGCTTTTTATCAGGAACTTCTTATACGTTTCCTAAGCTTTCCACAGTTCTTAATATATATAATGTTGAAGGCATTTATCGTTTGACTTTATAAATCAATTAATTTCTCGTGAATAGTTTAATAATACATAATTTTTAATAAGAATTGCAACCCTGATAAGCGGTAAGCCTTTTCGAACTCGAATTCGAGTATGTCGTTGAGTTTTTAATAACTTACGGGGAAATTAAGCTTATAAACACATAACTATATTCACATAACTATATATATAAATAACATGCATGCGGAAAAGTCTAATTTTAACTCTCTATCAACATTTCATAAAAAATATAATATAATAATTAAGATAATTGTTTAACATGAAAACTATTGCGTTTGTGTTGAGCAAGATAAACTCTCCATTATAGACATGTGAAAGCACAAAAGCTTTTTTAGAATAAATGTGAAAGTTAGAGCCAAAGTTTCACATTATGCATTTTACTTGGCCAGCTTTTAAAAATACAACTTGCGGTGAATTTTTGTCTTTTTACTTTTATCTTTTCTTCTGATTGCACAACTTATGCCCTTACATGCAACTTTGTGTTATTCAGACTAATACTCTTTGAGCAGTGATAAGAGATTATCCAGCAGTTTATCATTGCTTTTTTATATAACGTGAGCTTTGCTAAGTTTTTAGTAATTGTGTACCGATTCAGGCAGCGTGTGTGTTATTTTGAGAAATTCTCCTGTTTCTGGTGTGTGTCTTCACTTGAGCTTTCTCGTGACGCATACATAGACGCATGTTTGTACTTACTAAGTAAGTATCGTAATTCAAAAGCTAATAACAGCCCATGCAACAACTTAAAGCTTATTTACCCATTACTGGTGCCCAAATAAGCTTTATGAAAACATTGAGCTGTGCCTTTTTAGTTGATTGTATGCGATAATGATAATGATTTATATATTAATAGATATGTTTGTAGTCCCCTATTCTGTCATAAATGTAGTTTAATAATAAACTTATCCATTGTGGAATGACTACCCAAAACATGCTAAGTTAAAATATAAAAAGCACGTATCTATTAAATTTTCCTCACTGTACCTGTTTACCTGTTACGAATGCGGCAGCAATTAATTATCAAATACAAACACGCTGATAGGAATTGCCCCCTTAACCCATCATTAATTAAATGTGAGCACCAATACACACACACACATACATATGTAAATTCAACGCAAATGAAGCTTATCAGCTTGAAGTCATCAACAGTTGTCTGAGCGGACTGAACAAAAGATGATGCTGAGATTACAGAAGCTGACTTCAATTTACAGTTTAAGCGCCGTCATCGGACAGTCTCAAAATGAGATCGACATCGATTGCACTGCTGCAGCTCCTGGTTGTGGGCTTGTGGGTCAGTTCTAGTACGGTGCTTGGCAAGCGTTATATGCGCTGTGAGCTTGCGCAAAAGCTACTAGAACAGCACAGCTTTGAGCGCAGCCTGCTCTCCAATTGTAAGTACAAAGAGCGAGAGCGAAAGAGAGAGCTTTAATATGTTTGCATGTTTGTGTTCACCTTTTAGGGATATGCTTGCTGGAGCATGAGAGCGACTTGGATACCACTAAGGTGACAACGAATCCAAATGGTTCCAATAACTATGGATTGTTTCAGATCAACAGTCGCTTCTGCCTGGAGAGCAGACAAGGCGGCATCTGCAACATCAAATGTGCAGGTCAGAAACTTTTACTATTTTCTCAACTTTCTGTTCAATTCTTGTCCAATTCCAGACCTGCTCGATGTGAATCTGCGTGAGGCGGCTGCCTGCGCGAAGCACATTCAGGCTACCGAAGGATTTCGCCACTGGACTGGTTGGCAACGCTTCTGTCGCAATCCCCAAAACCTGCCAAATCTAAAGGTCATTTGTGGCATATAGCGTCAATAATAAATACGTTTTACACTCAACAATTTATATGCTTCTTTCTGAGTACAGTTTATATACAGAAATTGATCAAAGTTTATAAAATATATATTATATTCTAAAATTGGGAACTGAAATGGAGACAGATGAACAGAAGAATAGATTAGATCGCATCGACTGATGCAGTTTATGTGTAATTGAAAATGACAAATGATCTGATATGATCTGATGCCAGAGCTTTTTGGGCAACAAAAGCGAAACTTTTCAAATACCTCGCTATCACTTACGCTCTCTTGCATTACCTCTTTGCATTAGCTCTTTCGCATTACCTCTCTGCCATTATCTTGTTTTGCGCTAACTTACGCCGTCAGCTGGCTTATGGGGCTTTTGGTTTGCTGTTCGCAAGAGAGGAATTTCATTAAGTGGCGGCAGCTGAAGCGAGGCAGCGGCTTGGTTTGTGGAGCGCTTGTCAATTCTGATTGTATATTTTAATTGATGTGATGGAATTGAAATTAAATAAATCGAGCAAAAAGTAGTGTTTTGTGCATAATTTGCATAATTACTTTAATATGTATTTTATGATATATATATAAATATATATATATATATAATAATTACTCACAATTGCTCTCTATTCGAATAGAGACAAGATTATCTGTGTTTTTTTATTTGTGCCTGAATTTTGCCCCTGAATACTCTGCTTAAACTGTGATATCTCGATCCCTTGTGACTCCCAGAACCAGTTACGAAAATCATCCAAGTCCAAACAACTAAATATTCAAGTGTATATAATATATATATATATATATATATATATATATTTATATATATATATATGTAAAACCAGACTTGTGAGCAGTTTGCTCTTGAAAAGTTATTCTAATTTGTTTAACAAGAAGTTATTCCATTTAGTAGATAAGTGATACTTATAAAAATTCCTATATATCTCAGAAAACAAATATTATAAATATATTTGTTAGTGACCAGTAAATATCAAATATGATTAACCCATTTCGGTAAACTACTTTTAAACAGTGCATTGAAACAAAGTAGAATTGGTAAAAATTAATTGCTAAAAAAGACAAATTCAAAAAATTAAAATTGTTGTGATTTGATGTGAATCTGCTTTCAAAGCGAATCTAAAACCAGTATTAATGTGAAATATATAAATGCCGTTAGTTATAATATAATATATATATATATATATATCTATATAGATGTAAACACAGATCGACTAGTACATGAACAGCCCTATAAATTGGGTTGTGGAGTATTATTATGATCGGTGGATTATGCCTGATGTAAAATGATAGATCAGTTAATGCATTAATAGCCAAACTTATTGGACTGTGGAGCATTACATTGATTTGGAGGGCTTCCAGAGAATATGTATGATATGGAAAACTGTTCCTTTAAAAGTTGCCCTGATGTTGACTTATTGATTTACATATGTAATCGGGTTATCTCGGGAATATTACAGGGATTGGGAATGAAACTAGATTCTAGAAACTTACCAAGCAATTTCACCACAACGGAAATCAGTTTTCAAACGGTGATTCATGATTTCAGTTTGGGCCTATCAATTTACAAACAATTTCGCCACAACAAATGAAAAAAAATAAGCCCACCTTCATGTGCACATAGTGTGTACATTATGTACATAGCGTGCACATTATGTACTAATGCATAAGCCATGTTAATTGCAGTAGGCTATTTTTATCGGCTTTGGCTCTCTTGATTTGGCTGCGACGCATTAAGTTACTCTCTTACGCTGCTCGCATGTTAGTGAGGCGTACAACTCGCTCTCAATTTATATTTTGCTATCGCTCTTTCTTTGTCTATCGCTGTTCCGCTCCGTCGCGTCGCTGTCGCTGTCGACGTCAAACGTTTACAAACGTTGCGCAGCGAGTATAAAAGTTGCCAGCCGGCAAGCGTCCATCATCAGTTTGAAGCTTGCAGCTTTCTGAGAGAGCGAAAGAGACAGAAAAAATAAACTGTTATTATTTTTGTTTGTATTGAGCAGAGCAGGGATAAATTATTTACAGCAAAATGGCAGATGTAGCAAACAAAGTTGGCGAGTCCTTGACGGAGACACCAATTGAGATCCTGCATTTGGAGGATGTGGAGGAGCATGCGCAATCCTCGCAGGCGCCGATGCCCAAGAGTGGCAAGCTCATCAAGAAGGCCATAAAGGAGGCGCGCAAGGCGCAAGCCATGTTGCAGCTGGCCATGGAGCAGCTGATCGTTGAGCAGGCGAAGGCGAAGAAATCGCAGGCCAAGCTGGACAAGCTGGCCAAGAAGCTGAAGCAGAAGCAAAAGAAGCAGTCCAAAAAGGCCAAAAAGTTGGCCAAGAAGCATTCGCAATCACAATCACAACCGGAGCAGGATTCGAATGAGAACCAGAACCAGGACGAGAAGATGCGTTCGCGTTCAAGCAGCGTCAGCTCAACTTCGAGTTCCTCGAGCTCCTCCTCGTCCAGCTCCTCCTCCTCCTCCTCGTCGTCGAGTTCGTCAAGCAGCGACAAATCCGCTTTTGGCCACTGCCATGCCTGGGGTCGCAAATGGAAGAGACGCCACGGCAAGGATCACTCCAGATTCCACTCTGTCGATCGCCACAGGCGCCATGCCCATCATTTTGGACCACATCACTTTGGTCCACATCGCTTTGGACCACATCACTTTGGTCCACATCCCTTTGGACCACATCAGTTTGGTGGCCTCAGCTTTGCGGCTGGTTCGCCTTGGTCCATGTGGGAACAGGAGCAGTTTTTTCGGAACGGCGGCCTGCCGTCGGCCCTGGAAACGAGCACGGCATGCCCGAGGAACAGATCGAGATCTAAATCGCGTTCAGTTTGCAGCGGCAGAGGAGATAAGCAAACCAGGTGCAAACAAGGACACGGCCACGGACATGGACATGGACACAAGGGTCATCACCATGAACGTCAGCTAAATCGGGGTAGTTTCTGTGCAAGATCTAGCTCGAGATCGGACAATGAGGATAAGGTTGGACGCCATCATGCTGCTCATCATGGTCCTCATCATGGAGCTCATCATGGTCCTCATCATGGTGCTCATCATGGTCCTCATCATGGTCATCATCATGGTCGTCATCATGATCCTCATCATGGTCCTCATTTTGAACCCCACCATGAATCGCCTGCTGCTCCCGATCCCAGTGCAAATCTGGCAAAGCTGGTAAAGCTGGCAAATCTTTTGAGCATCCAGTGAGTGCATCAAAATATGGACACCAAAAGCATGGCAAACACGGCTTGGACAAATGATAACCACAAAAATAATTCACTACAAGGATTCCCATTTGGAATTCTCAATTTTTTATGTAATATTCAATGGAAAAGGCAAAAATAATCAAAATACAAAAAAAATGTCTTTAAAAAATATATATATAAAATATGAATAATAATACCCCAAATATATATCTTTATCTAAAAACTATATTCAAATAAAAGTTATATAAAAAATGAGATTCTGTTTTTAATTCGGGAATTATTTTTGGTAAATTTCAATTATTATTTTCAATTATAAAAATTAAGTTGATTCAAATTAAGCCTGGTCAAAAAGTAGCCACAAATTGGTAAATTATAATAACAAACAGTTATTTAAACATTGATTTACCGTTAGCATTGTTTACTTTTTAATCGAACTCAAATATTTTTTTTTCTATAGACAAAAATTGTATATTTTGTTTAAAAAAAAATGTAAACTATTTTTCGGCCTGTTGATTAATATCTGAAAGAGAAAAACAAATATAAATTTAATAATAAACACGTTTTACACTCAAAAATTTATATGCTTCTTTCTGAGTACATTTTATATACAGAAATTGATCTAAGTTTATAAAATATCTGGTTTTTATAATCAGTGCGAATAGAGACAGATAAACATAAGAATAGATTATATCGCATCGACTGATGCAGTTGATCAGGAATATATCTGTATATTAGTGTATATGTATTTAAAATGACGAATGATCAAAGCTGATCTGATGCCAGAGCTTTTTGGGCAACAAATGCGAAACTTTTCAAGCACATCTCACCTCTCTATCACTTTAGCTCTCTCGCATAAGTTCTCTCGCATTACCTTGTTATGGCGCTCTCTGACGCCGTCAGCTGGCTTATGGGGCTTTTGGTTTGCAGTTCGCAAGAGAGGAATTTCATTAAGTGGCGGCAGCTGAAGCGAGGCAGCGGCTTGGTTTGTGGAGCGCTTGTCAATTCTGATTGTATATTTTAATTGATGTGATGGAATTGAAATTAAATAAATCGAGCAAAAAGTAGTGTTTTGTTCTTAATTTGCATAATTACATTAATATGTATATTATGATATATATATATAAATATATACATATTATAATTAATTAATTAATTATTATATATTAATTACTCTCAATTGCTCTCTATTCGAATAGAGGCAAGATTTTCTGTGTTTTTTTATTTGTGCCTGAATTTAGCCCCTGAATACTCTGCTTAAACTGTGATATCTCGATCCCTTGTGACTCCCAGAACCAGTTACTAAAATCATCCAAGTCCAAACAACTAAACCAGTATATATATATATATATATATATATATATAAAACCAGACTTTTGAGCAGTTTGCTCTTGAAAAGTTATTCTAATTTTTTTTAACAAGAAGTTATTCCATTGAGTAGATAAGTGATATTTATAAAAATTCCTATATACCTCAGAAAACAAATATTATTAATATATCTGTTTGTGACCAGTAAATATAAAATATGATTAACCCATTTCGGTAAACTACTTTTAAACAGTGCATTGAAACAAAGCAGAATTGGTAAAAATTAATAAATAATAAAATAAATAAACAATATTTTTTATATATTTTTATGAATTAAAATTGTTGTGATTTGATGTAAGTCTTCTTTCAAAGCGATTCTAAAACCAGTGTGAAATATATAAATGCCCTAAGGTATAATTTAATAATATATATATATATATATATATATATAGATGTAAACACAGATCGACTAGTACATGAACAGCCCTATAAATTGGGTTGTGGAGTATTATTATGATCGGTGGATTATACCTGATGTAAAATGATAGATCAGTTAATGCATGAATAGCCAAACTTATTGGACTGTGGAGCATTACATTGATTTGGAGGGCTTCCAGAGAATATGTATGATATGGAAAACTGTTCCTTTAATAGTTGCCCTGATGTTGACTTATTGATTTACATATGTAATCGGGTTATCTCGGGAATATTACAGGGATTGGGAATGAAACTAGATTCTAGAAACTTACCAAGCAATTTCACCACAACGGAAATCAGTTTTCAAACGGTGATTCATGTTTCCAGTTTGGGCCTATCAATTTACACACAATTTCGCCACAACAAATGAAAAAAAATAAGCCCACCTTCATATGCACATAGTGTGTACATTATATACATAGCGTGCACATTATGTACTAATACATAAGCCATGTTAATTGCAGTAGGCTATTTTTATCGGCTTTGGCTCTCTTGATTTGGCTGCGACGCATTAAGTTACTCTCTTGCGCTGCTCGCATGTTAGTGAGGCGTACAACTCGCTCTCAATTTATATTTTGCTATCGCTCTTTCTTTGTCTATCGCTGTTCCGCTCCGTCGCGTCGCTGTCGCTGTCGACGTCAAACGTTTACAAACGTTGCGCAGCGAGTATAAAAGTTGCCAGCCGGCAAGCGTCCATCATCAGTTTGAAGCTTGCAGCTTTCTGAGAGAGCGAAAGAGACAGAAAAAATAAACTGTTATTATTTTTGTTTGTATTGAGCAGAGCAGGGATAAATTATTTACAGCAAAATGGCAGATGTAGCAAACAAAGTTGGCGAGTCCTTGACGGAGACACCAATTGAGATCCTGCATTTGGAGGATGTGGAGGAGCATGCGCAATCCTCGCAGGCGCCGATGCCCAAGAGTGGCAAGCTCATCAAGAAGGCCATAAAGGAGGCGCGCAAGGCGCAAGCCATGTTGCAGCTGGCCATGGAGCAGCTGATCGTTGAGCAGGCGAAGGCGAAGAAATCGCAGGCCAAGCAGGACAAGCTGGCCAAGAAGCTGAAGCAGAAGCAAAAGAAGCAGTCCAAAAAGGCCAAAAAGTTGGCCAAGAAGCATTCGCAATCACAATCACAACCGGAGCTGGATTCGAATGAGAACCAGAACCAGGACGAGAAGATGCGTTCGCGTTCAAGCAGCGTCAGCTCAACTTCGAGTTCCTCGAGCTCCTCCTCGTCCAGCTCCTCCTCCTCCTCCTCGTCGTCGAGCTCGTCGAGCAGCGACAAATCCGCTTTTGGCCACTGCCATGCCTGGGGTCGCAAATGGAAGAGACGCCACGGCAAGGATCACTCCAGATTCCACTCTGTCGATCGCCACAGGCGCCATGCCCATCATTTTGGACCACATCACTTTGGTCCACATCGCTTTGGACCACATCACTTTGGTCCACATCGCTTTGGACCACATCATTTTGGTGGCCCCAACTTTGCGGCTGGTTCGCCTTGGTCCATGTGGGAACAGGAGCAGTTTTTTCGGAACGGCGGCCTGCCATCGGCCCTGGAGACGAGCACGGCATGCCCGAGGAACAGATCGAGATCTAAATCGCGTTCAGATTGCAGCGGCAGAGGAGATCAGCAAACCAGATGCAAACAAGGACGCGGCCACGGACACGGACACCGACACGGACATGGCCACAAGGGTCATCACCATGAACGTCAGCTAAATCGATCTAGCTCGAGATCAGACAATGAGGATAAGGGTGGACGCCATCATGCTGCTCATCATGGTCCTCATTTTGGGCCCCACCATGGATCGCCTGCTGGTCCAATCGATTTTCAGGAGCACTGCAGCCGTTCCCGCTCCCGATCCCAGTGCAAATCTGGTAAAGCTGGCAAAGCTGGACACCAAAAGCATGGCAAACACGGCTTGGACAAATGATAACCACATGGATTCCCATTTGGAATTGCCAAAAATAATCAAAATACATAAAAAAAGTTTTTATAAAAATATATATATAAAATATGAATAATAATACCCCAAATATATATCTTTATCTAAAAACTATATTCAAATAAAAGTTATATAAAAAATGAGATTCTGTTTTTAATTCGGGAATTATTTTCGGTAAATTTCAATTATTATTTTCAATTATAAAATTAAGTCGATTCAAATTAAGCCTGGTCAAAAAGTAGCCACAAATTGGTAAATTATAATAACAAACAGTTATTTAAACATTGATTTACCGTTAGCATTGTTTACTTTGTAATCAAACTCAAATATTTTTTTTCTTTAAACAAAAAAATTGTATATTAAAAAAAAAAAGAATTTAAATTATTTTTCATTTGTTGATAAATATCTGAAAGAGAAAAAACAAGCAATTTTTAATTGTTTGTGTGAAAACTTAAAAAAAAATAAATTAAGTCAATTAAATTATATATTTTGTTAAATTTTTTAATATGCAGCAATTTGCAATTTTTGTTAAAGCTATTTTAAAAATTAAAATTTAATTCGGCAATTTTTTAGATCAAAAGAAAAACTTATGAATAAATAATTATGTGAAATATATTTGATTTAATTGCAATAAAATTGCATTAAATCAATTTCAATAAAAGTGTCGAAATTAATCAGTTAAAATAAAAATACAAAATGCCAGATAACAATACGAATGGAGCAACTTGGCTTGGTAAATGCGAAATGGCCGAAATGACGATAAGGCAACTAACTGATAAGTGGAACGCATTAACTGACTATGCAACGCATTTATCTATTTATAGCTGGCTTTTGGGGCTGCACAAGTGTGCCGATATTTGTGGCAAGTTGCAACAAGGAGAAAGCAAAAATGGAGTTGAGCCTGGGCACAGTTTAGCTGTTCCCCTGCAAGGAGACAAATGTGTTCCCAGATGTTGCAATGTGTTCCCATATGTTGCAATGTGTTCCCAGATGCTGCAATCTGTTCCCAAAATGCTATGTTGACGACACAATTAATCACCTATTTAGCTAAATATCACAAAGATATATATTCATATAACATATCCAAATTAAAAGTCGATTTTATTCAAATGGTAAATTCAAAAAACTTAAGTGAAAATATTAATTTACCGCAAAGCATTTACATACATCGAAAGAGACACAACAAAATTCGAGTAGCGCAAGCTTTCTCCAGTTAAGAGAGCGCTTAAGAGCGCAAATACTGGGTACAGTCTGGGAACAGTTCCCCACTGAATGGGGAACAGTTGCGGCGTGTGGCCTGCGTTGCGATTGAAGTTGAGCGAAGGACTTAACAATGACTGCCTGAGATTTATCATTGTGTGTGTGTGTGTGTGTGTTTGTGTGTGTGTGTGTGCTGAGATTAGCCTAAGCTGCGACAGGTCAGCCGTTTTTTTATGTGAAATAATCTGCAAGTTGCTCGCACTTTGTATCAAAAATTCTATTCTGTTCTCGCTGCCTGTCAACAGGTGTCCAAATGGAAAATTTGTTCAACTTTCGCTGAGATTGTGGCAAAAGCAGTTAATTTTGTTGCCCTTTTGTGTGCCTTTGTGGCATGCTGCTCAGCTGCGCTCATTTGAGAATCTCTGATTTGATTTGCAAGCGCAACATTTTCAATTTACTTTAAATAAAAATCTAAAATCAAATAAAGACAAAAAAGATGATAATAAAAAATGAAAAATGGAAACAGGAAAGCAGCAAGTGGCAGGACATAAGAAAAAAAGTGCAGGAAGTTGATATTTGAGCGGATATCATTTTGCCACATGTTGGCAAATAAACACACACAACTCAGTCAAGTGCGTGGCAAGTGGCAAGAAGTTTGTTGCACGCAGCTGCGAAGCTGTGGCGACGCCGACGGCTGTCTCAAATCCATTTTATCGTCTTTATCTTTATCGGCCGAAAATTCAATATAAGTGTACAATTCCGTTGTCGCCCCATTTGCTACTCACACACACACACACACACACACACACATACATATCTGTTTATTTGTTTCATTTTTTCTGTTTTAATCATTTTTGTGGCAGCCAAAAAAAACGAGACTTTGCCTCACATCGCATGTAATTTTCGTGGCAACTGAGTCGGAGCAGTCTCCAATCAGCATTATTGATGAGGCTGGATTTAAATATATCAGAATGTTTTACATACCCATTACCCATCACCCCCCTCCCCCCACCCAAACTCATCGATTTACCCGCAAGTAATTATTCATAACAAGAAATTAAATTAAAATGGGCTGAAATCATTTTTTGGTTGCCGCCAAAAAGTATGCAACAATTTTTTGGCTGCTGTTGAGCACAATTTTCGATAACAAATTTGATAACTGTTCAGTTATGTGATTATATATATATATATATATATATATATATATATATATCATGCAATGCAGAATAGAAACAGCAACACGCCGACGGCAACAGCAGCTGCATGCCTCGAGGCGTGGCAACTTTGCCAGTGCCACACACGCACAAATAGTTATGGCGTCTGTGGCGTCTGTGGCTCTGTGGCCCTGGTGGGCAAATGCTACGTGTGTTAAATGCCAAGGCAAAACCTGCTACAAACAATATCTGCATAAGCCCGGCCAACAGGCCAACTGGCCAACTTGCCACTGAGTCCAGTTCCTGCCGCAAATTTAGTATGCAACACTTGTCCGGAAACATTAACAGTGTCAGCCAGCAAAGAGTAAACACAAAACGAACCTTGCAACAACGGCAACAACAACAACAAACAGCCAAACTTTAATGTGCAGCTGCAGAATGCAGAATTTAACACCCCCAATTTGCTGGTGGTGTGTGGCAGGTGGCGCTGCCTGGGCGTGTGCCTCAAATTAATAGATGGCTAAATGGGCACTTCGAGGATGTACATGTGTGGGCGTGGTCATTGTTGCCGTTGTTGCCTTTGACAACAATGGCTTTGACAAATGACTGCAACAGCGTTTCCCATGACGAGGCAAGTTTTGGAGTTGTTTTTTTTACTGAATAACATTATAAATTGAAAACAGATACGAGCAAAAAAATATATATATATATATAAATATAATATATATATATATATATATATATATTTTATTTCTAGTATTTTTTTTTTAATTATGTCTTGATTCGTCCACTGTGTTTCTAACTCCAAATATACAAAATTATCACCCGAAACACAATTTCCGGCGTAAATAAAAAATATCGCTGCATGTAAAACATAAATTTAACTTTGAGTTCGACTTCGATCTACCCCTGAACCCAGCTGTTAAATATATTCTCATTTTATTGGCAAGTTTCCCATTCCATTTCTCAGAGCAAGCACTTAAAACGTGAATAGAAAGCCCGAACTGATTCCTAATTGGCTGGCTAGAAGTGCATACACATACATACATACATACATACATAGTAGCATTTATGTTGGAAGGTAACGGGGCTCTACAGAATACGCACAAAGGCAAATTGACGCTCGCATCGATTATCATGCCATCTCTTTCTCACAAATGCGCTTGAATATTTATTGCATACGAAAAATGCTTGCGGCTGCTGATAGAAATCAGATCAAAAGGGGAATTTATTTTTTACCATAACTTGGGTGTTTCTTCTTTGATCTTGATGAAATTTGGGCACTTGATTTCTAATACGCATATGCAGATTATGCAGTAATAAGAAGATTATATCTTAAAAATTGTGGCTTTTGTTATTATCAGGAATCGATATCTATCGATAACCTCGAACAGGAGGCAGTTATCGACTTGATCTGCGCCGACTATAGAGGAGCTACATTTCATGTCTGTAGCTCTGAGTTTCTGAGACCTACGTGTTCATACAGACATTTTGTATCGATTCGGCTTTTGAGGCTGATCAAGAATATATATCTATATATAACTTATAGGATTGGAAGTGTCGCATTTTGACTATCATTGCTCAAATTTGATCCATTTACGAGGTATTTTCTAGAGTGGTGCGCTTTAGCATTTAGCATTTAAATGGACAATCCGTCAGAAGAAATGGATATTGTCTGGAGTATTTAAGGCACATAAACAAAAGTTGTGGGCTGGGGGCGAGGTGGGGGGAAGGTGGCATTAGCTTTGTTTATTATCCAAGCATTGAATGGTCTTTCAGTGGGGTGCCGGGATTCCAACTGTTTTGATCATTTGACTCATACACATCGCTGGCCATTAGCAATTAACGCTGTCATTTAAATGTTTTTTAAAATGCCAAATACATTTTCCAGTCTTCATATTCAATTGGTTTAATGCCCTGTTTTTAATTATCAAATGCGGCATATTTCAATTAAATTTAAAACTCAATTCAAAGCAGTCTAGAAAAAGTTGCAGTTATTTAATAAATTTGATTTGTTTCAAATGCAGGAAATTAGTATTTTAGATAACGAAAGTGTTAAAAGAATTTTGAGAAATAATTTAGAGAATTCTCTTTGTTATCTCTTTAAGCAGGGTATATTTTATGCCCGATGCCCTATAAAAATTCAGTTTAGATTTTATTTTGAGATGTGCCAATTATAAAATTTGTGGCAACTTTAGCTGTAATTGCTTTATTTTGTGTGTGTTTTCAATGGCTTTTAATGGTGCTAGGGAATTGTTCTTGGATTGCTTTTGCCCATTAAATAGTTGTTGTCTACGTGGGTAAGTCTACTAATTGCCTCAAATGATATGTTGCAGCAATTGTTCACATTTGCAGACCCAAACACTTTTTCCCTCAGCACAATATTTAATACATTCAGCGCATAAAATTCCCAATAAATCTAGGGATTGTCAATGCACTTTGATGAAGGCAAAAAACAATCACACCTTTCGGCAAACGACTAAAGTTACATGTGGCATGTGGCATGTGGCACACAGATGCGCTGTACAAACAGCTGAAAGCTTGTTTGCAGCATTTGCTCATCTGCTGGGCTTACAGGGCCAGGCATAGTAAAAGTCTAATTAAAATCCGTATATATATATATATATATATATATATATATATATGATAAATACAGGTAAGTGCATTTTGGATTTAAAGGAACTATAAATTGTTTAAGTTGTTCTCACTTTATCAATTTGGATCCCGACTGACATCCGCTACAGATACCAGCACCAAATTGAAGTCCCTCCTTTCTGCATATTCCAAAACAATGCCCTTCTCACCATGGTTACGGAGCTGCCCAGCATGTGTCCTATTTTGCTGATTACTTCGCAGTATTGCCTGAAGTGTGAGTCAAAGGCTTCTCTTTGGCTCTTGTTGCATGCCCCAAGAATGCCAACTGTGAAGGGGGATGCACTTTCGCTGGATCCTTATGGCATATTTTAGGCGCAGCAATAAACTATGAGTCCTTTGCCGGTTCCAAAGGACAGCAGTTTGTTCATCACTCATGTTGCAGCGTAATCAACTGGCCATCAAATGGGGTCCATGAAGAGTTGGATGCACTTTGCCAGATGCTTAACTACTGCAATTTATAGCAGATGAAATAAATAACAAATTAAGTATTATATTATTTATGAATTAATAAATTTTAATTATTGTGCAACGCAGTTGCAAAATGAAGCAAATGCAGGCAGAGAGTATTGGACTCGTCGTTGGGATCGATGTTGCCACTCGGTGAAATGAGGCGTATTCTGAGCATCACATTGGAACTGACCACATTGCTGGCATTGCTGGGCTTGCTCTTGGTTTGGCTCATCGAGTGGCAGTGGCAACTCATTCGACCGACTCAATGTAATAGCCACAGCAAATTGCATGCCACACTTGGCAATTATGAGCCGATAGCTGCAAATAGCAAGTGTCAAAGGACACCTCCAACTGCCCAATTGGCCAATTTCTTACATGATGCACCAGCTTTAAGCGCTTTTCGGCCTCCTTCAAAACGGCTTGAAACATTATGACCAGATTTGTTAGCCTCTCGACAAGAATCATTCGTAATCATCAATTTTATTTTATTCAATCTAAACTACTGATAAAAGAAATTTCAACATATGCATTCATCGATATTATTATTATTATATTTTTATCAATTTTACTTTAATCGATTTGTGCACTTTTAACTTGAATTAGCAAACAGCCGCTGTCTGTTTTTTTTATTTTGTAATGTTTTCCAACAAGAATTTTCCATAATTTTTACTAATTCATCGAATTTCTTCACAAACTTATTTGTAAATTTTGTTGTTTGCTCTCGCAGCTAAATATTGTCGACTGCAAACGTAATTAAAATGCAGAAATTCAATAGCCTTAATCAAGTTCAATTAAATCCCACAAAAGCCAAATACCAAATAATTTCAGTACAAATGCAGCCCATTTGGCTAATTATTGGTAGCTGCTAAAACAGTTAACACGACAGCCAACAACAATATTTGTACCTTTTGGCCATATTTCTAATTGTACCTTTTGCAAATTGACACTTGGAATACTTTGACACATTTTGTGTTCCAACAACTCCAAATTTATTTCAGTAAATTCGGCTAAGACAAATTTAAGTTGTGGAAATGAACAAAATTTCATTACTATCAGCGGGCTTTGGCTTGTATTTTTCAAATGAGATTTTTTTTTAATATATATGTATTTAGTAGCTGTGTAAAGGGTAGTCGTGTAGTCGAGCTCACTCGACTGTAACATTGCTGTTCGAACAACATCGAACAACATCGAAGCAACATGTTCATTTCCACAATTTATTGAAATAAATTTGGAGGTGGAACACAAAATCTGTCAAAGTATTTCAAGTGTCAATTTGCATGCACTACAATTAGAAATATGGCCAAAAGGTTCAAATATCTAACAGATGGTCAACATCCAATCTGAATGTTTGTGTTGTTGCCGGTCGTGTTAACTGTTTTAGCAGCTACCAATAATTAGCCAAATGGGCTGCATTTCTACTGAAATTTTATAGTGTTTCCTAACGTTTGCATAATTATTTGGTATTTGGCTTTTAAGGGATTTAATTGAACTTGGTTAAGGCTATTGAATTTCTACATTTTAATTACGTTTGCAGTTGACAATATTTAGCTGCGTGAGCAACAACAAAATTGACAAATAAGTTTGTGAAGAAATTCGATGAATTAGTAAAAATTATTGAAAATTCTTGTTGGAAAACATTACAAAATAAAAAAAACAGACAGCGGCTGTTTGCTAATTCAAGTTAAAAGTGCACAAATCGATTAAAGTAAAATTGATAAAAATATAATAATAATAATATCGATGAATGCATATGTTGAAATTTCTTTTATCAGTAGTTTAGATTGAATAAAATAAAATTGATGATTACGAATGATTCTTGTCGAGAGGCTAACAAATCTGGTCATAATGTTTCAAGCCGTTTTGAAGGAGGCCGAAAAGCGCTTAAAGCTGGTGCATCATGTAAGAAATTGGCCAATTGGGCAGTTGGAGGTGTCCTTTGACACTTGCTATTTGCAGCTATCGGCTCATAATTGCCAAGTGTGGCATGCAATTTGCTGTGGCTATTACATTGAGTCGGTCGAATGAGTTGCCACTGCCACTCGATGAGCCAAACCAAGAGCAAGCCCAGCAATGCCAGCAATGTGGTCAGTTCCAATGTGATGCTCAGAATACGCCTCATTTCACCGAGTGGCAACATCGATCCCAACGACGAGTCCAATACTCTCTGCCTGCATTTGCTTCATTTTGCAACTGCGTTGCACAATAATTAAAATTACTTTAATTCATAAATAATATAATACTTAATTTGTTATTTATTTCATCTGCTATAAATTGCAGTAGTTAAGCATCTGGCAAAGTGCATCCAACTCTTCATGGACCCCATTTGATGGCCAGTTGATTACGCTGCAACATGAGTGATGAACAAACTGCTGTCCTTTGCAACCGGCAAAGGACTCATAGTTTATTGCTGCGCCTAAAATATGCCATAAGGATCCAGCGAAAGTGCATCCCCCTTCACAGTTGGCATTCTTGGGGCATGCAACAAGAGCCAAAGAGAAGCCTTTGACTCACACTTCAGGCAATACTGCGAAGTAATCAGCAAAATAGGACACATGCTGGGCAGCTCCGTAACCATGGTGAGAAGGGCATTGTTTTGGAATATGCAGAAAGGAGGGACTTCAATTTGGTGCTGGTTCCTCATCCAAAATGGACAAATTGACAATGCCAAGAAACGCATTGCAATCAATATTCACCAATAAGCTACTTGGAGCGAAAGAGAAATCTGTTTGATATATATATATATATATATATATATATATATATATATACATATATACAGACAAGTGGTTAATTATAATGGTTAATTTGAACTAAAATCTCGGAATGCAACTGCAGTTTTATATTTTCTCAATTGCAAAATGGGCAGACGATAAATGAAATTAATTTTATATATTTATTATATTATTTATTATATATATACATATATATTTATTAATCAATTATCAATGTTTGAGTTTAATTTACACACATCAAATATTACAAGCAATTCCCACACTAGTACAAAAATATTTAAAGTGCCCATTTTCCGATAAGTTTTTGGGTATAAACTGATTTATAAGATGCCGAAGCAAAATTTGAATTTTTTAACAATTTTACAGAGGAACAATTTCATAGAAGGTGCAATCAATGCAATGCAATCGCAATAATCACAGCTTCTCTACAAATAAATATTATTATTATTGTTAATAAAAAATAAACCAGATTTGAACTATTGTTAAAAATGTATTTTAGAATTAGCCAAAAGTTGTTGTAGTTAGTCAAAACCCAACTTGAATCTGTCTGAAGAAGATTGCAATGAACTCGAGTCAAGCCCCAAAGATGATCCAATAAGTCTGTCCATATATATATATATATATATAAATATATATAAAAATATATATTTAAATTTATGTTATTTTCCTGCTGTTTACTTTCTATAAATACGTATTAGAAAAATGCGGATACTTTTTAGTTTTTTTAATATATATTAAATATTATTGTTAATATTAAAATAATTTTGTATTTTTTGTATTTTATTAAACAACTCAAATTAAGTTGTTTTTGCTTATTAATAAATAAATCACTATCGTCAGATCATCCGAGGTGGGTTATCAAGCCTGACATCTTCGCCAGACGCCAGACACTTATTTCATCATCATCATCATTATTATTATGATTATGATTATCATTATTATTATCAGTTCAGTCGCGAATTCGATGAGAAGCGCATGTGGGAAATGTGGAAGCTGCAATTGCAACTGTTATTGCTGGCAGTGCCAATCCTCGCCAGCGGCTACTTGCAGCTGCATATGAATGCCAGTGCGGATCCTTGCTTGGATTTCTATGAGCACGCCTGTGGTGGCTGGGAGGCGGCGCATGCTGCTGACGCTTATGGGAGTCAACTGGAGCAACTGGATCATGTTTATCACGAACGATTAGCGGCGCTGCTGGAGCAAAAAAGTCCAAGTCACAGTCCAGGTGGAGGGCAGCCCCGCTTTGTTGAGCTGCTGCGGAGGAACTATGCCGCCTGCCGCGCCCAGGAGGCGGATTACGATGCGGCACAGTTTGTGCGCTGGCTGCGCGACTTAAGTGTGGCAAGCGAGGATGACTGGAGTGAAGTGGTGCGTCTGCTGAAAAGCTACGGAGTTGCCGCACTGCAGCAATTCGAAATGGAGTCGAGTAGCAATGCGGAACTGTGGCTGCAACAGCTGCAACTGCCTTGGCCACAGACTGAAACTGAGCTCAACTTTTCTCAATCTCTGCTGACGCGTTCGCGTTTCCGGCAACTTTATCGGCAGTTGCAACCGCTGGGCGTGGCAGAGGGCAAGCTGTGGCAGCAGATCAAACAGCTGGAGAAGCAGCTCAGACAACTCTGGCCCAAAGCGTATGATGATCCAAGTGTGGAGGTGGATCTGATGCGTTGGCTGCTGCCGCTGCCCCCAAGCACAAATACGGAGGCAGTGGAGTATTTGGGGGCAAGCTATTTGCGACGTGTTGCCCGGTTGCTTACCGCACAGCCGCCGTCGCTGGTGGCAAGCTATTTGCAACTGCGTCTGCTGCACCATTTGCAGTTGCAGTCAGTGCCGCCATTGGCATTTGGGCGGCAACAATGTGCGGCACAGTCGCGTCAACTGTTGACGCACGCCGTCGTCTGGCTGATGCAAGTGCAGCAGTTGCCGCAGCAGCCGCAACAGTTGCGCGAATCGATGCAACAGCTTTTCGTGCAACTGCGTCGGCAATTTAAGATCAAACTGCTGGCGAATCGCAACCAGTTCGATGCTGCCACACAGCGCTTTCTGCTCGACAAGCTGCGACGCATGCAACTGCGCGTGGGCGTGTTACCGCCCACTGGCACAGCGACTGAGCATCGCCAGCAGCTGGAGACGCTCTATGCCCCACTCCAGCTCAATGCCAGCGATTATTATGGCAATTTACGAGCTCTGCTCCAACAAATCGATAATAATCGAAAGAATGTTGCAAATCCTGATCTGTATTTCCTGCAACCGTATGGATTTGGCAGCTATGCGTCGCCGTTTTTTCTGCCCGGACGCAATGTGGTGTTGCTGCCGCATTCGCTGTTTGGTGGCCAACTCTATTGGCCAGATCAGGCGGCGATTTATCGATATAGCGGATTGGGTTTTCTGATCGCACACGAGCTGTCGCACGGCTTTGCGCCCAGCGATGTGCTCTACGATGGCCGTGGCAATGAGGCGACGTTGCAGCAACAGCAGCGTCTGTTGGCCAATCGACAGCTGCGCTGCCTGCGACGCCGACATGGCCAAATGGCCGACGAGAAGTTTGCCGACATCAATGGCATCGAGTTGGCCTACAACGCCTATTTTGCAGAGCACCCAACGAGCACGGCCAAACAGCAGCTCTTCTTTCTCAACTTTGCACAGTTCTTCTGCCAGGACGAGCAGCAGCTGGAGGAGGAACTGGCGGAACTGGAGGAGGATAGCAATCAGCATGGTGACAGTCGGCAGCGCGTCAACGATGCAGTTGCAAGTTCGGCATACTTTGCGCAGGCCTTCAACTGTGTGCCACAAAAGGAGACCAAAAGAATCTGTCAGTTGTACTAACAAAATAAATATTAAAATCATTTTTTTATTTATTTAATTGTTTAGCATTTAATGTACTTAACAGCTGATAATTTAATGATGTTGGATTTCTTAGCAAACCAAACAAGAACATTCCTTGATTAATTACTTTTCATGGCGACATCAAGTGGCCTGGATCCATATCCTCTTATGCAGATCGGCTTACAACTCGAATGACATTTTAATTAACCGAAAGCGTTTTAATGAGTGTCTGTTTAACGACACGACACAGGACACAAAGGACACAGGACACAGTACACAGGACACAGTACACAGGCATGGCAGGCTGGCTCAACATAGTGTTTGCCCAGGTTTGAGCATTTCATTTAAGTATACAATTTCATTTAAATCCTGACTAAGCCGGCCATGCGATGCCGAAGCATCGAAACAAAAGGGCATCCAATTGAAATGTGGCAGCCGCACGGCAATTCCCATTTTTGCCACTGCCACAGGACAACTCGTCCGCTCGGCAAGCGGCTTAAAATGTTAACTTATTATTTTCGCTCCTTGTCGCTCGTTGGTTCAATTCTATTTTTTATATAGCCCTAAGCCTTTAAAAAATGGGTAAAACGCGTATTTTTGAAATTGTGGAAAAGTAGAAGTAAATGTGGCCAGAAGCAAGCAACTCCGACCGCAACAGTTGACTCAATTTCCGCCTTTTTCAACTGGCCTTTGTCAGAGACTTCCATTTTTTTTTAAATAAAAGTTCTCGTATTCCATGCCCAAAATCAAGTATATTTAATTTTAACGATAACTCACTTGATACATGGCGATTTTCGATAGGAAAACTTGGCTAAAAATGTAAATTTGATAACTTTTGGGAATTTAGAAAAGGTTCCTTGGAATCTTCCATTTATGTTTGATATATTAAGCTTTTAAATTGCGGTAAATATGGTTTCTTATCAATTTTGGGGATTTAAGCGGGCATGTTCAACATTTTTTCCGGATTTTTTAAGGGTTTTAATAGCTGTATACCTTCAAGTGTAGTGATTCTAGCTGTTGTGTAATATATATGGTTTTATCGATTTACAGTAACTGCTGTAAGGGTTTGCCGAGTCGGAGTGGGCGTGGTCAACCAATTTGGCTCTCGATCTCTTAAAGCAGTTACCAGAAACATAATTTCCAAATTTAGTGTCTTTTAGAGACAAATTGGGGAAAATATGCGCTAGAAAGTTTATCGATTTTACATTTATCAATTATGGGCGCAGGTTTGGGCGTGTCATTTTTTTCTAATTTCTAGTAACATACCTATCAAGATTGACAGTGAAAAATAAAGCAATTTGAAATTGCGCGAGGTATGTGAATTAATCGATTTGCGAATATTAATTTTATCGATTTCCTAGCCCCCTATTTAACGTAGCACTCCAATTTTTAAACTTTGTTTGACGAAAGTACAGAAGAGTACAGTAAAAATAATTGCGACCAGGTATTTAAGAGTCCAGCTCACTCGACTACAGCATTCTGACTTGCTGTTTTTATTGTTGCTTTTGAGTTTACTAAGCTAATTGCCAGAACATGTCAGCCAAATATAATTTATTCAAAGTAAATAATTAGAATTAATCTGCTTTGGCACCATTTCTCCATTTGATGTGAAAAACCAAGACTAATTTTTTTGTTGTTTTTCCAAATAACGTATACTAAATTTTTTTTTTTAATGTTAGGCGATATGTATACGTAATTATTTAAGTTTTTAAATGCTTAAGAAATACATTTTAAAAGTGCATCTATGAAAACCTTGTTATTTTTAGAAAAATAAAACTATATCAAATCATATATCTCTCAACTTTGTGAATGGAAAATCTTTAAATAATGAAAACACTGGCTTTTAAGCTAAAACTACTTTCCTGTTTATGCACATACTTTTTGAATAATAAAATATGCTAAAAATGCAGGGGGTTTTTTTTTAAGTGTTTTACTTCATTTGTTGGCGGAAACTTTGCGACGATGATAAAACTGGGCAACTCAGCTGAGCCCTGCAATGTGCTTGGTAATATTTTTGGTAATTGCAGCGAACAACTGCCACAAAAAGGAGCCGCGGGCCGCTAATTGGCAACATAAAGAAGACTCGAAAGCGAGTCCTGGGGGCGGGGCCAGAACACGGCGCATACCTTGTCTGCTCAACTGGCAAATCGGAAAGCAGGCAATGTAATTACATTACGCATACGTCACGTTGACGCACAACATATCCGCATGGATATGAAGCTGTATGTGGCTGGGTGTGTGTGTGTGGGTGGGGAGGGGGTATGTGAATGATTGGTACCGTGTCTGTTAAATCACCCATTTACGTTACGTTAATATTGATATAATCAGGGACTTAATGCTTTTAATTTAGTTCGTTAGCAGTTAAACGCAATATTTGTGCTTATTCTCAGAAATACTGTGAAATAGCCCACAGCAACAGCAACAGTACCTGCCACCCGCAATACCCCCCAATACCATCATCTCCCCCCTCTAAATATTACTTTGTGGAGGGGTGCAGCGATGTAATGCATTAGAAATGCGCTTATTTTGCATTTGACTTTTGACTTTTCTTAGAGTTTTATATTTTACTTATAATTTTAAGTGAATGGATTAATTATTTTATGCCACTCATTATAAATTTTTATGCTCTAACTTTTAAAGTTATATTTAAATTGTATTAAAGTTGAGCACAACATTTGCTACATTTTCATCAAATCAGTTTTTATTCATGCAAAATCAACATTTTCAACATATCAAAATGTAGATTTGGCAGTTTGCCTACAAAAAATAATATACATAATTATAATAAAATTCACTTAGGATATATCGGAGTCCCATTGTTAACCTGACTGCAGTAAAATTTTACAATTGCAGCTAAGCACGTGAAACCTTGGATTATGCCCGGGTCAGGTAATGATTTCAAATTGGGGTACTGAGCACACTGAGAAGCAGATTAATTGGAAATCGATAAGACGACACTTTTCCTATAATTTTCAAATTGGAATCACTAAACTTGGACCGTGGACTGTTGCTCACTAATACTTCAATAAAACCACTTTACCAAAAAAAACGCAAAAAAAGAGAAAAATTAATCAACTTAAAAATATATATTAATACTCAATGAACGAGGCACTCGCTCCACTCTCAAGGAAAGCTTAATTTAGCCACCTGATATCAATCTGTTATTTTTATGATTTCCATCACTGAAATCCGAGTATTTCGCAGTCTCTTAAACCCGACGGCGTTTGTTGATACCCTGAATATATTGAAAATGTGTAGAAGGGTATATTGGTTATGTGCAAAGGTATGTAACAAGCAGAGGGAAACATCTCGGATCCCATAGCGCATATATTTTCTTGATCAGGATCAACACTCGAGTCGATATAGCCATGTTCGTCTGTCTGTTTTAGCTAAAGACTTCCAATTAAAAATATATGTTTTTGTTTATCTGACGCTGATGCTCTATTTTATCAATAGCGCTCTCCTTTTCTCGATTATTTCGATTTCCGATAGCAAGAAAAGCCACATTTTTAAAACAGAATCTTTAAATAACTAATACTGCTAATGCGTATTATAATTTAATTTTGATCAGTATCGAATAAGAAACACCCAAGTTATGGTCAAAAATAGATTCATTATTTAATCTTAATTCTACCAGAAGCCGCAAGCATTTTCTGTATGCAATAAATATGCCAGCGCATTTGTGAGAAAGAGATGGCATGATAATCGATGCGAGCGTCAATTTGCTATTGTGTGTATTCTAAAGAAACCCGTTAGGTACAAATGCGTGTACGTAAGTATGTAAGTATGTATGTATGTATATGTATGCACTCTAGCCAGCCAATTAGGAATCAGTTCGGACTTTCTTTTCACCTTTTAGTGCCTGTGCTTGCTATGAGAAATAACTTAGGCTGCTCACATTTTGGTGCAAAACTTTTTAAAGGGAAATTTGCGAATACAATTAGGGTATATCCTAGTTGATATTACTCGACTAGAGCATTCTTACTTGTTTGTTGTTGTACATCTATATCGGCGTAGTGGAATTAATGTGATGTGATGTAATTTCTGTATGCCGGCAAGTTGCTTAGCGTCAATTTCTATTGTTCCTTTCTGCTGTCAACAATTCAACAATTGAGACAAGCGCAAATATGTCAAATACCATGGCATATATTTGGTCAGGGCTATATTATGGTCTATGTTGGGTACGCAAACAGCTTAAGCAAATTCAGTGAAATACATACACGCACACACACACACACACACACACACACGTTTACACAATAGTTTGGGGAAAATAAGTAATAGAAAATTGATGAGCAAGTTCGCTTTTTGGCTTAATCTAGCTGGTAACTTGGAATGCCTTTGATGGAAGACCCCAGGACATGCAGCAGCAGGAGCAGCAGCAGCAGCAGCGGGGGTTATTCATAGCCGCGAAGCAATGTTTGGTGATTTGGCTCATAATAGGGATATACTTGCACGTACCAACAAGTTCAACAAATATGTATCCTCTAATTACTGCTTGCGAAACTCATTCCCTGTATTCTGTGGCAATGCTGCTGATGCTGCTCCTACTGCTACTGCTGTGGTAATCATGATTTAAGCTCTAAGCTCCTTTACAGTTACATTCCCACACTCGCCTGAAAGTGGCAGCAGCAACATCCCCTTTCGATTTCACAGTGCTGCTGTTGTTGCTGTTGCTGCTTCAACTTCAATTTGCCAACACACATTGCGTGCATGTTGCTACGTGATGTTGAAGTTGAAGTAAATCACATAAGAGTTTTTATTGGGACTGCCGAATAGTGGTTGTCTTTAAGGTCCCTGGCCAGGACCAGGTCAGATGTAAAAAAAAAGAAGAAGAGAACACGCCTCCTTTACGCCCACAGCAGCTGCATATTAAATATGCAAGAGTGGAATTTTCAAGTGTTGCACAACAGAAAAAAGGGCAAAAAGGCGTTTAAAGTAAATACTTTAAATTCAATTTGTAGCCAGTGTGCAAACACACTAATTCTCACTCGTACACACACTTACACACACACACACACACACACATATAAGCTCACATTTGAATGTGTTGGGGTTAACTGCCTGGGAGGATAAGTTGCCACGCCAGCAAACAGTTGAAGGCAACGAAATTCCAATAACAAAATATACGCGCCACGACAGCTCCTTGCAGCTTCTTGCGCCTGCTGCGCCCTGCTGGGTCCACCAGCTGCCATATTGGGTAAAAAAAAAAAACGATGGGTGTGTAGTGTGGTGTGTGGAGTGTGGGGCAGGCCCAACTGAATGGAAATGGCAACAAAGCTATTTGCATGCAGCGTGGCAAAATCTTTGAAGATACCATAGACTAAAGACATGGCTTCAAGTCAAAGCGAATCGGCAAAGCTAAGAAAATAGAAAACAAAAAACCTTTCAAAAAGCAAAATATCGACTAATTTGTACCTTACAAAAATGCAAAAAAAAGCAGAGTGTAAATATCGAATTATGTTTGTTTTTAATTTTGAACAAAATGCGAAGAACAACAGTCAAAAAGTATTAAACTTAAACAGCAATAAAATCAAATTGAATGCTTTCTGGCCAAAACTTGCAACTTGTGCGTCAAAATCAATCAATTGCATAACAAATGAAAAAGTTGAACCAAGTCAAACTTAATAGTTAAGAGTATTAAATTGGAAAGCATTTTGAATTCGCTAGGGTATTCCATATTCGGTGTACATCGGTTGATTGTTTTTATTTTATTTTATTTTTTTACACGCCGCCAGCAGCTGCGTTGAGACAACAATGATCTTTACTGTAAATTGTTATTGCTGTTATTGTGGTTGTTATTGTTGCAGTCGGTCGGTGGTGGTGCTACTTAATTGCCACCAGTCTGATATACATATATATATATATATATATAGATATACCTATGTTTGTATCTGGTTTTCGTAGCTTTTTATAACTAAGACACTTGAATTCCGGCAAGCAGCTATATTTCAATATTGCTGCTTGCTTGCTGTGAAACTGGGTCATAATTTATAGTTTTTTTTTTTTTGTTTTTTTTTTAATATTGAGAAAACTGTCGCTCGAAAGTGTTGTGATAATTTTTGAGAAAAAACTTAAGGAATATTTATATTAAATTTAATGGATAACCACAATTTATAACAACAATACCTTGCTGGATAAATGCTACTTTTATAAATCGCATGCGAAACCTAATTCAAATTAAATATTACAATTTCTGCAATTTTGTAATTGTGGAATTTGGTAGTTCTTCAGTTGGCACAAAAAACTTTCTAACTTCATTTTGTGCGTGAAATCAAAGATTCGAATGAAACCACAAAGACAACCTCGAATCCAGATCGGCCACAGCATTCCAATTAAATATAAAAAATTCCATTGTAATCTAATCCTAGAAATGAATAAAGAATTTTAAATATGAGCATTTTCTGACGACAATTAAAATTGATCGATTTACTTTGGAGCTGTGACAAATGTAATATGAAATTGATGCGTGTTTGATATGCTTTTAAAAAGATTTACGCTTTTTAATCCGTGCGCTGAATCGAATCGATTTTCACAGATGTATCCAAAGGCACAATTGGAACATATCCCATTTTACTGTATGGGCCATAGCAAAATATTAAATCCTACATATTTGAGTCAAGGGTTTTATTAGTTTTTTTTTTTTTTTTATGGCTGAGCTATTTTCCAGTGTCAAGCAGAAGGCATTTTTCCATTGCCTTGAATTACTTACAGCTGAACTTCAAAGCCCGTCGGAAGCGGAAGTGCTGAGGTATAGCTGAGAAATGCTATGAACTTAGTACTATAACCAGCATATCAGAGTCAACCCTTAGATTGATGCTATTGATTGACTACACGTGGCGTATGAGCAATATTTACAAGTGCTTTATGTGAATTTGCAATTGATGCTGTTCAGCATTGAAAGTGCTTATGACAATAAATAAATCTGTTTTTAGTTGCTTTGGATCTAACCCAGAAATTGTCTTGACAAATAATAAAATATACAATTGAACTACTCATCCGATGGTCGATTATCGACCACGTTTCAGAGCACAAAAATGCAATTAAAATGCCTAAAAATGCAAAATGTGTTCAAAATGGAATTTTTGGTTTGAATTTGAAAACTTGGTTCACGTTGCCAGCATAATATTTGTGTGGCATTTGAAAATCAAATTTATTATATTCATTAAGCATTTACGATTGAATTGCGAATTTTGTCTTTGTGCAATGTGCAAAGTGACAATAAAACTGTTATTACATTCATTGTATTAATTAATATTATTCACAGAACACTTTCGTAATTAAATGTGTCTTTTCCTCAAATAAAGACCAATTAGTACAATATTAAAGATTCTCAGAAAATGATTCCCCTCAGCAATTTGTGAAATATTTTTAAATAAGCTAAGAAGATGGAAAGCGTTGCTATGGTTTTCATTTGGTCTATGGTATGGATTCAGTTCGTTAGGAAAGTTGACTAGATACATTTTAAATTGTTACCCAAAAATAGACTACAATTGAAGAACAGGAAATTAATTTTGCCAAACCTTATGTCGCAGAGACAAAAAAAAGGTGAATTCTAGGTTAATATGAAAGTCGTTGAACTTGGTCTGGCAGTCATCTGTGAAGCGAATTGAACTTCTAATTGTTCTCCATTTGTGAGACACAGCAGAAATTGAAACCCACAGCACAGCACAACTCGAGAATGAGGAACGACGATGATGACGATGATGACAAAGAATCAATCCAATTGGATCATATTTAGTTCTAATCAAATAATGGTTCAATCAATATCATATGCCAAGGAGCCAAAGGAGCCAAAGGCATGGCCACAAATAGACACAGAGCCAGAGTCATCAAAAAATCCATGATACTAATAAGGAAATTGCATTTTTTGATGCGCAGCTGACAAAAAAAAATAAAAATAAAAATAGGTACACAAAAAACCAGAAATATTGCATGGAACATGTAGAAAAGTTAATGACTTTTGACGTCTTTCGCTGCAAGTCAATGGCCAAAAGTTAAGACAAGAAATTAAGTTGAAATCATAAAAAAAATACACAAAAAGAAGCACAACGAAAATCAGAAAAGCATTTTTTTTTGCGCTTCAGCTCAAAAAAAAAAGGTACAACGATTATTTTGCACCACTTGCGAAGGAGACTTGAATTTTTTGATAAAACATGAGACGACATTTTTTATTTAAGAATGAAAATATGAAAATATTGTTTATGTAATTTTTGTATATGTCAAGAATAGTTGATGCACTCCTGCTGTGAGAATTATGTCCTTTGTCAATGTTTTTCATCGCCAATGAGTAAATGCGTTGAAGGACCTGTTGTGGTAAAGTGTCAAGAACTAACACGTAAACCAAGGTTGCAGCAACAGCTGAGAAGAACCACAATGCAAAAGACCAGATGCTGCTGCTGCTGCAGTTGCAGTTGCTGTGGGAGACAAAGCGTTTCTAAAATTATTAAAAGAAAAAAAAAAAAAAAAAAAAAAACTTATAGGCAGCCAAGCCAAGCCAAGCTGAGCAGCAGCAGGAGCAGCAGCAGCAGTAGCAGGAGCAGCAGCAGCAGCAGGAGCAGCAGCAGCAGCAGCAACACACCCAGCAGATGGGGGCAGGCAGGTAATCAGTTGGTAGTTGGCAGGGGCCATGTAAACAAGACGTTGCACGCAGGCGCGTGGATAAAAAAAAATTATGTTCGTGTTGCTGGGGCGAACGGATAGCCGGATAAAGCTGTGTCGGATAATGCTGGCGATGGGAACAGCAACGAACGACGCGTTACGATTGTGGCAGCAGCGGCATCAGCCAAAGTAACAACATCAGAAACACCAGCAGCCGCAGCCGCAGCAGCAGCAGCAGCAGCAGCAGCTGCCACAAACAAAATCGTCGCACAGCGCAAAACGTTGAAAACATTTTCAAATATAACCAACGAAATTTGTTTGTTTTGATTCAGTCGTTGCGGGGTTTTCGAGGCGAGCACACAGCCTGAAGCGGAGCAAAACTAACCAATTCGGCATTAACCTTAAACAAATAAACTGAAACTGAAATTTAAAACAAAAACAAAAAAACCAAAAAAACCAAAACTTAAAAAACAATCAAAATAAATATTTAAATAATTTGAACATTTTTGGCTTAAGTGTGAAGTGTAAATGTGCTTGCCGCCCGCTAAAAGACTTGCTAAAAATAAATGTTTCTAACGTGTTTATTTATTCAAATATATATTTTTTTTTTACATTCTGCACATACCAAATGCTAAAAGGATTTTTATTTAAATAGTTCAAAGTAAATAAACAGTTTTTTTTTTTTTTTTTTTTGCAGTGCTTAAGTGGAGTGTTTTCAAAATTTTGTTCGACATAACAAATCCCAGGTAAATGAATTATACAATAAATGATAAATGATATGATTAAATGTTTACAAATATTGCTCAAAAGATTTATCATAACTCGAACCATTGTTTGGACATCAGCTGACAATCCAAGCAATGCCAAGAATTTATTGCTCCCCAGGGCATAGACTAAAGCGCAAATATTACAATAGTCCAATAAAATCAAATTACAACCCAAATGCCAAACGCATTTTGGGTTATCTCTCTGAACAGACTTTAACACAATCAGATTATATTTAATTAATGATATTCCATGTGTGAATAGATAACTAGTTATTTCAATTATGCAAATGTTTTTCTTCTTATCTGACGCTTTTTTTGTTTGATAATAATAAAATATTCGTATTGCTTCATAAAGTATTTAATTAACAACAAGTTAATAACAAAAACTAATTAAAAATGTGAGCAAACTTTATGGGTTTCGAAACATATGAGTTTTGTTTGAGAAGTTTTTGCAAGTTTTATTTGTTTTCAATTTAAAATTGAAAAACATTTCCGCCCATTTCAATTGATTAACATTGTGTGTTGCAGCTGGTGTTGCAGCTGCCCCGAAACCAGTCACAACTTGCTCGGGGCTCGTGCATAGTTGACAAGAATTCTTTTGGCCATTTGCCACCAAATTCTAGAACAAAAGTCGCACAAAAACAATTGTGCAAAGTGTTCGAGGAAAGCAATCAAAATGCGGTTACTTTTTTTTTTTTGGATTTCTGTGTTAAACATTTGAAAGTTATAAAACAATTTTACGTTTTGTTTTGCTCAGGGTTACTCTTTATTTTTCAGCTTTTAAGATAGTTGATTGTCCAAGCGAAATTAAATAGAGTTTTATAGGCAATATGCAGCTAGATTTCAGCTTTCTTTTGAATAATTCAAATAGTTTATTTAAATACTTGTCTTCAAGTCAAAACTAGCTGATAGCTGAAAAATAATTATTATGTTAAACATTTTTTTATGTATAGTCAAAAAGTGACATATTTTGTAGAACATTTCAGTTGCGATAAGATAAAGTTGTTTTCTACTCATTTTTTTTTTGTTGTTTTTATTATATTTGGTTTACTGGTATTTTTTTTTTTGCGTCAAATTGACAATTGTTAAACTTTTGAAAGTACATATATCATATGACAGGGCGTTGGCCAGAAGCCATGGACTTTAGAGTAGTTTTTATATACTTTTTCTTTTTTTTTAGATAGAATAACTTATTCGGTCGCTCAAATGTGAACTGAAAACTTACTAAAAACTAGTTGAAAGACATAAACAATTCAAGAACAGTAGCAAATCGTTTGCAAAGCTGCTCCTATTTTCCTAATATATAATTATTAAAGTTGCAAGTCTTATAGAATTCAATTTAAAGCCGAACTGAATCAAATTGGAGTCCACACAACGTGAGTGCCACACGTGCCGCAAATATAAATCAATTCGGCCATTAACATTAATGAGCCAATTGGCATTAAACTGCTGTGTCAATTGGCCAAAAAGTTATTCACAACCGCAAATAGCATTAAATGTGTTAACATTTAATTACCCTGTAAAATTTTATAAAAAATACTAAACCGACAGAGAAAGCTATATCGATGTGTGAGCAAGAGAGAAAGGCTGGTGCTTGCGGGGGGAAGGGAAGCGAAAAGTATTCAAACAAATGTTTAATGAATATATATATATATATATATATATATATATTTTTTTTTTTTTAATGTCAAAGTCTTTTGTAATCGCATAATATGTTAACAATCAAAGAAAAGATCAAATGTCTGCATAAAATATTTGATTTATTTATGACCTGCGGCCAACAGCAAAAAGCACATGAATAAAACAAACATAAGAAAAAGAACTGACTAAAAGGAACAATTAATTGTAACAAAAGAAAATGAAGCTTTTGGCCAACAAAATTTTTCAAGCTTAACTCAAAAATGTAGCAAAAAGTTGTGCAGCAAAATAAAATGAAATTAACAGAGCGAAATATCCGCAACTTCAAAATGTGCGTAATCATAACCATAACCATAACTATTTATATATATATATATATATATATATATATATATATATATATATATATTAAAAACCAAACAAAACCCTTTTCAAAGAAATTGGTGACCTTGTCTTCCTTCACCTCCAATCCCCTCCCCTTAACTAACCCCTTCGCAATTCTGATAGAAAAACATTAAGAAAGAATAACTTTGTTGCCTTTGTTGCGTTCAGTTGGCTTATTTGCTCTTAGCCATTTGTATATATATATGCACTCATCCACTTAGAGTCTGCAAATGAGCCACATCTGAGCGCCCAATTTATATGTCCTGCCATAATTATGTCGGGAAGTGTATAACGCATTAAAAAAGATGCATCAAAATTTATATACCATATATATATATTCATGATCAGCAACTGGTGCCAGGTCGATATCAATTTGCCAGTATTTAACTTAGTTGACTCTCAGCTCATCTTAATAAAACTTGCAACAAAACTGTTTTACTGCTTCTTCGTATATTGGCCAGATTCTGTTACAATATCATATTGCTGCCATATAAACTCATTAATTGAGAATGAGTTTTTTGTTAGCAAAACTGCCACAAGAAGAATTTGTTATGGAATTTTAAGTGAAACAGAAATGCTAAAAAATATGCTAAAAAAAAAAAATTTAACTAAAGCAAAAAGTTTGTCATGAAACATGAAATTGTTTACATTTATTTAATCTATATTGAGATTTAAATGTAAGCATGAGGATTCGGTTCTGCAAGGGTATAAAATCTTCTGTGCTTCGTTGTTTCCCATTTTGTCCTTTTTTTTCCTCTTTTTTTTTTTTTTGGTTTTTGGTTTTTGGGTGTCGGCTCTTTGGTGGTTTGCGCTTAATGGCACCTGTGGCTGCAGGCTGCTGGCTGCTGGTTGCAGGCTGCTGGTTGCTGGTTGCTGGCTGTTGGCTGCTAATCAGGATTTTAATGACCTTTCAGCAGCAGCTGGCCCAGTGAGGCAACTAACCCGTTCTGACCGCAAGACTGATTTCGTGTTCACGAGTTTACGAGTGCCTCGCTGAAAGGTTTATCAAACACGACTCCTGCTGACCACACGGCTGCAATTAATATTTTAAATGCTTTACAACTTGGCCATCTTGTTGTTGTAACGGTTGTTTGTACAAAGAAAATTATAATTTTAACCAATAGCTAAAAGCTGTTTACAAACTTGCCTTGATTAAGTGCTAAGCACATATTTAATTTGACTCGTTTTTTTTTTGTTTGTTTTTTTTTATGTTAACATTAAAATGAGAAATTGCTTTGAAAATTGTTCACATTTTTATTCACAAAATCTAGCTGAAAATATGTAAAACTTGAAATAATCCTGCAGGTGTTATTTTTGTTATTAAGATTAAGCCCAAATAAATTAGCTGTTGATCTTAACTGATGTTATTAGGCCAAACAAATTACTGACATATTTTTCACATCAAAATTTTCTGATATTTGCCTGTATTCAAACGGAAGTTGGCTAAAACAGATTTCGTCTGATATAAAAAGAAAGCATAGTTTTTAAGGTATTTCGAAGATGACAAATCCTTCAAGACAGATTTGGCTTATTAATCAAAGGATCAGTTTTAGATTAAACTTTAGGAAATTTAAATGTTTAATTAATTTGCATTTATTCATGTTATCGATTTCCGGCAGCAACAAAATGAATGGAAAAATATAAAAAAAAGGCCCTAATAAATTTTCCATATATGCAATGATTTTATGTGCTTAGCATATGGACAGCCAAATGATGTGGCCAACTGGCCAAATGGGCCAATGGCTATCAAATGACAAAGTTTGCATTGAGATTATTAAACATTGGATTCCTTTCTGGGAAAGTTCCGTTCCGTTCCGTTTCGTGGCGACCTAATGTAATATAATAGCCCAAAACTCGACACCACAATAAACAGTCAAAATATATTTCATTTCAATAATTTCATTTCGATGGCTGATGGACAATGATTGGCCAGTTTCGATTCGGTTTCACGTTCCGGCTCCGATGACGTAGATCTGCTCATGGGCTCTGTCAACATTGGCACAACACTTTGTTTACTCGCTCGCAACAAAAAGCAAAGGAAAAAGAGAAAACACACATAAGAACACACACGCGCGCACACACACGCACACACACACACACACACACACACACACACACACACACACATACACGCACGCACACATACGTCAACACACACGAAGCAGTAAGAAATATGTTAAATCGACAACATATTGAATTTAGATTTAGTGTCGCCGTGGAGCAGGATGAACCAGTGGTGGTTAGCTAGTCGCTTAGAGTTCTCCGTCTCCGTCTCCGTGTCGGAGAATATGCAAACACAGGACGCAGGCTGCACAGGAAGCTGTATAAATTGTGCCACCGCAAGTTCATTGACGTCTGCGCCCAAAATGAAATGATAACAAATGAGAGACGCACATCACACCAGACCAGCCCAGACCAGCCCAGACCAGCCCAGCCCAGCCCAGCCCAGACCAGATCAGACCAGTCCATCCAGGCATGGCAGCGATGACATGACTTAGGATGCCAACTTATGTAAATGTATTCAGTTGCTATGAGGCAATTATGGGGCACAACAATAATCACAGGGCATCAAAGTGGCAGATGCAGCGCACTAATGTCCACGTAGCGTGAGCCAATAATGAAAAGAAAACAGCTAGCAAAAAAAAAAAAAAAAACGTTAAGACAGTTTCATTCTCCTTTGATGCCACAAGAAACCGGCACCACACCACCCCCACCCCCCACCCCCCCAACAGCATCCGTCAAGCAGCGAACACAACAATGTGCGGCAAGCCAAACGGCAGCCATTGAAATGTTGTGCAAACAATGAAAATGGATTCCAGCATTGCCAGTCTTTCTTTAGCTGCTTCTTCCACACACACCACCCCCTCCCTCCCACACACACACACACACACACACACACACCAACACCTATACTGTGCACACTCCTAATTTAGCTGCTGCTCGGAGCTGCCAGCTGCCTGTGGCCTGTTCGTGCAACAGGTTATCTGATGCCGTTGTCACTCCCCCCCCCCCCCCATGCCTACACGGAAAAAAAAAACTGGAATAAAAAAACGTGGCTTTTTGGCAAGTTGGGTAAACAAAATATACTATAAGCACTCAAATTTCGGCAGAAAATTGTTGGCTCAAAGCCATGGCTAAATATTCTGTGCAATCTGAGAAATCTGGCTAAAGTTTGATAAAAAGTTCAGCACTTTTTCAACCTTGCCACACAAAAATGTTTAACTATGAGAAACGCGTTGCATCAAATTGTGTTCGTTATGAAATCTGACATAATCTAGTTGTTCATATATATAGAATCGTTTGATCAAGGTTTATTTTGTTTTTTCTTATTTTTTATTTAACAACTTTAATTTATTGAGTTGATCTCATTGAATTTTTGTATATCAACAAAAAGAAAAAAAAATGGAAGCTGTTTGAGCGGAAATTTCGACGTGACATCGGCAAATGTTTGTATGAAATTTATAATGCAAATATTTGCAAGTGCCGATTTAATATTTATGAGTCAATGATTATGTAAATGTTAGCAAAATTAACTGCGAACTGAGAACTCAGAAAACGGATGCGATTCAATTCAATAAAATTTTGCTTTATAATTCATGTTTTTTTTTTTTTTTTGGCAATTGTAATTGTTGTTTGCATTAGATTTGGAGAGCTATTTAAATAGTAATTGAATTGGCAGACAAATATTGTTGAAATTGAAAATTCAATTTATTTATTTACACATTTATTAACTAAATTTATATTTGCCCACTTAATAGTTACGCTCGAAACTGTTGACTAATGTCTGCAATTAATAACACAACCAAAAGTACACACACACACCTGCCCCGATAAATGCTTGTGCAATTAGAACACCTGCCGCGTAGGGGGGAGTGGGGAAAGGGAGCAAGTGGGGGGTGTATGTGCACAGCACTCCGACATCTTTGCCTAACTAGCTCTGCAAATAGAACGTTTATAATTCATAATTGTTTTGCACGCATAATTAACACATCATTAGCCATGTGTGTATGCGTGTGTGTATGCGTGTGTGTGTGTGTGTGTGTTAATGCGTGTGTTTAGTTTAATTATTTTTGCAACACAAATAGCTTTTGTGGTTGATTCACTTTATTCGCTGTATTTGTTTAAAGCTTTGCTTCTCTTTCAATTAAAGGACAAAAATTACTCATACGCCACGTGTGAAATTCGAATATTTGCACATCGGTTTGCCACATAAATTGATGATTTCATTATGAACTTAAACTCTTTTTTATATATATATAAGACACATGTCACACATTGGCCAATCACAATAATGTGAAAGGTGTGCCAAAAATGTAAATATTGCCCCAAAATGAGGTATACCAAAAATATGCGGCTGAAAATGGTTTCTATGATTTTATTTTGTGTTTACTGTTGCTTTTCCTCGAATTCCATTAAGTTTATTTAATCATTTATATATATATATATATATTTGTAATCAAATCTACTGATAGTGCAAGCAAATAAAATTTTTACACACACACACACGCACACACATGATATGCATGAGATATGGCTAGGCATATCTACCTGTGCTCATATATATATACATATTTACCTGAATAAAATACATATCATATTTATTTAATGTTTGTACATTACATTGATATGCAAACTTTTGGCTGCCACTGTCTGTCATTTTGACTGGCACACGCCCATAAAACGCCCCCGCAAACACACACACACATCCACACACATATCAAATAAACTGCTTTTCTTCTTCTTATTTTATTTTTATTATCTTTTCTTTTTACGGTTACCTTTCTTATACTCTGCCAACTTAATTCAAAAATATGAATCGTTAAAGCAAGTTTATATTTTATTGCAACTGAATTATTAGAAAGCTACTCCAACTTTGACATCACCAATTGGTATGATCTTTGTACAGGGTATCCTTGACAATGTATCCCAGAAAGGTGTGAAATCGATGAGTGTCACTTGAGTGTTGCCACTGCTGCTTTTGTTGTTGTTGTTGTTGTTGTTGTTGTTGTTGTTGTTGTTGTTGCATGTGTTATGCAGACCCTTTTATTGTCAACTTTATCGACAGCAGTTGTTTTCTCCTTTGAATTCAAACAATCAGTTTTGTTTTTGCCTTTTTGCATTTTTATGCCCTGAACCGATTGAAAATGGGTAAAAAAGGGTATATGGATTTTGTGCAGATGTATGTAACAGCCAGAAGGAAGCATCTCCGACCCCATAAAGTATATATATATTCTTGATCAGAATGAACAGCCATCTGCCTCTCTGTGTCTGCATGAATACGCAGATTGCAGAGAATATAAGAGACTTGAAAATCAGCTCAGATTGCAATATGTTATCGATAACTGTCTCTGTTTCTCGATTATCGATAAATTTCGATAGCCGATAGCAATAAATGCTACGATTTCAATGGGAAAATCGTCTAATTAATACATAATATACAAATGAATAAAATTTATCATCTGCCCAAGATAAGATAAGAAATTCCCAAGTTATATATTTTCATATTGATATCATATATATATAAATATATATATATATATATGTAAATTTTTAACAACTGGGTTTAGGGTACATCGTAGTTGAGCTTACTCGACTGCAGCATTCTAACATGTTTTATTACATTTTGAGGATTACGTTTCATATTTGAAAACAGTGTTTTTGGCACAAGGATTAGGGTAATGTCTTGGCAACCAGAAAGCCCTTTCACAATTGAATGAATCGAAACACTACAGATGCCAGCACAACATATGTGTGTCAAACCAAATGCCAGCATAACATATGTGTCTCAAACCAAATGCCAGCACAACATATGTGTCTCAAATCAAATGCCAGAATAACATATGTCTCTCAAACAAATCTCATAATACTCGAAACTGCCAGAGTTTCTGTCAAATTGAATTGCTTTTCCAACTGATAGTTTAACAACAAATATTAATTAAATTGAAGACTTAAATTAATATGAATTGCCATTGTTTATGGATTACGGTTTAGTTCGCTATTGTTAATTGTTAATTATTTATGGTATCCATTCGCCACATGTGGCAACTGACAAACGTTTGAGTTGGGCATTTCTTTCATGTGGAATGACTTAAAGGTTAATCAACAGGTTTTGATTTATTGACAATGTGTCCTGCTTATGGCCAAGTTGATTTATGCATTGAGCCACAAACTCAGCATACACATACACATATGCATATGCATATGTATGTGCATGTGTATATGTATGTGCTTGTATGTGTGAATTAATTGGCTTGCCACTTGACTGCCCTTGAAAGCGAGGCTAGAATGCAGAAGTTGATGAAATTTATTCGGAGTCGGAGTGTTTATCAAATGAAGTGCTGTCATTAAGAATAATATTATTTAAATAAACTCATTTCAGGTATCTACTTAATGCATTTTTTTTTTCTTTTTTTTTGTGCAAGTAAAAACAGCAAAAATTTTATTTTTGTAAATAGGGATTTAACGATTGAATGAGTCGCATTTTTTATTTGAATTTCTTACTCCAATTTGTCCAACATTTCGTAAATTTATTTTCTTAACATTTCGTCGATTTCATGACTTAAATAAAATAACTGATCGTCTTAAAAAAAAAACAATTAATTGAAATATTAGACAGGTGAAAGCCACTAACAGCAAAGGTACAAATTAAAAACACATTAAAAAAAAAAACAGACAAATAAAAAAAATTGCACTTCTAAATTTAATATTAATAAAATACATAATAATAAAATTAATAAAATAAAATAAAATAAAATTACATTAGTTCGATTATAATTGTATTTTGTGAATAAAATGAAATCTCCTTGATATTTCGGCTTTTCGTGTTGATATTGTCAGATTTTTGCTAACATCGCAAAAAAAAAAACACACACACAAAAAATACTTAAAATGTTGCAAAAAATACTTTTCGAATGTTTAAGCAACAAATTTTGCATTGAATATTAATGGTAGAATTACTTAGTGGCTATTACTTAGTATTATAACAGTAATTAACAGTGCCCACTGAGCTGCTTTTTGGCTAATTACAATATGCGATTGGCAATCAGTTAGAGCCAAGACGGTGCCACTAACTAACTGTATTTGGAGGTCGGCACATCATTTGTCGTATGGCTCGGTGAATGCTTTAGTGGCTGCTCCGCTGACAGCTTAAATGAATAACAAAACCCAGTAGCCAGTGTGTTATGGTCTACCCCCTCCCCTTACACACACACACACACACACACACACACACAGACATAATGTATACGGCCAGCTTGTCGTTTTGCTTTGCTACTTTGCTGTGTGGCTGCTTTTGTCGTTTGTTGACGCCTTGCCACGCGGCGATGTGTCGCGTAATGAATACTCATTAAAATATGAAAAGAGGAAGAGAAATAAAAAAAAACTACTAATAGCAAGGTGGCTGGGGGGAGGAGGCACATCTCGAGCTGCTTATGCAAAACTCATCATATGTAAGTTTTTTTTTATCTCTCGTTCAGTGCAGGCAGGCTCAGTGGCAAGCACTGTGGCAGGCTCTGACCTTGTGGCCGGCTGCTTGTCACAGCTGTCGTATACGTAATGTGCGAACTTTCATTGATTTTATGCTGTGCACACACGCAGGTGTCTGTCATTTTGATGGTGTTCGCCCAAACTATGTTGTTATGTGTTAATGTCCAAACTGTGATTATCACAGCATTAAATGCGCAACATTCTGTGTTGCACGTTCCACACTGGCTGGGCATTTTAATTTGTTTTTTTTTTTTTTTTTTTTTTGCTGAACTTTGTGTTTCGTGGAGGAGAAGGAGAAGGTATCTATTTTTATCAAAGTTATTAGTTGGCCGCATAAAAGTGAGCTTCAACTAAAATGTACTAAAGCATAACAAATTTTTGGTCTACAAAGTTGGCCAGCTAACTTATCGACTACCCAAACTTTGATTAAGTCTTCTTTCTACTAACTTCTGCTGATGTTGCCACTGATGCTGATGCTCATCATTATGGTCATCATAATGATAAAGAGTCACGAATTTATCCATATGAATTTAAGTAAAAAATATATTGCGATTTTTATGAAAAATCTTATACTGCAAACATATATTTGATTTTATGAATAATATGAATGGGAACAACAATTGTTGCCAAGGCTTGTTGTTGCCTCTCCTCTTAAAATACTAAAAAAAAAATACTATAAGAAGAAAATACCACAAAAATAAGAAATGAAGACATAAATATGAATATTAACAGCAGTCCAGAAAAGTAATGAGTATACCAAATATTATAACTAAACAAAGATCAAAAGTAACACACACACACACACACACACACACACATAGTACCACACCCATAAGTACACACTGAAATATATTAATTTTTGTGCGTTTGTTGGAAAAGTTTTATGAGCCTGACTTCAATTATTTGTTGTAGTTGGCCAGAGAAGGTCCAACAATAAATGCGAACTTAACTGCAACAATTTTCGTCATTTTTTTTGTACTTATTTATTTACTTACTCATTTTGTCTTTACGGCCACTCCCCAGGCACACAAGGCAACAGCCACTGACAATTAGACACGCCAATTAGTTGCAACATTATTTCATTCCACAATTATTTGGCATGCGTAAAAAAATGTAAGAAACAAAAACCCCAAAAAAAAAAAACCCACACAAATTGAACAGTGCTGGGGGCGGCTTCACTGGGGGGCTTCCTTTGCGGCTTCTTCACTTTCGTTTGGCTTCTTGGCTGTTTCTCCACAGCCATCTAGAAGCATCTTTTTTTTTTCCCCATATGGCATATGTAGCACATTTTATGTGGCTGACTTATTAAAAGCAGATTCTAAGTACAATTTGCATATGAGTCGCATTCTCAAGATGCGTGTATTATACGCCACAAAAACGCACACATTACACACAAATAATGTGCCATTCAACCAGACTCAGACACACGCACACTCACACACTCACACTCACACTCACACACACACACACACACATAGATATGATTGTCGCTTTTATGGCTTGACAGCTTCAATTTAGTCTGAATGTCTGTTATCCTTGGTCGTCGCTCCATCTTTATTTTTGTTACATTTTATATAGCATTTGAGTGATGATTTTTACAGATAAAACTAGAATAAAACCGTTTATGCCATGTTGCCATCGCAACATTCTCAAGTAACTCAAAGTGCAGCCGCAAAGCAGCCAACAATTTGTGGCAAGACTCTGTCTGTCTCCAATTACCAAAAACTCGCATTTAGCACATTTTTGTTTTTGGCCAAGTATGCATTACAGACTCAAGCATATTTTGAATTAAAACTTTTTGTCATAATGTCAACATATATATATAATTTTTGTAGCTTTAAAATTAGTTGAAGATTTTCTCAAGCTTGCTGAATTTTTTCAAGTTAAGCGATTTCTTATTTTTTATTATTTTTGTCCAATATTTTTTCGATTCAATTGGGTCGCTTTTTAGTCATACTCTATTTGAATTTAAATAATTTTATTTTCGATAACACAACTCAACTAATATCGCTAAATAATCAGCATAAAAATATTGTTGCAGTAAAAAAAAGTATTATTTCTGATAGTAAATTCGTATTATTTATTAATTTAATTATTGAAGTCATTGTAAATCGTATTTTAATAATTGTTTTGCACTAAAATAAAAGTTATTTAAGATTATTTTTTTTACAAATTTCTTTTGTCTAGTTAAAAAATAAAAAAACTTTTAATTGAATTTTACTTTCCTTCTTATAAAATTTGTTTTTAACATTAATCCATTTACAACTAAATTAAATGCTGATGTAGCGTCTTGGCTTGGCTAACAACTTTGGCTCGCTGAAATGCAGATGTTATTTGCCAGAGTAATACTTTTTTTCTCCATGTTTTTGGAATTTTTTGAGGAGATGCTACGGACCGCCCGTAGTGGTTTTTCCGTCCGTAACTGGACTTATCCCCCCATCGACGCTGAGGTGGCACAGACTAAGCTGTGTATATAGCAAAGCAATTGCATACATTACGTATACGCAATATGGTTGCCCTGCAGGTATTCGCATATTTTTGTTATTTATTGCGCTTTGTGGATATTCTCTTGCGCATTTGGTTTTCTTTACCAATTGCCACACGCAAAATATTTATTTATTCTGCTTACCAGGGAAAAATATGGTAGATACATAAAAATATATATATATGTATATATATATATATATATATATATATATCTGTTAACACATTGAAGTGTCCACACGCGCAGCAAGGTTTTCTTTATGCTAAACATAAGAGGCAACAGAGGCAACAGAGGAGGCAACTAGTCCAACAAGCATAATAAATGAAAATTCTTTAAAAAAAATTATTATTATTTTTTTTTATTATCGTGCAACAAAAGCGACTACAAGCAGGCCGAGTCGGGGCGGGACGAGCGGACATTTGCATTTTTAAGTTGACTTAACTTGAATTCAAGTTGTGTAATAAAAATAAATGAACTTCAAGAGTAGCACAGAGAACCACAAAAAACCACAAAGACTGTAAAGTTGGTCGAAACATTTTAGCCGGGCCACATCAGCCAGATGAGCACTGGAATTACGCTAATACAACTGAAAGCAACAAACAATAAAACATTCACAGTCAACACTGAGCATGCCACACACCCTGTCACCCAGTTACATGGGAAACAATTGAGAGCAAAAATAAAAAAAAAAAAAAATACTTGAGGCAAGCGAAGTGCAGCCAAAGCCAAGTTGAGTTTCTGCAGCGGAAAGGCAAACGCAAACCAGCTGAAAAATTACGCTCAAATCCGGGGTGGAAACGCTGTTAAATGAGCGTGTGGCCGCCAGCAACTAAAGCAGCAACAGTAGCAACAACAACAACAACAACAACAATAACAGTCGCAAAGGAAGTGGTTGCTGCTGCAACAAATGCAGATATAAAATGGAAATACAAGTGCAGCTTGCAACTGTAAACTGTTAACTGTTAACTACTTAAGTGCCAACAAAATGCAGTTTAAACTGATTGGTTGCACAGATAAGGCCAATAGCGTAAGATGCAAATGCAACAAAGGTAAACACTGAAAATGTCTGTAAGCAAATGCAATTACGACTAACAGCCCAAAGTTGGAAAACAGCATCAGAAGAATGGACATTTTCCAGCACATTTGCAACCAATAAAAAAAAAAGACTTGGACATTTGTGGAAGTTGTTTGAGCTTGTCAATTGATTGAGCATTGATTGAGCATTGATTGAGCGTTGATTGAGCATTGATTGAGCGTTGATTGAGCATTGTTTGAGCATTGATTGAGCATTGATTGAGCGTTGATTGAGCATTGATTGAGCGTTGATTGAGAATTGTTTGAGCATTGATTGAGCATTGATTGAGCATTGATTGAGCATTGATTGAGCATTGATTGAGCATTGATTGAGCAGTGATTGAGCATTGTTTGAGCATTGCTTGAGCATTGATTGAGCATTGATTGAGCATTGATTGAGCGTTGATTGAGCATTGTTTGAGCATTGATTAAGCATTGATTGAGCATTGATTGAGCATTGATTGAGCGTTGATTGAGCATTGATTGAGCGTTGATTGAGCATTGATTGAGCGTTGATTGAGCATTGTTTGAGCATTGATTGAGCATTGATTGAGCGTTGATTGGGCATTGATTGAGCGTTGATTGAGCATTGCTTGAGCATTGATTGAGCATTGTTTGAGCATTGATTGATCATTGATTGAGCATTGTTTGAGCATTGATAAAGCATTGATTGAGCGTTGATTGAGCATTGATTGAGCATTGTTTGAGCATTGATTGAGCGTAGATTGAGCATTGATTGAGCATTGTTTGTCCATTGATTGAGCATTGATTGAGCGTTGATTGAGCATTGATTGAGCAGTGATTGAGCATTGATTGAGCATTGATTGAGCGTTGATTGAGCATTGATTGAGCATTGATTGAGCATTGATTGAGCATTGATTGAGCATTGATTGAGCAGTGATTGAGCATTGTTTGAGCATTGCTTGAGCATTGATTGAGCATTGATTGAGCATTGATTGAGCGTTGATTGAGCATTGTTTGAGCATTGATTAAGCATTGATTGAGCATTGATTGAGCATTGATTGAGCGTTGATTGAGCATTGTTTGAGCATTATTTGCTGCAATATTTCACAAATAGTTCCAATGGAAAGTAAAGCAGAATGGAAATTTCAAATATTTATTCTTTACCAACATATGCAAACTGTTCCAAATTTTGAGAGAATGGAACTCAATAGCTAATTTTGGCCAAAAATAAAAATGCTGCCTATGCGAATTAAACATATAAATATATATATCACAGCATATATACATATATATATATATATATATATATTTATTTATATATATAAATGCCCCGTGTGCTGTTTGTGTAGTCAATTGAATTTTATTTGTAAAAATAACAATATCATCGCACCGTCAATTTGTTCGAAACACCTGCACAAGCAAAATAAATTCTCGTTCAATTGAAGAGCATACAAATATATGTAAATTTTGGTATCTATTATTTTTGCCTAGCAGCGCCACAAAATATCTATACCCACAGATAGATATACACAAATGGACGACACACACGAAATGAAATACAAAAAAAAAAAAATAAATAAAAGAAATAAATAAATGGTGCGAAAAACTGATGACGCGACACGTTGACAATTGGCGATTGATATTCGACCAGAGCTCAACAAAAATCACAATTGGCATTGTTTCTAATTAAATTGACAGCGCGTTATTCAACAAACTATCCCAAATATTTGTATAGGCATATATATATATATAAAAATCAGCTGATATTGCGAATTTGACGACGTGAAAAAATCAAAAAATTTACAATCTACAATCGAAATTTCTTTTTCTGCAAAATCGTCAACACTTGTTTTCCTTCCAACATTTTTGTATTTTGTTTGCTTTTAATATTATTTATATTTATTTCGAACTTATATTGAGACATTTCTTATTATTTGTATATTTGCACTTTTATCCAATATAATTATTTTATTATATTATATTTTTTTATTATTATTCTTGAAAATCAATCGATTAATGCATTTATTGTAAATGAGTTTAATTTTTAAATTTGGAAATCCTGTTAGCCAGAATTTTGTGTGTATTTTTAGCTCAAGTTTGGTTTGCATATTCGCTGAGTTAGTGCGACCCGCCCATTGGAAAAAAAAACAGCTGGTGGCAATTTGGCCACGCCCAACAACTTAATCAATGGCAGAACCATTGTCGATAATTCGAGAGCAAATAGTGCAAGTGGAAGCAATACAAATACCACGAAAACTAACACTTTCGCGAAGGGGTACAGGAGAAAAGGGCCAAGAGGTAAGGGTGCGTGGAGCAGGGGTCAGTTCAGAAGACTGCGGACTGTCGGCAAGCCCCTGACCTGACTGCCCGGTTGGCATCTCATTTATCAAGTGGCAAAGCAACAAACGCGAGCCCATTGTTATTATTGCGAAATAAACGAATGGCGCACATTCGTAGAGGGAGACGGGGACGGAGAGGGAGAGGGAGAGGGAGAGGGAGAGGGAGAGGGAGAGGAAGACGAAGACGAAGACATTGCCGGATACCGCCCAGTTACAAATTGCTATATTCAAAAATATGTTGTCGTGTAATTTGGCCTGACACATTTGCCAAGCCCCCAAAAAAAAAAACACCCCACTCAAGATGCCACACATTTTTTTGGGGCAGGCAAGTGGCATCCATCCCATTCATTGAATATTAATGCTTTTTCGTGTCCAAAACTCTTTCGGGCACAATCAAAACTGAACACATTGATTGTTTTATGGAACAAGCACATATATATATATATATATATATATATCATGTGTCCCACTCGAAGTTTTTCCCTTTTTTTACCCAGAACCGTATAAAAATGGCTAAAAAGGGTATAATGGTTTTGTGGCAATATGGGTAGCATCTGCGACCATAATAATTACATATATATTCTTCGCCAGTATCTGTCAGTTCTGTATGAACTATAAATTTGGAATTTTTATTGCTTATGTTGTGTTAATATCAAAATAATTTCGGTAAAGTAGAAACGAAATTTGATATTTAAAGAAAAAAAAAACCCTCTTAGAAAAGTCAGAAATAGGTAAAGCAATTTATTTGCTTGGTGTTTAATTTCGAAATATATATTTTTATATATTTATATGCATATATATGTACTATATGTACTATTGGGGCTCTTTGAGAAATCATTATACCCACTGCAAGGATAAATAAAAATATTTATAGGATATCAGGAGGGAAGTGTTGTGTACTTAGAAAGTACACTTGCAGTTTTGGACAGTTGGCGCTTAATATGAATAAATAAAGTAACAGTTGTTGCCCAGCTTTATTTGTTGATGGCTTTATTTATTCTGGACTCCATTGTCCTCGGCATAAAAACATTGAACATACGCCCCGTGTGCCGCCTTCGCATCCAATTGAGATATTTAACAAAAGGCTGACGCTGCGATTTACCTTTTTGGGGTGTGGCTGTGTGTGTTTGAGTGTTGTTGTTTTTTTTTTTTGTGTGTAATAAATGTACAAAATGCTCTGCAACTTTTTGATACCCAAAAGCAGCACAATGGTCTGAGTTGTAGTTAACTTTAACAAATTGGCAAACCCATTGAGTTATTTATATCGTTGATCCCCTCACCTCCCTTCCGATGAAGCACTTCAAATTGCAGGTTTCGTTATGAAAAGCCTATTTGATTTATCGCTGTAAACGAATCAATTCTCATTGATGCCACATTCCACAGCACATTCCGTTCACGGTGCAATGATTTTGGTTGCCTAAAAAAAAAAAAAACAGGCTCAAAAGGCGTTTCATTGCCACATTTTCTATGCTCTGGTCAAGCATATGCAGACGCACGAGTAAGCAAGTGTGTGTGTGTGTGTGTATGTGTGTGTGTGTGTGTATGTGTGTGTGTGGCATTGAGCAACTCTTCTCTGTCAGTAAACAACTTATAAAATTTTTGCTATATTTTTATTTGTCTGTATTGAATAAAGTAATTTATATATATATATATGTATGTATGTATGTATATCGTTACTATATATATTTATATTATATATGCATATGTATTTGTGTATTGTTGGTAATTTCTTGCAGCTCGTTGAACGCCTGTTTAGGCACCATTTTGTCATTTTGTTACAACAGTGATCCCCAATCCTGGCCAGGGGAAACGGGGTGCTTGGGATTGCTGGGCGTGTGTGTTTGCGCCTTAAATGTCAACCCTTTTCAAAAATAGTCAGACACGCCAACCAAATCTACACTCCACATCCATTCTCCATATATACACACACATACACACATACATATATATATATATATATATGTAGTAGTAGCAACGAGCAACGTAAATTTTCGGCTCGTTTTTGCCGCAGTTTACATACACACAGCGTGCGTGTGTGCGGGTGTGTGTGCGTGCGTGTGTGTGTGTGTGTTTGTTTATGTGGCTGTGTGATGAGGCATGTGTCGCCTAGACAGATAAATAAAATTGTATTATTAACACATTTGAATGCCAGGCAACGTTTGGTCAAATGTTGCTGATACGAGCAGATCATTAGTTGCAAGTTTAGAATGGCCCTCTATGTGTGTGTGTGTGTGTGTGTGTATGCCTGTGTGTGTGTGTGTGTGTGTGTGTGTGCGTGTGTGTGCTGGCACCTAATATCCTTTCGTTCAAATTGGGTACATGTCAACATCATCAGGCGTTCTGTCTGTTTGTCCAACTGTCCCATCAAATCGCAGCGTCTGCATATTAATCTCCGGCGCACACAGATTTCCACTGCCCACTGGTGACCAGTCAGTCCGGATGAGTGGATTAGTCGTGACCCCAGCCAGTTACTCGTTTAGCCCCTTGGTGTCTGTGAATTTATCTGCCTGTTTGGCTGTCCACACAGCTGACAGCTTCAATTCCATCCAGTTGAGTTTACAGCGCAATTACTCTCACATCAAAGTCAAAAATACTCGCTGGGATAATGAGATGACTTTGATAGTTAATCCTTGTGGAATCGAAACTGCTGCTGCCCTTTTGCCATTTGCTCATGCAACACCTACAATAAAGAAGAACTTTTAAATAACAAAGTCTTTATTATAATTAATAAGAGTTAAGGGCCAGCAACAGAAATAATGCAATCATTCCAAAGTGTTTTTTGGACTCCTCCTTCTCCTCCTCCTCCGAATCAGGACAAAGACTCTGTTCGCATTTATTGGTTTTGCTCCCTAAGTGTTTACTCTCCGTCTGCTGTCGACTAACATTAATATCTATAGAATGTCTATATATATATATATATATATATATATATATATATGAGTATTTGTGTTATTGTCTGTGCAGCAGCTACATCAATTTGCTAATTAAAAAAATACATAAAAATAATACAAAAGAAGTACGAAAATTGCAAAGAAAAGTGTTCAAACAGCTGATAAGAAACATGAAATGGAAATGGCAATGGAAATGGTTTTTTTCTTTAGTATATACTCTTTTCGATACTTCAGTTATCGGAGCATAACCTATGTCATCATATCTTAACTTTAAATCGAACCAAGTCTGTGTTTTTTTTTTATAAAGAAATCAAAATTTATATTTTGTCTGCTTTGTTAACATTTTGTTTGAACTGTTTGCGATACACAGACATAAGTAAAGTCTGGGCTAAAATGAATTCTAATACCCCGAGTCAAATGCAAAATACAAGGAGACCATTTGTGGCACAGCCACGATGTGCTTGTTGCACGTTGATAGACAAAGATGTTGAGCTGCAGCTTTTGCAGCATTCACAATGGAGAAGGATGGATTACATTGTGTTTATATTAAACATTTGGTTCACAGTGCTCGAATGTTGTTTAGTTTTTGGCTTTTTGTGAAATGTGAAATGTGTGTTCGCATTGACCCTCATTTGGAAAAGGGTCGCGCATTTTTGTGTGTCTTTTGGTTGGGGTCAAGAGCTTGTGGCAATTAGCAGCAGAAACGACAGCCCCCCAACTGTTGGCCTAAAGCAAAATTAAATGAGGCGCAGAGTGAGCTGTAACCGAAACTGAGCAACGGACTGTGTGCCATTAATTTGAGCTTAACACAAAAAAAAAAACAAAATAAAACAAATTAAAATTCGGCCAGGCAACTGATGCAGGCTGGGTTGTCACTCAAAAGTACTTGCCACATTACTCATTGTCAGCCGTTGGAGCTGCTGATGAGTGCGAATTCCCAGGCCTTGCCTGCCCTGGTTGCAAGTGACAAAATTATGTACAAAAAATATAACAAAAAAAATTGCAATATTTAGCCTGGGTGCTGACTAAAAAGGGGAAGGCAGCACTTGTCAATAATTGTGATATATGCACATATATATATGTATATTTATATATATATATAGTATTTCAATTTGAACCAAATGGCACTCCTTATCAACTGGCTCTGGCGCTGTCAGAGCCAGCCCAACGGGCAACTGGCCTGAGAACTGACAGCAGTGCTTAGCCCCACCCCCCCAACATATAATCAATAACAAATAATAATAAATTTATATTTATAAAGAAATGTTAACAAGTTTCCGATATTTTCAGTTTGCATTTTATGTGAAAAATCGCCCAAGGACCCAAACGGAAAGGTGAACTCGATCTGAGTAAGTGACAATTATTTAACACTAATATAAAAAAAAAAAAAAAAAATACCAATTTAATCCAAATGTGGAGATTTAAGAGGCAATATTTTGGGATTGGTTGGAGTTCAAACATTACCAACTTAACTCCAGTTCAAGGACCCTTCACAAAAGTTGCCAGTTATATTCATTATGTTGCCACTTGGGAGTACAGTCAATATTGATTGAAGTGCACTTGAGGGTTATCAGCGGGAAAATTTAAGAAATTCACTTAAATAAAATATGGCAAAAATAAAAAAAAAAAAAAAAAAAAATGAAATGAAACAAACTTCAATTGGCACATAAAGTGAGTAAAAGCTACAAAATTAACAATCAGCCGTTGCACTCACACTTTAAACTCATTATTGTTGTTGTTGTTGTTGTAACGGTTGTTGTTGTTGTTATTATTGTTGTTGTTGTTGTTGTTAATGTTGCTCGTTGCTGGCCAATCGTAAATTGTGAGCTTGTATCTTGATTGGCATTTTGAATGCCACTTGGCTTGTCTTTCAACGGCAGCGAAAGCTGTGGGCGTTCATTTTCAGATTGAGGGCGACAACAACAATGGCATGAACAACAACAACAGCAACAATAACAGCAACAGCAACAGCAACAATAACAACAACAACGTTAAGCAACACTGGACAATGAACGCTGTGACCTTTGCTGCTATTGTTGTTGCCACCGAGCACTGCTTTTCGATTTTCAAATACTTAACAAACAAGTGGCAAATGTTGAAATCACAATAACAACAACAGCAACAACAATAGCAACAGCAACAACAATAGCAACAAAGGACAACAAATTTATGTGCCACACGAGCCAGTCTGGCCGAGATTTGACAGCCACTTAATGCGAAATTGTGCACTGAACTGTGCCACTCTAATGCAGACCCATTAGAAACTAAAAAAAAAAAAAATCAAAAAAAAAAAAAAAATAAAAAAAAAACCAACTGTTTAACTAACCAAACTGACTAACTGTCAAACCTGGTGGAAAGTCAGAATTTATGATATCAGCAGACGACAGAAGTGAAACCCTCAAGAAATATTTTGTAAAGAATTTTACAAGTTTGCCAAATTGCGTGTACAAAAATGATAATTAAAACTTTGACTGCATAATGAAAAGTTTGAAATTAAGACAAATCCAAAGAAAATGAAAAATACAGGTAAAAAAAAAATAACGTATATAAATGTAGAACTTGACTACATAAACATTTATTATTATTATTTTGTGTAGAGTTGAAAAAACGAATTTAGCTTAGGTATTTTTTTGTCTCTCTTTTTTATAGAATAATAAAAATAAGCAAATTGAAGCAAATTTAGCAAAATCAAACTGAACTTTTTTTATTTATTTGCGAATAAATCGCGCAGCTTTAAACTTTGAAGAATTACTGTTTTTTACATACTAACTTAATAAATGGTTTGGTCTTAAATGGGGCAAGTTATCGGAAAGACTACGGCTTTTTTTTAGCCTCAAACATATTGTTAAGAACAGGAAATAATTTACCAGATTTTTGTTTGCTCAAATAATAAGAAAATCGAGGTGAGAGCAGATTGTCATCTTCGCCTTGACTGGGAAAATTGTAGGTTTTTGTTTATGAACTACTTTCGAATGTGGAGTCAGTGAGTGAGTTCATTAAAGTTAGCTTTTGTCTTGGCATCCAGCTCAGCCAATCAACTCATCCGGAGTACACATTTTGCCTTGTGGCAATTATCATAGGTTGCCCACAATGCAAACCATAAGCATAAAGCATAGGGCATAAAGTCGGAGTCATCAAGCGTGCCGGCACCATTATCCTGACCTCAAATCGGTGGCTTTTGCAGATGGTTGGGTGGGTTCGTATGGGGTTCGTATGGGGTTCGGATGGGGTTTCGGATTGACTTTTGGCTGGGTTGGTGGCACAAAATCGCTGACGGGCTCGGCAACTTGCCAACTGGCAATGGACTATGGACTAACTATGGCAAACTATTAACTTTTTAACGAACAACTTTTATGTGCCGGCTTGGCTGTAAATTTGGGTCAACTGATTATGAACCGGTGGACCAAAGAACAATGGCCAAACAATGAGCGAATCCCGGCCAGCATTGGCCAGCGGCAGCGGAGACTACAATGTAAAATAATCAACACTGAAAATGAGCATTTTATGTAAGTTGATGCTTTAGTGGTGGTTACCAATTTCAAAATTGTTGCCAGATTTCATAACCGATTTCTATATATCTATGGTAATAGTGTGTGTGTGTGTGTGAGTCTCAGTGTGTGTGTGTGTGTGTGTGAGTCTGAGTGTGTGGTTGTCATTAATATGAGTTGAAAGGCTTAGAGCTGTGCTCCTCTATGATTTATAGTTGTAATTAAAATCTATGCCAGTCATTAGAGGGACTCTCTTACATGGTGAATGTGCGTGTGTGTGTGTGTGTGTGTGTGTGTGTGTGATGTGCGTGTGTGTGTGTGTGTGTCATACCACAATAAGCCGTTAAGACTTTTGTCAAAAGTCGTAAAAAGGCGTTCTGAACACACACGTTACGCTTAAAGCACTAAAAGAATCCTTTTATTCAGGAATTTAATTAAGCCAAATCTCACTAAACACACACACACAAATACACACACACACACACACACATGAGCAGCAGGAGCAGCAGCATCATCATAAGCTGGGGAACCATCAAAAGATGACAATGCCTGTCCAGCCTCATGCAATATTGCGTTATTGTTTTTTTTTTTTTTTTTTTTCGTCCTCCAACCCTTTCTAGGCACCAAATCAGGCAGCCACCCAAACTGTGGGAGTCGACCTTGTCTGCTATCTTTTGCGCACAGCACGCTTCACAGCTCAGCAACAATAATAACAACACAACAACAACAACAAAAAATACAATAAAAAAAAAAACAATACACAAACAACTTTAAGTAGCAAAAAACAACAACAAATGAGAAATTTTCATTTCTTTCCTGCCAACGAATATTGAATACACTTACTTTTTACTTATAAATTTGAACTCGATTTAAGAGTTTGAAGTGTAACTCAAAATTACATTTAAAAATTTGTTCAAAATAAATATTATTAATGTTTAAAATTTAAACGAAATATTTAAATTTCTGCTTTGAGGTTGATTAATATCGAGTTGAAGAAACTGGTCAATACACTGCCCAAAATTAAATGGCTCTGTTATGTAAGTGGCACAGTTACAACTGGCTGTGTAAGATGAACATCCAATAAATAGCCAAAATAATCAATGTTCTGCAATGTTTTATAACATTTATTCATTTTGCATAGTTGTTTCATAGTTTGGAGCAGATTATTTTCTTAAAAGGGTTACGAAATTTGTATGCAACTCAATAAACCAAAAATGCTTTAAGCAACCCAAAATGCTTTAACGGGAAGAATGTCCTTAAGAAGGATGACTCATTTTGATGCTTGATCCTTTCACGTTGTCTATGTGTAACTTATGGCTTAAAGCCAAAACATATCCTAGAAAAAAACCGAGACAACAACCGAAATATTATTAATGAGATTTTTTTTTTTTTTTTCATTTAAAATTGTTCATTTTATGCGAAGACAAGCCATAAACATTAGATTTCTTGATTTGACCACATTGCACTTAAATAGGTAATTTACTCGATACTCGAGACAGTGGCCAATGTTGGCCCATTGGCAGCCAATGTCGATGAACTCGGAGCGGACATGTCCGACAACTGTCAGTTGGCCAACATTGATAGACAGCATTGTGTATTGGCATATTTGTTCCCATTTCACTCCTTATTTCAATTCCCATTTAATTGCTGCAAAGTAACCAAAAGCCAACAACGATTGCTGATGGGGGAGGGGAGGGGATTTGGTGGCATAGACAGACATTTAATTCAATACCCGTTACCCGCTCCGACAGCCGTCTCTTTTTTTTATAAAACGCAATTTAATGGATACCAAGTTTATGTGGCTTTTGTGTTCGTCCTGTCGAGTGCCTGTCACCGACAGTCAATGCTACTCAGCCGACGCCGGACAACATATAATCGTCCATCAGCTACGTAAATACTCTATCCCCCCCCCCATTTAATTGACCAAATCTCAACTAAGTTCAATGTTCGCTCTGCAAACTAATAACAAGTATAAATTAAACGACTGTTTTGGCATGGAACTAAGTACAAATAGATGTACATCCCACATCATGAAAAGTGCTTTATCGATCATAAAGTATTATTCTATATATGCAAACCGTTTGGGTCCGATTTATATGTGTGTCAAGACGGCAACAAAAATCACAAAATATAATAAATAAGGTATTCATCAACATGTAACTCTTCAATGAAGTGGAATCATTTATATATATATATGTACATACATATATATATTTATATATATATATATATATATATTGTTCCATCTCATCCCTCAATAAACATTTGAGGACCTCAGGAGAGATGACAATGCCGCAATTGATTTACTTTGATTGCTTTTGGCAGGTTGTTTGCAATTGCCTTGGAGCAGCATCCCGTGACCAATTGTGTTTGGGTGGGGGGTAGTGAGAGGGGGGGCAGGAGTCGGTCATCAAAAGGTAAGACGATGCTAGAACATCAGTGCAACAATGGAGCATAAATTGACAAGCTATTTAATACAATTATTTTTCTATTAGTATTTTGTACATTTTGTCAATATATATTCGATTAGTTATGTTGATAAATATACCAAGCAAAATGCTAACAATTTATTAATAAGTTTCTTGTCTTGTTTAGGCTAAAATTATGAAAATGTAAACATTACAAATATTGTAATCCAGCTGCCAGTTTAGTAGTCGATCCTCTAAGATTTCACTATTTTTACCCCAGTTCTGTTCGATGATTAACAGCCATTTTTTTGCACTTTAAATTTGCTAAAAAAAAAAATATTTGTGTATAAATCGAATATTTTAAAAATAAACATTGCATTGAGCAATTGGCCATTTGGAAATAAGGGACAACTGACAACTGGTTCTCGTTGTTCCCTTGATAGTCTTCATTTGTTGTTTTGTTTTTTTGTTGTTTGTTGTTTTGTTTTTGTTGTTGTTTGTTTTTTTGTTTTTGTTTTGAAACTTTACCACAAAAGAGACATTTCGAACTGGAATTTGTATTCGAACTTTCATTCCGTGGCACACAATGAAAGGGCCTATTATTGTTATGTTTGTTGACTCGAACTGCTTACGTTCCCAAGTTCATATTTATGTTGCCACTGGGAGCTGTTTACCGAGGAGACTTAAGTGATTTCATACACAATAAGCAAGCGTCTCCCCCAATCGGAAAACTCGCGAATTCCCCCCCAAAGACAACCAAAAGCAGACGCAGGAGCAGGAGCAGAAGCAGGAGCAGAAGCAGGAGCAGAAGCAGGAGCAGAAGCAGGAGCAGAAGCAGGAGCAGAAGCAGGAGCAGGAGCAGAAACTGTTCTCCTCCACTTTAGTCACTGGTAATTTCGGTGTTCCGGGGTAGGAGCTGTGGACAAGTCCGGCGTCTGCCATTCGCTTTATGTGTTCTTTTTGCTTGATGTGTCTGCTGAACTGTTTTTGGATTATTATTATCATTATTATTATTATTATCATTATTATTATTATTATTATTATTGTTATTGTTATTATTACTTTTGTTCATATCTTTTCGGTCTCATTTCCATTTCAATTTTCATTTGTCAGGTATTTATGAATGCTTCATAAACATCAGGCGGCAATTGTAGATGAAGTTGTCAACGACTTGGGAGACTGAGACGGGATTGGGGGTTATTTGAAGTGGTGTAGTCAGAGCCAACTCAATCAATAATGCGTTTACATTTCGCTAACATCTTGACATATTTTTCTTATGCTTAATTAAAAACACTCGCAGATGACATGTGCGGAATAAGCCCCAAAATTATATATATATATATTATATATATATATATATAAATCAGCTCATTCAAAGTGATTTTGTATACAGTGATAGAATTTTATTATTCTTGGAAAATGTATTTTGTAAGTAAAATTTTATATTCGCAAAAAGCTTAATCAACAAACAATCATCGATTTATATATAATAAATTGAATTGGAATATATATATTTACATATGTTCGTAAATACATACAAATTTATGTAAGTATAAAAGCGACTTTTCAATCCAAGAAGATGTTATTTTGTTTTTTTTTTTACATTTTCTTTATTTAATTTTTTTCACTTTCAAACAATTTTTGAAGTCCATTAGGAAGAAATGTCTTGTCAAAATGTGCATAATTGAGTGAAGTGCTTATAACGAAGACAAATCTGCAGCCTGCCTGCGTTGCTATTACACAGAGAGAAAAAAGCAGCAGCGCATAACAATTAAAAACTTGGAGCTATTGTCTGTGTTGGCCACAGAAACCTGCATAACAAACAATGAATTACCACAAAAGTCAAATTGGCTTTAAAATGGATAAGAGTCCGGTGACTGTGGCATTGCCAGATTCCAACACAATGTCAATCAAAAGTTGGGCGCATGGCGCATGGCGCATGGCATGTGGCATTAGGCATGCGGCACGCAGATAAATAACCGAAAAAGCAGCAGCACCCCAAAAGAAAAAAGACTAATTGAAAGCACGAAGCATCAACTAATTAAATTCAATTATGTACTTTCATCAGGCGCATATATCTTTGACAAGATCGTAAATCGTTTAGCGGCCCCAAATGGCCTGGCTGGCCCCCAGTAAGAGCTCAGTGCACAAGTATAAATAAAGATATGAGCACAACTGTATATATGTATCAAATATATATATATATATATAAATACATTTAGATATGACCAAATGTTTACCATCGTTTGTCTTAATACGCTGCTCATAGATCTTTAAGTTGGCTAAAAGGAAAAGTATTTGATTTTGTTTACCCAACGCACGTACCACACCCATCGCTTGGCCACACGCAACCCCCAATTTCTCAAACCGCCAACCGCCAACCGCCAACCAAAACAACATACCCCACCTTTTTTTTCAGTGCGAGTGCTTAGATTCATATAATGTTGCCAGTTGTTTTGCTCTTTGCCATCACAAGACCTGTGACGCAGAGCTGCTGAATTGGCAATTTAATGGGACGACAGCTAAAATGCGAAAATAATAAAAAAAAAAATCAAAAAAAAAATAAAAAAATAAATTAATTAAGAGACCACTTCACTAATTTTGAACAATACTTTAAACAATAATGGAACTGAGATCCCAATCAAAGAAATAATATCAAACTAAAGTTTTGTAATCTTTGAGCAATAAAAATCAAAATTATTATATCGACAAATAGTTGAATGAGTATATTAAATAATAATATATATATATATTAACAGTTATCAAAGGTTAACTGAATATGCTGAATTCCATAATCTGAACACATCGCATTAGCATTTTTTCTAGGTATTTAAACCTGTTTGTATAAAATAAATGTTTCACATAATTTTGTTTAGTTTTTCGCATAAATTTAGTTACTTGTTTAAAAAATTCTAAGAAAAATTCTAAAAGAAAATTCAGACAGTTTTTTTTTTTTTTTTATATTTTAATAGCTGCTTCAGTTCCTTTTGATGATTTTAAGTATTCAACTCTAAATAACGAAGTGAAATTATATATGAATTTATATGTGAAATAAAAAGTGCATCCTTTGCTTTGGAAATTGAGGGAAATATGTAAAGTGTTGTTCTTAATTAAGGGTTTACTGGCTTTTTTTTTTTTTTTTTTGATACTGACAATAACAAAAACAGTCTTTGATTTCAACAGTAGTTCATTCCATGGACTAACTTCGTTATGGTCTTATTTTATATTTACATGTTGACCAGCACTTAATATATTTAATTTTTTTCTTTTTATTTTCATTATTTGTGTTTTCATTCTTGTTGTTGGTCAACTTTTGGTTGGTTGCCTGAAGGGCTGCTGTTCCCTCCACACCGCACACATTTGCTCGAATATATATAGTTCGGTTTGGAATTTTTAATTTCACTTTTATTGTATATCAAATATATATATGTAAAATATGTAAAGCAAATATGTTGGGGAGCAGATAAAACAAAATAACATAATCTCATGTTATCTGTTTTGGTCTGTGGTTCAGTAAATAATTCAATTTGTTTCAATTTAAGTAGTTTCAAACTAAACATTTCAATTGTGTATAGAAAGTAGAACGAACAATAGCAATAAATTTTGATTGCACTTTTTTAATTGAAAGAAATATACTAATTATAAATAATACATTTATAAATATTTACATATATAAATTATAGGCTAATCACTGGAGTAATGGAGAAAACAAAGTATTTGGGTTTTTAAATTTGTGAATTAAGTTAAAAAAAACACAAGCTTGTAGCAAATAAATAAATAACAAAGTACTTTTAATTTAAAATGAAAACATTCAATTTGTTACCATTTCCACATTGAACCAAAGAATTTATAAAAAATAAATTAATATCATATTCGAGATTCAGAGACAACAAATAATTAGTTAAACAGCTTGTAATAATAAAAATAATATCAGAAAATACTTAATTTGCCCCTGTACTCTATATTATATCAATAGAGTAGCTATATATATATATATCTATATATATATGTATGCATTTCAATCAGCGAACAAATGACTCAACTTGACTCCAATCAGCAGCCTGTCACATTTAACAGATGTTTGTTATTATTTCTTCTATTTGATGAACATTTTTTGTTATTAATTTATATTTGCTGTGCTGTACATCCTAAGTGATATCCTAAGTGTTAATAAAGCCAGCCAGTCAGATAAGCACTGTTGATTGCCCCCTGGCAAGTGGCACGTAAAAATAGACAATGTCCGATTTGTGGCACTGGCAATTTGGAATTAATATAAATGTCAGCGAATTGAGAAATGTTCGTAAATATTTCAAATAACTAATGACGTATTTTTCAATATGAATTGGATGCGCTCGTTTGGCTAAAGTTAAATGCCCCGTGAAATCGAAGAGGTGACAAAAAAAAAAAATACCAAACTTGCGATTACCAATTGGCAACTGTGCCAAGTGACGGTTGAAGCATAAAATCGAAATGAAAACCATTCACTTGCAACCTGCTACAAAATGCAATGTTACTATTTTTATTTGGCCAGCAAAGCCAAGTTTACAGCACATTGAACACGGTCTAACCCACAATCCCCATTTTTTTTTTCTCACCTTTCCAAACAATCGTGCAACATTTACTGGAATCGACAGAAAAAAAAAAAACAAAAAAAAAAAACACCAAAAAAAAAAACAAACAAAAACGTGGCAAACACTCGATTGCGGTTCTGGCAGCGCTCTTGAGCCAACTGCTGAACAGAGCGGCATGCTGAATGACCTTCCCCCTTTTCACCAATCGTACCCCACCCAACCCCCACCCCTTCAACACTCGATTGCTTTTGCCATAGTCATCAATGAAATGAAATGTTTGCGATTGCATGAGATGAACTCGCCAGCGTCAAAAGCACAGCGCGAATTAAAAAAAAAAAGAAAAATAAGTAGAAAAAAAAACAAGAATTTTATAGTTGCTATATCCCAAAAAAAAAAAAATGCAGCACTCAGAATAAAGAACCACTCACGTGGAATCAAAAGATTACATTTATTAATTATACCAACAAAATGGAACTTCACTTTTTGTATTGATGCAGTTCTTTGTGGTGAATTATGGCATTTCCATATTCCACACAATCTTTATTTGATTGGTCTCAACAAAATATATTTGAATACTCTGATTATTGCCCTGAATTGGTTGACTGCTATTGGTTATTGACATGGCCAAGATGAGTAACCCTTTTGCAACTTTCGATTTGACTTGTTTAGCAGTCAACTCTTACGAAACTGCATTCAAATTTTGTCATCTTTTCAGATTTGCTTGCTTCATGCCTCAACTTGTGGCATACTTACAGATTTTACAATCACAGCGTTGCCACAAATTCTTGTTCGACGCGCCGCAAATGAAATTGTTTCTTCTTCATATATATATATATATATATTTGTGGCCACCTCTCTGCACAAGTGTGTGAAAATGATTTTGTGCATGTGGCAGGAATGGCTTGCAACCAACTATTCTTTGAGCCATGTGTTTCGACTGTTTAAATTTTCCCAAACATTTTTGTACTTCGAGTACATTTTTTGCTGTATTAATATGCGTTGCAACCTATTTAAACTCTGATTTAGTTAGTTAATCAAGTCTTCATTTTCCAACTGTATTGCTTAGAAAAATTCTCACTTTTTGTAGCTACACTTGAACTTTTTTGCAATCGCCTAAAGAGTATCTGAGCAACGAGCATTTTTAGCATATTGACTTGATTTTTGTTGTTGTTTCCGTGTCTAGGCCTTTCTCTGTTTGTGTGTGTGTGTGTTTGTGTGTGTGTGTGTGTGTGTGTGTGTGTGTGTGTGTGTGTGTGTGAGTGCTTTTCATGGGCGCTCATCGCTTATGTAACTCAGTCGGCTAACAGACCTCTGCCGCCTTTCCTCCCACCACCCATCTTCGCATTAACGCACTGTTTTCTTGGCTAGGAATGAAAAACTCATATATTTTCAACAAGCATTTGCCAAATTGTTATAGAAAAAACTTACGCACACATACACATCGCTTGTATTTATCTCTGCATATGTATGTATATACATATATAGATATATATACACAACATATGTTAACTACGCGTTTGCCGTTGGTTTTCTGCTTGGATTTCAGCTTCTTATTTGAAAGTGTAGCCAGCACGTGCCATCAGCTTATTTAATGGCGACAGACTGTCAGACAGACACACACACACACACAGACACACACACACACACTTATGTGCTACATACATACATAGTACACATACATATGACAATAGAGCGGATAAAATGCTTCAAAAGCTAAATGAAAAAATACACTTTTATTTGGCAATTTGTTTATTTGGAAAATGGAAAATACGTCTTAGTACAAAATCAAATTTATTATAATAATTATTCAAATATAATACTTAGACTAATCTCAACTTATTACTTATCGTTTAATTTCAATTTCAAATCGAATGTGGATTGAAAGCGACGCGATTTGCTTGGAAGAAATATTTAGTTTGCACAGTTTTAGACAAAGGCTTTCCTTATGCCACAATATGTTGCCACACAATCCGTGCTGTACACATGCCGCATGCGTGTTGCAAATTACATTCATTTTCTGAGGGTAACTGTGCTTAAATCTCGCACGTTGTCGCTTATCTCTTAGTTTTTCTCTTCTTTTCTCTTGGCTTTTTCTCAACTAAATAGATTTATAAATCTAGTAAATTGCGTTCCCCAACCAGTTAGCCCCGCTCCCCCCCACAACCAGCTATGCCCCTCTTCTGTTGCCAGTTTATAATTTCATTTTGTGGCTGAATGGCGGAATTTAATGTGATGCTACAATTTTTATTAAGGTGCAACCCGAAACGCGTCTGTCTTTCTGTCAGTCTGTCAGTTTGTCTTTCTGTCTTTTTGTCTGTTCATCGGCCATTTGCATATTTTACTGTTATTGTACGAGTAATGCTCAGCATTGCCATGTAAATGGCCGGGCATTCAACATAACGAAACTGTATTTCAATGATACCTATTCTAGACACACCAACCCGCCAACCCACCAACCCGCCAACCCACCAACCCACCACCCACCTCCCCACCTGCCTGCTTTTCTTGAGGTTTGTTGCACCCGTTGAAGCCGGGTTAAGAACATATTGGTCTCCATTTCCGGAGCAACTCTTCCCGTCGCATTTTCATTGGCTCTGCCTGGCTTGATTTGGCATTTCAATTGAATTGCTAATGCGACGAGCAAAAGTTTATATTGCAACTGCAGCTACTTAAATGTTGCAAGCACTGTTGCAGATATCCCCTAACCCCTAACCACCACACAGCTCCTCAGCAGCTCTCACTCTAAATTATGCATAATGCAAAAGCAAACATGTTCTTCAAAAGATTGAATTCAAAAGCGAATAACAATCGATGCAAAAATCACATGCAAATTTCAAAGATTTAAGTCCATTGTCCAAATGCATTAAATTTTAATGAAGTTTTATTTGCATAATGCATAACAAAAAAAATGATAACAAAAGCGAAAAATTACATTTATTTTCATTAGTCAATTTAGTTTAATATCAAGTAACAATTTCAACAAGTTAAAGTGCTTTACACAGAATGCTCAACTTGAAGATATCCTCTACTCATATAATTCCAATCAGAAATATTTAATTTATTTTTTATATATATACAAATAATTTTTCTCTGTTTCTCAACCGATCCCAATATACTGTCAAAAACTATATGCCTTAATTTAATTGGTAATTTATTAAATACAATTTTTTTTAGAGATCGCAGTCTTCCTTTAATCTCTAACAGAAATTTGCATAGCTCCATTAAAGTCATCTTGAATGGGTTAACTAGAAATAAATGTCTTGATTAATGGTAATAACAACACCCAGTAAAATGTGTTTTTGGGCATATTTGGTACGTCGTAATTTTGTAGCTGGTCAATCCTTTTTTTTTTTGTTTTTTTTTCTTTATTTTTTTTTTTTGTTGGTGTTTGCCTCGAAGTAGGCAACGCTTGGGTGCCGCAAACTTGGCGACTGGCGCAAACAATTTGTATGGCAGCTTATCACTTATCTAGCCAGATTTAAGCTGGATGATATGGCGGAAGGCGACTGGCTTGGCTGGGCTTGGCTTGGTTTGGTTTGGCTTCTTGAGGCATGACGATGGCGATGGCGATGGCGATGGCGATGGCGATGGCGATGGCGATGGCGGACGAAGGACGATGACGATGACGTTGAACTTGGCATCTTCAGTCGGACTGTGGTCGGGAGACGGAGGCTACGCTCTGGATTTGGTCATTAAAGTGAATGCGAAATGCGACAAGTGACAAGCGGCAAGCGGCAAGGGGCATGCGGCAAGCGGCAAGCAGCAGTGATGCGTTTAGAAAACTTTTTTTTTTTTTTTTTGTGGCAAGCCCCGTTATGAAGTGGGTGTGTTTTTGAGTTGGTTGTAAGGTGGCTGTTTTTGGAATATGCGTCTCTATTGCTCTATTCAGACAGTCGTGGGGCTCTCTGCTTTTGCTTTGCTATTGCTTTTTATTTTAATTCCCAAATCGAAAAAGTTTGCCATTGCGATTACACTTAAACTGCAAAATGTTTCGAGCGAGGCGAACCATGCCCACATTCCACATTCCACATTCTGCAATCGGTAACCCAATTGCCTCTCGGCCCCCCACTTTCATTTTCTATTCCTATTTATGCTGCTTATCTACTGTTCTTTTTTTTTCTATTTTTTCTTGTTGTTTTTTGGTGGGGTGGGAGGTGGGCGTGGCCAGGAGTCACGTGACTGCGTATGTGAACTACTAATTCGGGCTGTCTGGGAAGTTTGCTCAACTGGTCCGAGCTCATTTCGTATGCCTAACTGTGATCCTCAACTGTGGCATGAGGAATTCGTTAGCTGGCTTAGTGAAATTCGTTTTGGGTGAGGGGGGGATGTGGAAGTGGCATGGCTGACTAGCAATAAGCATGCAGCATTAAACGATTACAAATGATTAAGCCAACAACTTGGCATGAAATTTGTTTGGCGTCATTGTTGCCATATCTTGATATTAAATGCAATTTAGCCCTATCTCTGCACATATATCGCCAACTCCAGACAACTATATATATATATATATATATATATATATATATATATATAAAAATTTCGTTTTTGCCTAAACCACACAGCATGAAAATGAACCACCTTCGATTCCCCAAGCGGTGCCAAGTACTTTTTCTTAATTTTCATTTATTATTTAGGGAATTGATTATGTGCGCCGCCGACTAACATTCCACCAAAACCAGCTCCAACGCTCCAATGCTCCAACGCTCCTGCCCACATTCACACACACACTCTGCCCGCTGGCTGTGAAATTTATTCATTGGACCAACCACAAATGCGCGAAATATTCAAAATTTGTTCAAATACTTTAGAGTTGCGAAAATTGCGAATTACGTGCACTTAATCCATTCAACGGTCACTGCATAAAGTTGGCAGACAGTCCATTAACCCAATCCTCTCCAGATTCACTCTCACCTAACGGCATCACAAGTGGTGGAGTCGAGTGGAACTATGTTAAGTCTTTGATACCCTTTCATGGGTTATTATATTCCCCACTTGTTGTGTAAATGATATTTTCATCTCTTTTTCAATCTCTTCAAGCTTCTCGAAAACTCTGCTGAAGTGGCAACTTCTATGACCTATCTAATGTTACGAAAAGCTTACTCTTTATACAAAAAAAAACAAAAAAACAAAGAAAGAAAGAAAATTCGAAATTTCTATGTGCTGTGTCAATTTGCGAGAATTTTTCTCTCGTCCAAAACCAGTCAATTTTGGGTCCATTGTAACATTTCACTAACTATGATTATTAAAAAAAAAAAATTGAATTTTTGTATGAAGTGGGAAGGCATGTAGAAAAGGCTGTAACCAAAAAGTTTTGGCTTTTAGCACATTGTTTGAGGTAAATAATAAAGAAAAAAAAGGTTTTATATTTTCGATTAGGCGATTTGCAACAAAAGGATTAAAAAAAAAACTAAAGAGCTCTTCAATAAAAGGGGCACATTTTTTTTTTAATATTTGACAAGATATTGAATTTCGTTGTTAGTGTATACAATAATCGGCAATAAAATGATAGCCTAACTAACTTGTTTTCGTTTTAATGTTGACCTCGTTTTTTGTCCTCGCCCCAGTTGATCTAGTTTCGCATGGCGCATGTTTTGCTTTGTTAGATTGAAAACAAGCGCTAAAAAATGGGCGGCATAACGGCGTTCCAGATACTGTTGGCTAAACCAAAAAATCAGATGCCAACGACCCGCTGATACTCTACACAAACTGCCAGTGCATTTCACCTGTATACACAAATAGTTAACAAAATATATAAAAAAAAAAAAAAATTTATATATATTTTTTAAGCTTTCTTTTCTTTTACTAGTTTATGCTTACAATTAATATTATAGTGTATTCAAAGAATTTAGTCGCATTTGATTTTATACAATTATTTAAGCTCTTTGCAAACTGAATGGCAAATGTCCTTCGGGCTGTTTGCATTCGATCCTTTGCCGTAGGCATTTTAATGGCACTTTTAGTTCCACTAATCGCTTTATGATGATGTCTTCGCAGTGTTATTATGCCAAAGTATGCGAATATTTATATATATATATATATATTGTGTATATTTGTTTTTTGCCAATGTTTCGATAAAGCAGTGAATGCGAAGCAGGTGGCAACAACATGCTAAGCCAGCAGCTGTCTTCCAATTCAACTTTTTATGGGACAAAAAACTCACGTAGTTCCTGATCTGTAATGTGGCTAATGGAAATGACGCTTTTGGCCTGCTTATGTTCTTACTTCAAGTTTAAATGACAGCAAACAATATCAGAATCATCATCAAAGAACGGCGTCAATATATATCTTATATTTAAGTCTGCCGAAAGCCAGTTGAAAAATGATTTATTGTTTTTAAATTAAATTTGACTATAAATGCAATATTCGATTTTACATGTGTTAAATTTTGTGTTTTACATGTGTTAAATTTGTGTTTAATGAAGTTCATCAAATATTCAAGGGAATGATTTGTAACAAATCGAGATAGATTTTTCTTTAGCCATTAGCCACGTCAGTCAGTTGGCCAATTAGTGAGACGGACTACAGTTTAACGTAGACAGACAATTTGTTAAAATTCAATTTTCTTACAAATGCTTCTTATTATGTTAAGCGACTGTCTGTCCTCCATTTCAAGACCACAAAAATGTTGTGGCAAATTGCGACAAAATTTAAAAAATATTTGTTGCCTAATTTGGAATCTGAATTGGTCAGTTAAATTTGTTTAAATTTCTTATTTCAATTTCCTCATCGAGTAGCTGCCAAGCAATAATAGAAGAGAAAAATACTATTCTAAAAAAGTGACTTTTGTATTTTCATTGTAAATCTAAATACTGATTAAATAAATTACATACCATTGGAATTATTTTTTTTTTTTTTAACTAGATTACCCTATCAAGGGTCATATATCTTATATAGATTGTTATGCGTAATATTTATCTATTTTTTTTTTATCATCGGGCAACTATTACATAGGAAATGGGAAAGTGCCATTGAAATCAACGAATGGCTTTAAGGCCATATTCAATTTTGTTTTCAAGTCTGCGACTTATTATTGGCCTTTGGCCATTTCCACTCTCATTCCCAATACAGTCGGCAGTTTTGGCTCCTTTATATGGTTAATGTGTGTCCATGACAAAACTTTGCCATAAAATTCGCTCAAATATGTCTATTTATTATTATGTTTGTTTGGCAGTTTGGGTTGTTCCACAATTTTGATGGCTTAAAGTAAAGCCATTAAAAACATAATCACACATGCTGATTTAGTATTTGGACTTTTGACAGAATATTTATGACTTAAGTTGAGGATTACATAAATGATTAAATGATGCAGAGCCAAATTTTGATTAAATCACATTCGATTTTAAGCCTGAAGCCTGTTGAATGCAACGAGTTGCACAACGAGTGTTGTTGAATAAAAAAATTGATTCTGGAGAATGAGTCAGCAGATATCCTCAACATGGAAACAGTATTTTAATTTATTACTACACAAAAAAAAAACCTGGAGCAGGACAAGAGAATTGCAGCTGTGTATCAATTTTATTCAATTGGCAACCAATATTTTAATTCTCAATATCAAATGGCAAAATACACATCGAATTATCAATATTTGCAATCACAAATAGAGATTATTTAGTAAATAAATATATAATAAATTTGTTTGCCAGTTTATATTACATCATTAAAATCACTTAATTACCACTTGGCATAAATTATTACAAAATTTGCTGCACGTGAATTTCACTTTAATATATATATTCAAAAATCTACGCTACAAAAATAAATTGTAAAATAAATCAATTGTAAAATAAATCAATTGTAAAATAAATCAAAGTGTTTATCTTATTTGGTCGATTTAATATAAACTGAAGAATTTGCATTGCATGGTGAACGTGACGCAAATACTTGAACAGTGCTGTACAAAATTATTTATCTCGTTTCAAAATCTTTAGCATAGATAGGATTTGCCCCCAAAAGCCTCCCCCCCCACCCCTTTATAATGGGCTCAATGGGCAAAGTTTTATGCTTGAATGGGTCTCATTAAATAAGATCAAATAGACTAAATACATATGTACATCGCTAGGCGTATGTATGTATGTAAGTACATATGAAACTTTTGACATTGAGTTTTTTTTTTTTTTCATTTGTGAAAGTATTTACAACCAAACCGGATTTTTTTCTTTCTTTGCAGACCAACAAAGGAGATGAAAGCAGATTTGCCAAATTCGGTGAATGCAATAATAAAATCATAAACAACAACAACAACAACGACAACAACACAAGTACAGTAAAACTTAAAGTAGACAAAGAGGATTTTTTTTTTTTTGTAGAGGAGAATTGTTGAGGCGTTTGACAGGATTGGGTCGTAGCTTGGACATGTACAGCATCCACACATGGCTTGGAGCTTCGATCAGAGTGTGTTAATTGAATTGCAGGAAATGTCAACGGCAGTCACAAAAACGTTGACTGCCGCAGCGGCAACCAGCATGGATAATAGTACCGCCAACTCCTACGATATAACCGCAAAGGATCTGCTTCATCAATGGAGCGCAGCGGCCAGCGGTGCACGAAATGCCGCCCAATCGGAGACAACCAGTCCACTGCCCACAGCTGTATCAATGGTGGCAACAGCAGCGGCAACAGCTGTGGGACGTGTGCCCCAACTGGTCGGCACAATGCTCGAGGCACGCCCCACATTGATCAGCATCAATGACAACCATTCCCTGCTGCACGACTATGCCAACGGATTCAACGACAGCCTCGACTATGGCTCCTATCAGCAGCAGCTGGACGGGAATGATTGCCGCCAAGTCGATGGCAACATGAGCTATTGGAATCTGACTTGCGATTCGCCGTTGAACTATGCATTACCGCTATACGGCTATTGTATGCCCTTTCTTCTGTTCATGACCATCATATCCAATTCACTGATTGTGCTTGTGCTCAGCAAGAAAAGTATGGCAACACCCACCAATTTTGTGCTAATGGGTAAGTCTCAACAGTTGGCCAATAAATATGTTTCTTGGTATTATTTAAGTAGCTATTTCGTATTGAAATTTATTTACTAATTAATTGATAAATCGATAAATTTTGGTTGCATGCTACATAAACTGCCTTCTGCTCCAATGAATATTATTCATTTTGTATTCGATATAATTTCATCTGTAAAGTGCCCAATTTATGTGGCCACATTGTTAAATCAGGCAGAAGTATTTTCAGATTTCAAAATAGCTTTGCAGTGTGCGTGTGGCACGTTTCATCTACATTTCCCCTAAGCTCCCACCTACCACCCACCCATCACTCACCCCCCTTATCACAGCATAGCAGCGTCTTGTGGCACGCATTCCGCGTGCGGCAACTTCAAGTAATGCTGAAATATTCTAATAGCGTGTGTAATGCTAATGGCTGACTGACTACGAGGGGGGGGGGGGGAGGGAGGAGGATGGTGGTAAAGAGCTGCTTCTGTGTTCTGTGCTCTGTGCTCTGTGCTCTCTGTGGTATTTGCCACTGATTTATGAAAAGTCGCTAACAATGGCCAACAGAACCTCATCTGGCTGTGCATCGCCAGCAGCGCAGAACTGTTCCTGCCATTTCCAGTCAGCGAGGAGTCGTCAAACATTGCCATATAACCGTAGTGCAGCACAGAGAGATCCGTGGCAGGTGATTCAATTTTCCCCCCATTGCGCCGTCGATGCAATTTGTAGCAGCAGATTACGCAGGCAGAACTGGAACTCTGTTCTTTTATATGATTGCAGTGGGTATTCCAATTGGATTGCATCGACAGAGCCAACAAAAAAAAAAGCAAATGAAAATAGCTGATTTTATTTTAGTAAAGAGTATTTTTTATGCTAATAATTCTGGTAATTGGAAAAAGTATATATATACCGATTTTATTCAACTCTCAAATATCGATTGGAGATTTGGACAGTTGGTCAGCTGCCTTCCAGGGTATGTCGTCTTTGGGTTGTCTTAGACAGCTGTTCTTTCTTAGCACAGTTCCATCATGAAGACATATGGATGCTGCTCGTAAAATATATATAAGCTACAAAGTGCTGCAGTCTGGTCATAAGCCCTCTGACATGACAGCTTACGGTTCTTTGGTCATTCGCCTGCTTCGTGGTTGCGCCAACATTGGGGCAGAGTGGGGCGGCGGGCTTACCGACAACCGATGGATTCATCCCATCTCATGCGATGCACGACTGCTGGCGACGATGCTGGCCAACCCATTAATAACAACAGCAATAACAAATTGACTCAAACTGACCACGTAAAACACCATCAGGCAATGGTCGACTTGGCAGTGACCCACTAACCGAGTCCGAGTCAGAGTCGGAGTCCAAGTCAGAGTCAAAGTCAGAGTCAGAGTCGGAGTCAGTCAGGAAGTAGTTCAACATTGTTGCTGAACTTGAACTTTGGCCAGCGGTCAAGTGGAGTGCAACACGGATGAAACATAAATCAGATTAGTTCCTGGTGAAGGCTGGACGTGCTTCTAGCCAGATTCATGCTTCCAGTCATGATTCATTTAATAAACTATTTGATATACTTTTAATTAAGCGTCGAATGCAATTCAACAAAACTTGCCCCACAGCACTTTCTAACTTGCCACATTTTATTTAAAAACTTGAATTCTTTTTTTTTTTGATATTTAACTGCAAATGCAGTGAAATTAGTTAGACAAAAAGAAGTCTTAAAAAGTTAAATGCCAGAGGGAAGTACGTAATTCTCCATATTATAATCATAATTCTATTTAATAATTTGATTTTCGGTTTTTTGTAAATATCATACTCTTTTACAAAGTCAAATTATATATATATAAATTAATACTAGATGCAATTACAAATAGTAAAATAATGTTTTGCAGTAAAATTCATATTTAATCTAATTAAATTTCTGCACAGCAATTTCAAATGCCTCTCTTTATTAACATAATATTAAATAATTATATCTTAAAATAATTAATCATTTTGTTTGTTTATTGTTACATTTTCACAACACTTTTAATAGGCATGGCTATATGCGATCTGCTGACAGTTGTATTTCCTGCTCCCGGACTTTGGTATATGTACACATTTGGCAATCATTACAAGCCAATGCATCCGGTGTCCATGTGTCTTGCCTACAGCGTTTTCAATGAGGTAAGTCAACAAAATTATACAAGCAAACACTAAAAAATAATGAAAATCAACATAGTGTTTTATATAGTCTTAAGTCAAAATGTGGCATCTTCTTTTAATTGTGGGGGCAAGTTCAAGAGGCATTCAAGTTAAGTATTTTCTTTGTTTTTACCCACGACCCGATTCTGGCTAGATGTGAAGAATGTTGGATGACTGAAATGGAAGCAAGTGGCAAATAACTTGACATACATATATATATATATATATAGATATATGTATATATACATCCAGGCACTCATTGACCCAAATAAAATGGTTGGCTGCCGCTGCTGGTTTACGGGTGTCATCCATCCACCCTTAGTCAGGCAGGATGTGTTAAGACTCTGTTATCGTTATCATTATCACATTTTGCAGCAACGTTACATTTTTGCACTTTGTGTGTCACTTTCTGACAGCACAATAATGGAGCACCAAAAACTTGATGGAGGCGACCTCGGCTGCCTCTGACGGTGAATCAGAAGTGGAGGAGCAGAGCCGGAAGCTATCCACTCAATAAATAGAGAGCGAGCGTGGAACACGTGCATTCATTCAGTCGATTCACAACACTCACACTTATTCAATCGAGTGCTTTTAACATTATCATGTCAGTCCGTGACTAACATACCCATCCCCTCACCACACCACACCTCTCCCTACAAACACAGCATGCACGTTTGCGTTGATTAATCAACGTTTTCTATTTATGGCATTCATTCAAAAACAGCAACAGAGACAGAAACAGAGACAGAGACAGAAACAGAGACAGAAACAGAGACAGAAACAGAGACAAAAACAGATCCAGATCCGTTGAGGTGTTCCTGATGAGTCAACGGAGAGATGGCAAAACTGTTTACTTGTTTACTCCAATGGAGCAGTGTCGAGCTGATAAAATGTGCCCCATTGTTAATTTTTGTTGCTTGTTGGAATTGTTGTTATTGTTTTTCAACTACGTGCTGTGACTGGGCTCCCAGGGGATTTGCGACTTGGAATTGGGTTTGGATAGTTTCGCTGAAATGGTTAAGAGATCTGTGTCTCTCTGGCTATCTGCGTATGACAGCCATAAAATTCAACTCACATAGCACAAGGAGTGTTATAACCACGACCCGGCGGCCATTGCAATTGAGAGTTGAAGATTTTGTTACATTGCCAACGAAATTTATATGACAGTCGCAGGCGTCGCAAGTCTCAAAAGTCTCAAAAGTCTCAAAAGTCTCTCAAGTTTGTGGCAGTAGCACATTTAATGGTCATGTTAATGTGTTAGCCAACCTCTGCACCACACACATCCACCTACACACACACACACACACACACACAGACACACACACACACACGACACGCAAATCTAACACTGCTGCTATGTTGTCAGATAAATGCTCATAAATCGGATTAAGCCACAGTTTGTTGCACAAAGTGGTTATTGGATGTGTTGGCAATGTGTGGACTGCAAAAATGCATGTAAAATAAAATTAGCATCATTTAAGTTCATAAAAATTGAGCTGCAATACATTTGAAATTTATAAATCAAATTAATGCAATAAAATTTCAAAATTAAAAAATAAATCCAATAAATGCAATAAAATTTCAAAATAAAAAATAAATCAAATTAATGCGATAAAATTTAAAATTAAAAAATAAATCAAATTAATGCAATATAATTTTAAATTAAAAAATAAATCAAATTAATGCAATAAAATGTACAATAAAAAAATAAATCAAATTAATGCTATAAAAATTAAAATTAAAGTAAAATACAAAAACGAGTTACATTTTAAATAGGAAGGTTTTCCACAAATAATAAGTAAACAATTAATTATTGTTGTTGCTGAAAAAGGGTTGCCAACATTCAGAAATGTTGTTTAAAATACAATTTGCAAAATATGAATTATCACAATTTCCAAATACAATTTCAAAGAGAATTTGAGCTGTACTTTCATTGTAATTATCATATTTAATTTACACAAGCAATAAATGCTATTATTATTATTATTTACATAACATAACGGTTTCCTGTTTTGTGCACATGTACACTGTCTTTATTACGCTTTACATCCGACTTATCAACATCCCTTGTTTCTCGTCTTCCTTTCAGATTATGCCAGCCATGTGGCACACCATCTCCGTTTGGCTGACTCTGGCTCTGGCGCTGCAAAGGTAAATATTAAATAATTGCTTTTACCAAGAAGTTTGCCTCGCTTTTACTTAGGTTCTCAGGCATTTGCTGGCAACCTGATCTCGGTCTCAAATTACATGTCCAGGCCAAGTGCTCAGCGGGCGACCTGGCTGAGTGACTGCAAGTGCTTTTGGCTTGTCAACGGGATAATAAATCAGGTGTCCTCTGCCGGCCACAGCTGTTCCACTCTTCCACACAAAATCCAACAAGAAAATTACAGTTTGCCATTTTATCGTTGCATGTTCCTTTTGACACATGACACATGAAACATAAATATATGCAAAATACATATTTGTTAATCACATTTCACTTGTTGCTTTGCATAGCACAATTATTTCCAACTTGCTTAGTTTCGATGTGATTGCAATTAAAGCCATCAACAGTTGCCTTTATTGAGGGTATTTTGTTGATGTCTAATTACTTCTTGAATTACTGGCAGAACATGTCAATTTAATCTGACCTCAACACAAACCTAGATTTTTGCCTCCTCAGTGAGCAACTTTGCTGCAAATTGCAATGCAAAATCTCAACATATTTGAAGCAGAAAAGCTTTGATATTTGATAAAAAAAAAAAAAAAAAATAACTAGTTGCATTGAATATAACATTTATTACTGATTTATTTATTAATTTTACCAAGAAATATTTAAATTTTATTATTATTATTGTGGTCAGCAAATATTTGATATATTTTTATGAAATTTAATTAAAAATACCTTTTCCAAATGTATGTGCAATTATTTGTGAGTTTCATTTTAGCTGAAAACGATATATGCACAAATCGTTAAGCCTGTGATTAATCACCTTAAAAATTCAACAATTTTGGCAATGGTTGCGCCATTTGCTCTAAATGAGATTCCTACAACCAAAATTGTCAATTGGCCGCAGTCTTAAAAACCCAAATTGTTTTTGCTGTAAAACCCATAAATAAACCAAACAACATTAAATATCCTTTCGGAATGGGTCAATGATGTAAATGTATGTATATTAAGACCGGGGAAAAAACCCCAAAAAAAAAATCGCAAAAACAATATGCGAATGAAAAACAATAAACTAATATGTATAAAATTGGCAACATAAATCGTGAGTGTGTCAGTATGTGTGTGTGCCCCCCCTCTCTCTCTCTCTCTCTCACATACTCAGTATTCTTTTGAGTGGCGAAATGCGTACCCATATCGACCAATTTTCAAGTGCCACAAGTGGGGCAAGCACCACTCGAAAGCGGTCCGCATTGTTCTATTAACTCATGTGTGGAATCATAAATTTAACAGCTTTGCAAATAAATTTCGCAACCCACAAACCAAAAAAAAAAAACAAAACAGAACAGCAAAAAAAAAAAGAAGAAAAGAAAAAAAGTAATAATAATTCCAAAAATAAAACCTTTGAAAATAGTCATAAATATTTGTGCCATTATGCGACTTGGTCCGCTTGAAGTGGGCGCTGTGTGTGCAACAAATAGCTAAATAATATGCTGTGGCAAGGGACACATTTAACAGTTATTCCGTTTAAAAATTGCCCGGGGACAAATAGCGCGATAAAACAGTCAACGTTCATTTTTTTATTGTTGCTGTTGTTGTTGTTGTTGCTGTTGTTGTTGTTGTTGTTGCTGCGCTGTCGACAACATTTTGTATTTCAAGTGATTCCACGGAATCCTTTATGTTGTGTGCCAAAGTCAAATAGCTGGACAACTGTCAGAAGCTGCGGCAAGTGTGAAATGATTGAATGATTTCACCGAGTGCACATTTTATTTGATTAAACACATATAAATATGTTGAATTGGAGTAGGAGTCGAATGGATCGATAAATGCGAATTAACTGATTGAAGTGGTGTTGCCAAAAAATTGCTCAACTACTTATTAACTTGAATGAATCAGCTGAATAACTAGCCAAAAAAAAAATCCGACGAATAACGAATAAATGTTTCTTGTTGTCGCTTTTTTGTTTGATTTCATTTGCCATTGATCGCTGATGATGATGAAAATGGGGAATTAAGTAAATTACGAGGAGAGAGAAGACAGACTAAATGTTTCATTCATTCAATTATGAATATCAATTCCACTTAAGACCAAATGCCAGGCAATCGGATTAGCCATTGTTTACGATTGCTTTCAACTTTAATGAAATCGCCGCCTGACAAAGGTCTTTCAAATGAAAGATTGATTGAAAATCATTTTTGAAGTGCCAGCACACAAAAAGGACGAAACAGGACTGCCTTCAACAAAATTTCGATGGAGGTGCCAATAATTATGCGCATAAATTATGAGTTGGCCAAGCAAAGCTGACAGAGCTTAACGCACCCACCCCCCTCCCCCCACCCCCCCACACACCCTCCTTCTGGCGTAAAAACATAGTTGGCATTTTGGATTACTACCACTATTATAAGAGCTGACGTAGACTCTTTTTTGGGATACTGGCCAGCTTGGAAGCAGTGATTTAATTTGTTCCAACTTGACGACACTTTGCACAAATTGCGGAAATTGCGGAAATTACTTGAATTCTGTAATTATAAAATGACAAGTTGATTAGCTCTTGCTTAAAATGGATTTTGATTGCCTGTGGTCTGTGGTTCACTTGGTAACGAGCAGCGTTGCAAGGTTGCACGTGGCACGTGGCACGTTGCTATCATAAATTTGCACAACGCAAATTGGGTTATTCATTGGCCTGGCTGGCAATAAACTGATATTAGGCAAATGCGATAAGATGTTCCTTTTTATGCCTTAACTCGGATAAAATTGCGTGAATAATAACCATTGCCAGACACTGTTATGGCCAACAGATAAGAGCCAACTTGATGTATGTGACGTGCAGCAGTTGCCCCTAAAGAAATTGCCACAGATTATGTACATTTTACATTATTGCAGTTTCTGTCTGAACTCAAATGACTTGATTTTCCAACAAAAAAAATAAACTTTGATTTTGTGCAAAAATATACAAAAAAAATTGTTAATAAGAAATGACATTTTTAGGATATTATTTGTATTTTTTGTTTGCTCTTTTTCAGTGCGAAATGTTGAAATGATTTGCAAGCAGGGCAATAATTATTGACACTATTTAATTACAGATACATTTACGTGTGTCATGCCCCAATGGCACGGACTTGGTGCACCATGCCGCGCGTGAGGCGTTGCACCTTTTATATTGCGCTGCTGGCGTTTTTGCATCAGTTGCCCCGCTTCTTCGACCGCACCTATTTGCCCATGCAGATCGTGTGGAATGGCAACGAGACGGAGGTGTGCCACTTGGAGACATCGATGTGGGTGCACGAGTACATTGGCGTGAATCTCTATTATACCAGCTATTATCTGTTCCGTGTGCTATTTGTGAATCTGCTGCCGTGCATCATACTGGTCACGCTCAACATTCTGTTGTTTGCGGCCCTGAGGCAGGCGCAGGAGCGACGCAAACTGTTGTTCCGCGAGAATCGCAAAAAGGAATGCAAGAAACTGAGGGACTCCAACTGCACCACCCTAATGCTAATTGTGGTCGTGTCGGTGTTCCTCATCGCCGAGATACCCATTGCCGTCGTCACATCCATGCACATTGTCAGCTCGCTGATCATTGAATTCTTGGACTATGGCATTGCCAACATATTCATAATGTTGACCAATTTCTTCCTGGTGCTCAGCTATCCGATCAACTTTGGCATCTACTGCGGCATGTCGCGCCAATTCCGTGAGACATTCAAGGAGATATTTATGGGTCGCATCGCTGGCAAGAAGGACACCTCGTCCAAGTACTCGATCGTGAATGGCCCACGTACCTGTACCAACACCAATGAGACTGTCCTCTAGTAATTGGTAATGTTGGTGCCGCGCCGTGGTAGCAACACAGCCGTCTGCACAGCCGTTGCAGGTTCTGGCTCTGCTCCGAGGGTGTCGGAATCAATAGAAATGATACCGTTGCGCCAGCATCGGCATCAATATCTTCATACTCCCCGTCAACATCAACATCAACATCAACATCAACATCAACATCGTCATCATCCACACCGCTCTCAACAGCGTCGCACCAGCACCATGGAGGTAATTATCGAGGAGACCATCGTTTAAAATCATTAAAAAAAAAAAAAAAAAACAAAACAAAAAAAAATACGGCATTCATTTATTTTGGTGTAAGTCCCAAAAAAAGGGGAATATTTAAAGGAAAAAAACAAAAAAAAAATACAAAAAATAAGAAGAAAAAAAACAATTAAAAATCATATACGAATACTCTGGTTTTAAACCAACTATAATAATAATATTCATTGAGCTGGACAAGTTTTGGAATTGTGCTCTTCAATTTTGTTTTCTCTAGAGAATAATTGAGGAGAAGAAACGTGGACGAAAGGTGGAGAAACCCCATTCAGAGTAGCTGGAATGTACGAAATAATTGATAACCGAATTCTTTAACTACCAAAAATGTAGTAAGAACAAATTAAAATTAATATTCACACACATAATAATAAAATTCAAATCAGTATAAAAAATAACTTAATCGAGTACAGATATTTAATGTTGAATGTTTGTTCTAGTTCCATGCTTAAAAGGTTAAATGCCACCAATTGAATTTAACTTGTGTGTTATTTGTAATTGTGTACCAAAATATCAAATATTCATTACCCAATATAAAAATAATGCAATAAAGTAACGAAAAAACAAACACACACACACACACACACATTTAAAATTCGCATTCCAGTCTACTGGAGCTAAACACTAAAAAAACAAAACTAAACTTGTTCATGATTAAAGAATTGAATGTTAAGTGAATTTGCAAATCGAAAGTGATAAGTAACTTGAATAACCGATATGTGTAACTAACTTAATAAATTGAAAGAAAATGAAAAAAACTAAATAATTTAAGAAATGATTTAAATAAAACAAAAACTCTGATAACAATTTACAATATACATTTAGCTATTTACGAACATATTTACATAAACTTAATCAACCAATTTGAGATTCCCAATATAATTGAAAGGCGTATGGAAATAAATACATTTATAATAATTACAGGAACAATACGACTAGTTAAGTATGTGTTTTAATGAAAAATAATAAAAAATAAAAAAAAAACACACACACAAGTAAACCTATTAACCAATATACATATTTCATAAGTATTTACAAAAAAAAAACCAACAACAAAGATCCTATTCTAATGTTTATTTTTGTGCGGCATTTGTAAAAGTTGGTGTAAGCAAAAAACAAAATAAAAACAAATAAAATTAATATTAAATTTTAGCAATAAGACGACTTTGGCTAAGTTCAAACTAAACACTCAGCAAAGTAAAAAAAAAAATATAAATATATGAAAAATCATTTAAATTTGTAAACCTTTTGAGCCCCAGCGTTTACTGATTTAAATGAAATGCAAATATTTTCAACGAGCAACAAGAAATAATACGAATTTCCAGTTGACGAAGCAACAACAATAAGTTTCAATCTTCGCTATTTGCATTAATATTAAGAATTATACATTCAATGATAATTCATAAAATATATATATATATATAAAAAAAAGAAAGAAGTGTGTACTTCTTTTTTGGAATTTTTTTTTTCGCTAGATACTAAGTAATACATACATGTATACACACACATATATATATATATATATATATAAATAATAAGTGAAAATTCAAGATTCAATGTTGATATGTCGGTGTACAAGTAATTATTTTAAACAAAATTTTCAAATTGTCTAAATGTTATAAATGTCTGTAAATTAGATGAACACTAAGATGAACTATGAATAAAACCAAAACTTCAAGTTTTTTGTCTGAATGGAAATTATTGTGTGTATTTAATTGCATTATCTGCAGTTTTATTCTATATTTGGGTTTAATTATGGTGCAGAGAAATAGAGTAAATTAAATTTGAGTTAGCTCAACTTGGATATACTCAGACCCCAGTTGCTAAATATATATTCTACATTTTATTTTTAATTAGTTTTACCCTCTCACAGCTACTGAAGAAGATAATAATAAATCAGCGCATATTTTTTTATGCACTTTCACTAATTACTAATGCTATAAATTTTAATGAGCTAATTTTCTTGTGCTTATTTTTATAAAAAATAAATGGGTAACAGTTATAAAAATAAATAAATAGATGGGGCTAAACAAGTTGGCTCAATTAATGCTACATCTTTGGAATAGGAAAAGCTGTATTTTTTTTTTTTTTTTTTTTTTGGGTTAGTTTACTTTCTGCGGTTGTGGCAATGGAGCCGAGGTGTTGTGTGATTGGCAGTGGTTGCCACCAAACACTTGAAAGTTCTTATTAAAGTGGCTTTCAGGTTTTAAATCTTTTCAGTGTGTGGTTGTCGGGATTTGAATGCGTTTGTGTGTGTTGGAGAGTGGCAGCCAAGTGCAGTTGCCACATTTTATAGTTGTGGCCGCTGTTGCTGTCGTCATTGCCAGCAGTGCCCTTCCACTCTACTGCCACTCAACTTGGCCTGGTGGCAGCTCTGCCACTGGCATGCGGTCTCCAAGCGGAGGTAAGGCCAACCTCACTTGGAGCACACGTTAGACGTGTGCTATTTATAATGGCGGCAGCGTGGCGAGTTTGCCCAAGAAAAACGGTATTATGTATTATGTAAGCAGAAGATGAAGATGGTAAAGAAAAGCAATAACAACGGCAGTATCCGATAAATTTTAAGCCTTTTGCGGAACAGACAGGCGCCCCCCCAAAAAGTAGGCAACACCAAATAAATGCTACACACGCCTCATTTATTTTACAAACCAAAATTGATTGAAGCCGAAAGCAAAAGCCGTATAAAATTCTGAGAGTGGCAAAGTTATACATTAAAGTAAACAACAGCAACAACCACAACAACCACAACAGCAACAACAACAACCACAACAACAGCAACAACAACAACAACAACATTGATAAGGTCGGCAACAGATAATCAATCAGAAGCTGCTTATTGGCTTTTCAAAATGCGTCTAACAAAATAAATAAAAGTCAATGCGACAATGTGGCATGTTATGCTGCCACAGCCATTACCCCCCAAAAAAAAAAAAGAAAAAGGGACAACCAAATCCCCATTAACCCAGTCCAAATTCCATGAAGCAACATAAGTCGAGTACAAAACTGGACCCAAAAAAATTGTTTGTTTGCCGCTGCTTAATGCCAATTTAATTCTGTTCGAGGCTTATGTCTATCTCTGTATCAGTGTATCACTATATATATATATATATAAATGTGTGTCTGCATTGTGTGTGTGTGGGGTTGTGTGTGTAAGCTAAGCCTATAATAATGTCCAAGTATCGATAAATGTATATAATCAAAGGCAATTAGGCCGTTGAGTATTGTTTTTGGTTGCTTTCACTGTGACCAGCAGTCGTTAATTAATTTTCAATTGAACTTATGCGCTGCACACACACACACACACACACACAAACACACACAGACACAGACACTCGCACACACAATAACAGCTGTGAAATGTTTTATAGCCATAATTTACTGTCTTTGTCCCTTATTGATCTGGTTAATCAATTCACTTATTTCATTAATTTGAATAGCACATTCGTAATTTGGTTGTAGTTAAATTTATCGACTTGGACCTTTTTTTTATGTTCAAGATATAATTACTATATTTATCCATTCCATGAATTAATTAATTTATATGCAAAAAAAAAAAAGTTCCAAAACATGTAACAGAAATTATGTTCAAAATAAATGCAATCAGCTGAAAGTTTTTGTATTAGCTTTCTATTAAACGTAATTAAACATTATAACTGATCAGATCTGAGGCAAATTGGATGTTTCAATTGTTTTGCATTTGTGTTAATAGATATTAATATTTTGCTTTGGACCATTAGGGCAAATTACCAAATTGCAAAATGTGCGAACATTAACATAAACTATATAAAAACGGTGCCAAATGGAAAATTTCATTTGCAATTAAACAAAAAGGCCGCCAACACAAAAAAAAAAAAAAAAACCCCAGACAAACCGCAGACAAATGGCAGAGTCTTAACAAAAAAAAAACAAAAAAAAAAAGAAGAAGAAAGAAAATTATAATAATACTTCTATAGAAAAATGTACAGCATGCATTTAAATTTAAATATAAAAGCCACCCAATTAAAAAGGGGTGTTTTGGTTATGTCTGCCCGTAATTACGCCCACTTTTGTGGAAAAACAAGCAAACAATAAGACAACAATTATAACAACTGAAACCACAATGTGCAACACATACAAAACAATCAAATTTGATTTGTGGTTGCTCACTGAATTCACTGAATACATCTGGCACTTGATTAGTAGCTGGGAATGATGGTGAATTTTAGACGTCATTTGGTCATCTTAGAGTCCACAACAAAATTTGGATATGAACAATGTGCAAATGACGGCATTTTGTTGCAAGCTAACCGACAATTTGTGGGGTCTGCACAACTTTTGCGGCTTTCTCAATTGCAATTGCATTGTGCACCTTTAAAAGGTAACAAAACAACAAGTTACTTTGCCAAAAGCCATAAAAATACAAAATATAAATAAATATGAATTTGAATGTGAATCGAGTTTAACTAGTTCATTAAATATTTGATTAAAGCTTAACAAATTATTCTAAATAAGAAAAAAAAAATTATTAAAATAATAAGTACGTGTCAGAAAACATTTGAAAGGCCAATTTAAAAACAATAAATTTTTTCCATATAGATAAAAAAAAACTAATGTATTATATTTAATTGAAACTACAAATATTTATGGCATATTTGTCTTCAAATAATGCAGCCATTAATTTTAAATTCATATTTGCAATACTCGAATAATATGCTTGGATTGCTTGTGCTTTGCTTGTGCTTTGCATTTGTCTTCGAATAATGCAGACTTTAATTTTAAATTAATTTTGAAATATTTGCAATACTCGAATAATATGCTTGGATTGCTTGTTGCCAAGCCAAGCAACCAGTTGCCAGGGAAAATGCTCCACAAACAGACAGATGCCAACTCCTTCCAAGGACTCTAAAGCCACAAACATTTGCCAGTTGGCTTTGCACTTTATGATTTCAATAAAATTATAGTGGAATTAAAAAAAAAAAAAAGCAAATGAACTATACAAATTGCTAGTCATGCTAAATATATTCGACATGGAAAGAATACTTAATTATTAATACAAATAATTTACTATTGTATTGTATTTGATATTTTCGTTAATCTTTAGATAAAGCAATTTATAAAATTTCAATTATATTTTCAAACATTTTCCACGAAATGCTAAATATATTCGTCATGGAAAGAATACTTAATTATTAATACAAATAATTTACTATTGTATTGTATTTGATATTTTCGTTAATCTTTAGATAAAGCAATTTATAAAATTTCAATTATATTTTCAAACATTTTCCACGAAATGCTAAATATATTCGTCATGGAAAGAATACTTAATTATTAATACAAATAATTTACTATTGTATTGTATTTGATATTTTCGTTAATCTTTAGATAAAGCAATTTATAAAATTTCAATTATATTTTCAAACATTTCCCACGAAACATCTCTCTGCGTGGTAGTTTTCTAAGCAACGAGTTGTCGTTGAACATGGCCGATGGAGAAATGCCAATTCCGGCCAGAGAGATTGAAATCGCATTCTGTTACCACTGGCCTCATAATTGCATTTTTGTGCACTCGAACGTGGTCGACAATCACTTGATGAGAATTCCGGTTGGGCATTTCTCGTCAAGTGTCAGCAAAGATTTGGTTGGCAATCTGAAGCACCTGCCAAGATTTATTTTCATAAGCTTTGTGAATTGTGCATTGCCAAACATATTTGTACAGTTACTACAAATTGCGAAAAAGCCAAATCAACCGACCAAAAATCAATTGCAATTGAAGTCTCTTTGGACCTAGCTGTAAATATTGCTCATACGCCTTGTGCGTCCAATATTAATGCATATCCCATCCATTCTCGTTGAACCATTTTTTCTGCTCCAATGACTATTTCTCAGTTGGCTCAAGAAAATAATTCATTGCGCTTGCTACTTAAATGATGCACTTCTCCAACTGTTGTCCTGTTGTCCTTATTAAGTGTCCTTTGCAATTTTGCACTCGGAGCATAACTGATTCCATACTCACCTGTGCCGGGTCAACACTTTGAATGACTTGTGTATTTACAATCGTATAACGTGAGCCAAATCAAGCAAGTCGAAGTTTGAAAATTATTGAAAATATTAGCCTAATATAGCTAAAAATAATTGAACACAGCAGGCACATTTCGAACCCATACCAAATTTATATTTAAAGTGGTTTATTTTAAAGCAATCCTTGACGTGTGTGTAGCATCTGGTTAGCTACCCTTTTTAAGGCAAAAAAAAAACCAACTTTTTTTTTAAATGTGGTTCATTTTTTAACAATCTGCCAATAACGCTGGATTTATTGAGTATTATTTCTTATATCTCATATTTTATAATTGTTTTTGGCAGACCTGGAAAAGACCATGATTTGTAATTTTGTACATGAATTGGCTTTGCGAAAATTGTGTGTGTTTTTTTTTTGTTGAACAACTTGGTTACTCTTTGCCTTTGGCCTTAAAGGGTATGTTTAAGATGTTCCCATAGATCTTTTATGTATATTACCTTTTGCAAAGTGTGCGGCATGCCACACAATGTTGACCCTTCAATATTTGGGTTCGCTCTCTGCATAAGTACAAAACTTAATGTGGCAATGATTTATGAGGCATAAGTTACAACAAAGATATTGGCAACGATATTGGCAATGGAAAATGCGGGGCACAGGTTCTGTAATTTGTTTAGGCCATGATTAAAATCAAATCCATTTCCATTTCAAAACCTGCGTTTCAGTTTGTATTTTGTAGTTCGCCCGGCGACTTGGCATAAACAACGTAAAGGGGTTGCGGGGTATGCTGCCTATTAGCATTTTGCGTCTACTATGTCACACGCAACATGTTGCACAAGGGGGGGGAGGGGGGCAAGAGGTGTTTCCATGTTATGAATCAACATAATTAGCATTAATAATACGTTGCCTGCCAGCGTAAATTAGCTGCGCTTCTAGAAAATATGTTTTTTTGTCCATGTAAGGGGGCGTATACGGGGCGTGGCCGTGAATCCTGTGAGGCCCTGTTGATAATGTGCATATTTATGACTATTAGAAAACTAATTCTGACACGCAAAAAGGTCCAAATTGATAAATGAATCTGTGATTGACGATGTAATTGTGGCATCGATGTGATAAAATTTGTGACTGCGATGCGCAAATCAATCATTCATGCAACACGAGTGTCACCATAAAAACAACACATCAAACGGAATGGCAAATGGCAAATGGCAACATTGAAAAGGCTGCCAAAAAAAAAACTCAATTGAGTTAATATGCGAAAGTATTTTAATTAATTTACCATTTCAGAATTTGATGGGCTTTTTTTTCAACAACAAAAATCAATTTGTCAACGCTGGCAAATTTGTTCACATTCCATATTAAACTGCCCCACAATGTTGCAAATAAATGTTTTAGGCTTGCGTAGATGCTGCAAGCAATTTGCAACAAAAAACAACTTTTATGGTTATTGTCATCGTTCTCAACGTTGTTTTTCTGGTTGCCCTGGCAACGTGTCGTATGTGTAATTTGTAATGGATAATGAAATACATTTTGGGGAATACAAAAAGACGAAATCCTTGGACCAAGCCACAGGCAGGGATGGCATTTGCTTGAGTGGAACTCCTTCTTTGTTGCACTGCTTTTTCTGATTCTCAGTGATATTTTCATTTCGTGATATGTATGCAATTTTAGTCAATTTGCCGAGCCACTTACGAGTGTGTGCCACACACACACACATACACACGCACACACAGTAATATCATAAATCAAATAATTAGTGTTGCATTAAAAATTACTCCGTTTGCGATTTACTTTTCAGTGCCATTGCCAATTCAGAAAGAAAAAAATATGATAAAGTATTTAACGCCAATCGGCTATAACTATCGATATATATATATATGTAAAATGTAATCAAGTCGACTGGCATCAGTGCGCTTGAGAATCAGCCATATGAAGTGAGACATGGTCAGAGAAGTGGCTTGATTTATGCCTTAACCTGAGCCCATCTGCCTGTGACATTAACATGTGGCAACTGCGGTTGTTGCGACTGCCCGTCAACTCGCTAAATCATCAAACAATCAAATATCAAAGTGACCGCATTAGCACAATAGGCCCATCATCGTTCTATGTGCAACAAAATATCTCGATGGCAAAACACATTCGCACATTGCATGCCCCGAGGTGATTTTTGTATGGAATTACACTTTTCCAGCACATTGTGCGACATGCGATTATGTGTGTGTAAGTGTGTGTGTGTGTGTGAGTGTGTGTGTGTGTGTGTGTGTGTGTGTGTGTGTGTGTGTGTGTGTGTGTGTGTGTTGTTGTGAGTCTGTGCCATCATTTAATTTCACGCTTGCCAACCATGTTGCAACCTCATCATGCTTTTGCCCATGTCCTGTTCGGTCGCTTTGTCCTCGATGGCCTCAGTTTGCATGTTGATGCTCCTATTGCAAATATTTTGAAATACTGTAATTCTGTTAAAGTTCAGTTAGCTGCTAATGTTTTCTAATTTAATTACAGTAGTTGTGGTCTGCACTACCAGCTAGCAAAATATGCATTGTCACTCAAAGTGGCAACAGAAAGTTTCATATTTGCGCAGTTAGCAGGCTCTGTGGTCGGCATGGTGGGGCGTGGATGGGGCGTGGTAGTTGCAAGTAGGTAGGTGCAACGCTAATAGATTGTGGGAGAATAGCAGCTGTAAACTTTGTCACTACGTCCACCAATACGCTGTGATGTAACTCCAACCTGGGTCACAAGCCAATTAAACAAACAAAAAAAAAAAATAAAAAATATCGAAATGAAAATATAACTTTCGATTGCAAACAATCGATAACAATCAAGTGAACAAAACATATGCTAAGCATTTTTTTGTTTCTATTTGTAAATTAACAATAAATTCGTTGTACAAATTAAATTAAATAAATATAATAATAAATTTTGATTATTCAGTTTCATTAAGGGTATTCAGTAGCTTTGCACTTGCCTGTTATTTTTCGTTGATAATTATTGTTAATTGTGGTTTTGGTCAAAGTCAGCTAATCCTGCAGTGTGGCAACTGCGGCAGGTGAGTGTCTAAGCTGGGGGCAAGTAAGTAAGTAAGCCCACACGAAACTGCAGTATCTCCCCTATATATCTACATGCAACCTTATCCGCAGCCGCATCTCTGCCGCATCTCTGCCGCTTCTCTGCCCCCCCTGCGCTGGCCCAGTCTCGCGGCAGACACAAAGAATATATTTTAATATGTGCACGATGCTGGAAGTGAGCGTTTGGGCGTGGCTTATACTTAGCAGAGGGATAAAACGACAAGCAACATCGGGTGGCACCACTCTCTAATAGTCAGTAGTAAGTGCACTTGGAGAAAAAATACCATAAAAATCGCTTTGTTTTCTGAGAATTGTTTTAATATAAGAATTACACATAGAAATAAAAAAAATGATTGCCTCTGCAAAAATTATTAATATTTTAGCAACTTAAATTACGAAGATTCAGTGAGAGTTTTTTTTTCTGAGTGCAGTCCGTAGTCCGCAGCGTCCGTGTGGGTTAAGAACAGTTGTCATTCTGATCCCGACCCGTACCCCTGTCCCACATTGTTGTTGCAAGATGAGCTTACTGGGCAAGTGCTGCTAATTTTGTTGAAGCTAAAGCTCATTGAGACGGGGCTAGCAACGTCGAGTGGCTGAGATTGAGATTGGACGCTTTCCACAATAGATGCTTGTATTTATTTTTTTTATTTTTACTTTTTTGTATGTTGTCATGGTTTTAAGATAGTTGAACAATATTATTTAACTTGCCCCAGCTTGTTGAAATTGTTACGTATCTATTATATCGTTGCCTGATCTGGAATTGAATGGAATGGAGTCGACGTGGCTTCCACTCTACTGGGCCACATGTCAGTTCCTTGAATAAGCTGATTCATTCAACTAATTACATTGTTCCCTGCAAACACATTTCAGTTATCATAATTTCTGCATATGTAATTTAATTCACTCGAATAAATTTTCGATTTTGATATCATATGATTTTTCCTGGTATCAAATTGGATACAATTTGTGTCAGTTAAATAAGATGGCAGCCAACTGAGTAGAGTCCATTATCATTTATGTTTTACACTTATAATTGAACAACCATTGCTGCATATAAATATATATATATATATATATATATATATTGTATTAATAAATTTGATATGTAAATTTGCCACACTTCCATTTCGTGTGTACTGCAATTATTAAAATTGTATTTTGTGCACATGTCAAATTGATGTAAATTATGCCAAAAGGACATGAGCACATACTAAAAAAAAAAAAGGACACATGCAAACACAAGATAAGAACGGTTTAACTGAAGTCCATCCATCCCCCTGCCCTCCCTCCTCTGACCAGAAACACATAATTATAAAATGCTCTGCCTTACGGAAATTGAGGCAAGCATCAAAGGCCAAAAGATGCGCCGTCGGCGGCGTCTGCAGTCCACATCAAAAAAAAAAAAAAAAATGGGAAAAGGACACGTAAGTTATTCACTGACAAATACTCATTGCTAACCATATTTTTTACTGGATTTTAATTCTAAACGTTAGTTTTAGTAACAAAAAAAAAATTATATTTGAAAATAATTTTAAATACGATTTTTGAACGTAAAAATGCTATTATTTCTTCTATAAAACAAATAAAAATATTTAATGAACTGAAAAGAAATTCATTTGCACAATTTTATGATACCCACTTTGAATTCAGATATTTATTGATATAGGGTATGTAAAAAAAAAAAAGGGAATCTTCTGGATAGTGTCTGCAGACAAATTTCCTGTGAGCACTACAACTGCACAACTGCCAAAAACTACAGTAGCGGAAATAAAATTAGATGAGCAGCTTGGGGATGCTGAAGGATGCTGGGGGAGGCACCTGAAGAAGCGGTGGAGTTGAATCCAAAGCAATTGCTGGTGTTGAGAAATGAGCTGGAATGAAATGTTGCCAGGCTACTGTTGACCCGACTGTGGAAACTTGCTGACAAATTGTTGCAAAAATTTAATTAGTTGCAAATGAGTTGGGAACACGAGGCAGCTGCCAACAACTTCGTTCCCAGAATCATTACACTAATTAAACGCGAATTATCCAACACTGGCGCACAGAACGCAATGAATCGAATGCGATGACGTCAACGCTATAATGAAAATGTCAACTTAATTGAAGATGTTTAACAAAATTGTTAACCCCCACAGATATCATAATTTATATTTATTTAATTTATACACGTGGGTGTCAAATTGTTGCCAACAGAAACCAGCTAATTTTGACATTCAAATAAATTCAACTGAGAAAAAAAACTACTCCAACAATAAATATTTTATTTGGCACAATCTAAGTGAAAGTCAACTTCAAATGTTCTATAATTTTTACACAATAAATTCGTAAAAACCACGTGCAATTTACACAGTTCATTTAATGTATTTAAAGGGGTTTTTTTTACAGGTTTATATTTGAGAAAAATAATAGAATATTTAGCAAGGATCTCATTAAAAAGCCAGAATTAAAAAAAGCGAGGTGAAAGTGTGTAATTAAAGTTCAGTGTTGTAGCAAGTGCAATTGCTATTTATTTTTTCAAGTGCATTCGAATAAAAAAACTGTTGTGCATTTGAACATGTAATTTGCTGGATAAAAAATGAACGGAATGAAAACAATGTTTGCTTGCATTTTGTGCATAAGTTCAGTCAGCTGAAAACGTAATTTATATGCAAACAATATAAAATAACAAAAAATTACAGCAATCTTTGGCAAGCCGAACATTGTTGATACCCTTCCACTATACAATTTATCTAGACAGGTCGACTCGACGAGCAATTTTGGTCAAGAATTGGAGGCATCTACAGACCCTCTAATACCCTCTGCAAAAATTATACAAAGTAATTGAAAAAGTCACGGTTAGACAGAGTCTAAGCTATAGAAAACATAATCTCGATTATTTTGTTAAACAAATAAATAAATTTAAATACTAAATTTTTAATAAAACTAACTAAAAATCTGAGAAGAACTGTCCAAATTGACTGGCAAGTTGACTTGATGCCATGTAGGGCATCTGAAAGTCGCCAAATCTTATTTAAACATTATGGAAATTATTTTTAGTACTGCCCATCAAAATGTCAAAATATTGTAACATTAATGACTTTTGATAGTTTTTCAATTTCACTTTTTTAATTGGATTTTCGATGGCTATGGCCGGCAAAAGTAAATAGATCAAAAAAAGAGGATAATTTAAAAGAAAAACATCGAAATAAGTTATCCAAAAAAAAAAAACCAAAATCATTTCCATATGCAAAGAGAGAAAACATTGTGTGTATGTGTGTGAGTGGGTGTGTGTGTGTGTGTGATGTGTGTGTGTGTGTGTTGCGTGTATCTGCATACATTTAAAAGTTACACAAAATTTCTTGACTTATTTATTTTGTTGTGTTTGTGTTTGCTTTCCTAATTTGTAAGACAAACAATCACATGAACACTTCAATGCCCAAATTATAATAATAATAATAAACAGTAAAATAAACAATAATAAATAAATATTGTGTAATTTGTGAACTAAGTGTGCTGCCCAAAATAGCCGCAAGCATAAATAAAAGGAAGTCGTGACAAATGCTGGGAGTGACATCGGCTTAAGGATGCCACATTGATGCCACAAATGGCCCTGCCACTTTCAGTTAAGCAAGACAAATGGCCAAAACACAGACATATGGTTTACAGTTTTAAGGACTCTGGTGCAGTCAGTGCAGCCATTAACACTTTGCACAAAATCGGACTATATTTTATTATTGACAAAGTCAAATTCATAAAGCATTTTTTCAAAGTTCAATAATAAAAATTAATATTTCGTTTAGAAGAAAGCGTTTTTAAATTGAAGAAATTAAATTTTGTAAATTATAAAATTATTTCCAAAAACTTAACAGGTTCTTAGGCCAATTTTTGAATTGGCCAATTTATTTATTTTTATTTATTTTTTTTTTTTGAGTGCAGTTGCAGGGCGTGTTTTTGGCGTGTTGTCTGTTAAGGGTTTGTGCCTCAGTTGCCCCGTCCACATTTGCTCTGTGGCTAGTGGCAGCTCATAAATGTCAGTTCTCTGGATGTTGAAGTACATAGTCCAATTTTGCGTACTCTTTCCCCCAACTTACCTAGCCACAAGCAACGTGGAGAGACAAATAACTCAAAAGTGATTGATGATAGTCCCGACATGCTGACACATATAAATGCCTCCAAATGGGGCAAGGGGCGCTGCCGTTGACGTGTCGCCAGCCCAAGTCGAGCACATAGCATAAGTCTTCTAATATATATATAGTGCATATCCCATATTCCCCACATCAACTCACAGCTACCGATATACTCATAACCAACTCGGAGCCGACTCCATTTTTACATTAAGTGTTTGAAAATTGGTTTTTTGCAAAATGCCTGCGTGATTTTTATACTCTTACACAAATTTTCGATTTAAATGTTACAAGTTGTGTAAGTAGAGTATATATATATATACTTATATATTAGCTTTATATATATCGAAATAGGTATTACAAATTTCTGATTCCCAATTTAGTAATACCAATTTTAGTTTGAGTCTGGGAGGGTATTTGGTATTCGGCATGTAAAGCTGATTGTTTGTGTTTATTTTTATTATTATTTATTAGTTGTTGCCTGAATCATTACTCAGCATCTTAAAGATGGTGCGGTGTGGGTGCTGGGTGGAGCTGGCAAATTGGGGAGTTGCCAAATAGTTTGCTGTGATTATTGCCATTCATTGCCAGAGTTTGGATAACAAACTTGGGGGCTGGCTTGCTGGTGGCGATTAGCCGCCGGCTGTTGACTGATGTAAACTTTCCCCCCCCCGTCCGTCGCCGGTACTCGTCCTAAAAGTCGATGTGTTTTTTTTCATGTTTTTTTGTTGTTGTTGTGTATCAAGTGTATGACGCCCAAGGGCTTTATTTACATTAAGTAATTACCTAAAGTGCCAACTTTAAATAGCGCCGACAGCCGTTCCCCTTGTCCCTCTTGCCAAGGCTGATTAATCAACTGCATATCTGCAGGGCAACGAGTCGACGAGAAGATGGACAGATAAGATAGAAGTGAAAGGACAGGTGGGTTGACTAAGCCCTTGGAATGGACAACAACTGAACACTCATATTTGTCCAACACCTTAAAGTTTCGCTCTAACCAAAAAAAATTTGTTGTATTTTAAGCCATGTTTTCCACATTATATTCACCTATGTTTTGCTCGTTTCAATTGAGCAATAATCTAATAAATTTGATATGATTTTTTTTTTTTTTTTTTTTGTACAATTTCCTGGCTGTTCCACTCAATCCATCGCAAGATCTTTGCTTCCAAAATCGCCCGCCAGAAACAGTTTGTCATTCAAAATGCACAATTCAAGATTTGCCAATATTCAGCATTTGAGATGGAGATGGAGATGGAGATGGAGCATTCACAAGGGCAACAACGGCGACTGTTCAAAACTGATGACACTATCAATTTACATGGTACGTGGCAGCTCCCCTGCTTTGCCAGTGGCAACTCCCCTTCCCCACCTTCCCCACCCCATCATCCATGCAATGCTTGATGAAGCATTGTAATGCCATTTTCATGCTTTATCTGCGGCTGGTTTCGCACAAATTGATGTTTATGAGCATTGTTGCCATTGTTGCTTTTGGGCGCTGCTCTTGGACATAGTTGCCATTGTTGTGTGCTGTATTCAAAATGCAGTCAATTCCCCTGAAATATTACGCTTTTATTATACACTCTTTCAACGCAGTCCATTTATGACTGTGTGTGTGTGTGGGTGTGTGTGGGTGTGTGTAATTGTGTGCGTTTCCTGACACTCACCACATCTATTAATCGAAGCCAGCATGTGGTCAATTTCAATATCCAATTTTTGGAAAATTAATTAATATTGATGATTGATTTGGCTTCAATGTGAAACGCAATTAGAGTCGACATAGCCTTTTTTCCGATTGTCCTCATATTTTGCATACATTTATTAAGTCATTTTAAATGTTAATATTCATTTTCTATTTTTTTATATTTTATAGAACATATAGCTGATATTAGAACAATCGCCTGAGATGAGTTTTGTGTATTGAGCTAAAGATAGATAAGATTGACCAAAATTTATTTCTCTCCAACACAATAAAACTGCTCAAATTTTGAATTTTTAATAATTTTAAATAGCCAAAAAAGAATACGATAGAAATTAGACATAATTTTTTCAAATTATAGAAATTTTAGAAATATGCTTTGTAGTTCAACAAAGACATTTTTTTTTTGTGCAAAATCAGTTGATGTAAAAAGAAAAGTTGTAAACATAATTTTTGGTCGATTGGAATTGGAATTGATATTGCTCAGATTTGCTGGCTTTTTTTTTTTGTATTAATATATTTAAATATAATTTAAAAATAATAAATGTAATTTGCATTGGGATAACGCTAAAGCCAACATACTCGATGTTCGGCAACCTGCCGCATTTTGGGGCAGAAGCATTTAAGATTTGTTTTGTAGTTGCCGTTTTCCATTCTTTTTGCTCCATATCATAATCGAGGGCAGGGTGCCAAAAATTGTTTTCGGCTGTCGCTGCGGTCACATCCTTCATACCAGGCTGGTGTCCTTGGCTCCACTCCAATTACTGTGGTGGAGGGTGGGGTGGGTTTTGGGGGTGTCAAAATAAATTCATTTTCTATGCGCTTTTCATTTTCACGAAGAAGCAATCGATTATGCGGCGTTAGACGCCACTGCCACGCCTGCTCGTGGCTGCCACCTGATTAGCATAATTTGACGTGTGAGCGGCTCGACTCGAGTCGACTCGAGTCGGCTCGGCACGTGGCACGTGGCCTGTCTCTGTTTCACAACTTAGTGGCAAGCACAAGGGCGACATGTGAAGGGGCGGGCGAAGGGCAAAGCGACGCTTTAAGTCCTGCCACCAAATTGTTCGGTTTTTCAACTAAAATTTGAAATCAACGACAACAACGACGACATGTCATCATCAGCATCAGCATCAGCATCAGTCGTGGAACATGGGGCAACTTCATTTTGGTATTTTTTCTTTAATATGTTTTTTTTTTTCTTTCCTTTCCTTTCCTTTTTATTTTTATTTTATTTATTTATTTTTTTATTTTTTTGTTATTTATTTTTGTTGGCATGTATGTTTTTTTTTGTGTAGGAGAGTGTCGGTGGCAGAGGACTGTGCTTTGGACACAACTGCCAATTGGAAATCTAAGCAGAAATTGCTTGCCAACTCAAAAGGTGAACTGACACTTTTTGCCAATTCGATTGCCAAATGCTGTTGCATTTTTTGACATTGCCAATAAGTATTTGGCAATAACTGCGTTTTCAGTAATTCCAAATTTTTGTACATATTTAATATATTTTTTTTGAATTTCTATGATATTTCTTGTAAATTCACAAATGGTTTAAATATTTATTTTTATTATAGACACGAATGTGCTTTGGCTACAGTCTTGATTTGCGAGTGGCCACTGTACCTACTGTTTTTCGCCAAACGTCATATCTCAATTGGAAAGTTGATTGATGGAACCAAATACGTTGTGTACTTGCAGAGCGTATAAATCTATGAAACAAACACATTGCAACGCCCACAATAACGCCACGCCTCCCCCACCCATCCACTCCCCTTTGCCACTCCTCGTCTCCTCATCTCGTGTCGTCGTGTTGAGGCACATCTGAGCTGCGTCTGGTTGTCAGCACAAATGCCAACAACCAGCCTGTTAACTGAAGTGAAGTGGCAGAGTGGCCGCAGTCGGTTGCCACAAATTGGGTTACTTTTTAAAGCCATTTTGAGGACATTGAGCAACATTAAAGGAGATGCTCAGCTGCTCAGGAAGCTAACTGGCTGGCTGAGTGGATCCATTAAATCTGATGTACGCCAATAAGCGTAGCTAATGCTACCAATAGACTCACTACCATGGTCAATTGTCAACTTAACGTCAAGTTGCCCAGCCCCTCAGGATAAAGGCAAAGTAACAAACGACACACAAATAAACCAAATTGCAATTCAGATCAACTGATTTATTTCTACAACTGCAGAATAAGCATTGTTGATTTAATTCGCTTCAATCGATTGACTAGATGACAATTAATAACGACTATATCCGACAAATCAAGGATAACATATCCTTGCACACCCGTTTCCATTTGCCTACTTTCAATACTTCACAACAAATTTAAATAGCTACGGTTTTTTTTTTTCAAAAATAGTTCAATCTAAATTAAAAAAAAAATTTTTTCTTACTAGAATCGATCGACTAACCGTTATATATATATATATATATATATATATTATCCGATAAGCCACATATATATTCAGGACACAATTATGATACTTTCGACATAGATATAGAAAGCCTCACTTTTTTTATTTAAAACCTATTATAAATAAATTAACTGATAAGTTGAGAGAGGAATATACTATACCAAAAATATTATAAATATTTGTGTGTAATTTACATTTAGAAGCAAAATTATAAACATTTATTAAATTATATTTTAGGGATGGGAAAAAATAGTTTCCGTTTCCCATTGCACAAGTTGTTTTCTGCCTGCTTTAAGTCCTTAAAGGAAAATACAATTTCCTTTTTCACATTGTTGACTACTTCGAATTTGGTTGACTTCTACTTAAATGAGCAAAAGGGGTTTTTTTAAAGGCTTGCAACAAAAATATATTTGAACAGCTTGCATACATGGCTAACAGAGAAAAAAAAGCATATAAAATATACTTTTATTCGCTTGTCTGGGATTAAGTTTATGGCCTACAAACAAGTCATTTGTGCCATATTAGCTTAGCCATAATAAATAGGAAACATGAGAAGGTTATGTCTAATAGCTCATTTGCAGTTAACTCTTACTATTTTTTTTGTTTATTTAACGCAATTTGATTAGTAATAAAATGAGGAAAAATAAATAATTAAATTCAATTTCGGTTGGCTTGCGGCAATAGGGTATTCCACCGATCAAGCAATCCTATTTGGGGACATTTTTACTTGGATTTTGGATTTTCATTGTTCCAAATACTCGATTCGTTTTTGTCTTACTGCATGTGTGTGTGTGTGCTTGTGTGTGTGTGTGTGTGTGTGTGTGCTTGTGTGTGTTGCCCGTCTGCCAAAGTGGCAAATGTACATAATGCCAGTGGATTAGGACTTAGTTTATCAGCGCTTTCAGTGACAATGTCAAGGTCAAGCTCATAAGCGCCTATGACAACACCACTAAGCTTTATCTATGTATGCGTGTGTGTGCCTGTGTGTGTGTGTGTGTGCCTGTTTGGGCAACGCTATTGTGACAGCTGTTGAGCCACTTGAACGCCTCGATATTAACATACAATTATGCCAAATGCCAATCAAATGCAGACTGAATAAATGGCACAACAATATATATGTATATATGTATATGTATATGTATGTATATGTATAGCTGAGGGACACGTCTGCATCTCCGCACACTGCCTTGGTCATGTCCTTGGCCTTGGCCATTTATCATGGTAAGCGGCCAACACGTTCCAAAATCCGTTGTTTTGATTTAACGATCTCGTTTTGCAGCAATCAAAGTATCAGCACAACATATGCGTATGCGTCTGTGTGTGTGTGTGTGTGTGTGTGTATGACCTGTAGACTGTCCACAGGGCAGACAATAATGTACAAAGGTATACATATATATATATATATATAAGTCGAGCCATCGAAATCTGCTTACTTACCTAATGCGACCAGTCATAATAAAAACGGAGCTCGACGCGTGCGAATCGTTGCCAGTGCAAAATAAGTGTTAAGCTGCTTTTTTATGATTATGCCACACGGGGCAGATGGCTTGGTGACGGCTTAACGCTGCACAAAGATCAGAAATTCAGTGTGGCACGTTCTACCTTTAATTGCACTCACAAATACAAATACCAAAACGAAAAGTTATTCAGCCTTTTTATTCGTCAATTTAATTTTGAATTTTTTTTGTATTCTAAATTTGACAAATATTTTTAAAGAAGTGAAAAGCATAAAATTTATTTGGGATCGTCTATAAGCAGCCTGGTTTTTGTTTTTCCGAGTGTAAGAAATGTGGCTAAGAGATGCGCATAAAAGTATGCAACATTTTTTGTAACATTGTCTCAAAATTGTTGCTTCTGTTTTTGTACTTGTTTATTGTGTATCTTAAGCATAGTTTGGCAACAGCAGTGCAGCCGCAATGTCCTTTTGCCACCTGCAATACAATTTTTTCTTATTTAACCATAAAATTACAATTTATTTGTACTTTAATCAAGATTGAACTAGCCCAAATAAATATATATATTGTTTATGTAAATGTATGGCAAAATACACACATAAAGATCTAATTATATTGAAATATTTATATGTTGTAACAACATTAAGTAGCATATTAAGTTTGTTACGCAACAAATTGGCAATTTGAGATGCCATTTGATATTTTATACGAAAGATGTTTGCTACAAAATTGACAGTTTGCATAACTGATAATTCGATTGATATGTCAGTGGCACGTCAAGTGCAAGCTGGAAAGATGGAAATGCTTCATCAAAGCTGAGCACAACCAGCAGGCAGCTGGCAACAACCAACAACCAACAAAGCAACAACATCATCAACTGCTGCTTGTCTACCAAGTTTCACCATCATCAATATCCGCCCTGGGGGCCACATACACACATATATATATATAAGTATATATATATATTTATTAGTCGCAATTTCCGTTGTGTGCATGTTGCATGTGGGTGCCCCTCTCTCTCTGCCTCACTATGTGTTGCGTGTATCGCTCTAACGAAAATTGTAGCTAAAGTCACTTTGCCATTGTAATTTCATAAATTGCGTAATTGCATTACAGGAGACGGCAGCAGCAGTGGAGGATCGCAACAGATGTGCCACATTTGCTGAATAGAGATGGCAATACTTAGACGAGTGCAAGGCAATAAGCGACAAAACTCAATAGTCGCCTCTATAAACCCCCCCACCCCCCACCTCTTCACCCTCCACAGCACACACACACACACACAAACACACACACACACATTTAGCCTACCTCATCCACCCACCGTTTATATAGAATGTGTGCGTGTCCTTCTCGTTGTTGCATTATTCATGAAGTTGATTCAGCAAAAGTTGTCCTGCTGCTTCAGGCTGTTGTTGCTGTTGTTGTTGTTGTTGTTGTTGTTGCTGGTTGCTTGTGAATCAACACAAATCAAATTAATGACACTGATGAAGCGCCTTTGATTTTCTGCACCAGTTAAATCAACAGCCACATTTTGCACAGAGACTTACTTATGGCCACTCCACTGGCACCCCCCTCCCTCCCCACCACCACTCCACCATCCAACTAGCACTCGCACTGTGGCGAGCACCTGCCTCAAATTGCTGCATGCAAAGCGAATGCAAATGCTGATTACCATAAGGAATCCTTTGCCCAGAAACAAATGACAGCACGTACTCATCCCAGATTATGAATTTCCGCCAAAACATCAACCGTTTGTCTACCCCAGAAACTGTGGAGGAGGAACTGTGGCGCAAAGCATTCCTTTTTACCAGTTTGTCTCCCCCAGAAACCGGAACTGTGGCGCAAAGCATTCCTTTCAAACCAATGTGACAGTTCTCCGCCTGTCAAACATGTTCAAAAATTCCGCTTTGTAACAAATGCACTTTCGAGCAACATATTCCGTTACTTATCAAAGCATCGACTTATTTGTGCATATGCAAATACACCGACTATTCCATACCCTTGCAGCCTGAACACATTTCGATTTATATCAAAATAGTTATCGATTGTTTTTTGTTTAATAATGGAAAACAAATTACGAATGCGGTAATCGAATGAATTGCTAGAAATATTCTAATTTTGTTGCCAAATATTCGTTTTAAAAAGTTTTTTTCCTCTGTGTAAAAAATGAAATTTTAACAGTTGAACAATAAAAAGATAAATTAATTAGAAAACTCTCAGAAATCTTGATTTGCTTGAGTAAAACAAGTTATTAAATTTCAAATTTTTTTAATAGATTTACATCGGCAATATCGACTTGACAGATAATTGTGATATTATATATATGATAGATTATTTCTTTTATATACGATATTATTTACAGCTAATATAGCCATTTGAAACATTTCGATTTGGGTGCAGGGTATGGCACAAATGGCACTTGACAGAATCACTTTTCTTTGAACACAAATAATTGACGTGCATTTCATTTTTCGGTAATTTCCTGTTCTGGTAAAATTCATCTTTGTGGTTGTCCATCATTTGCAGCTGCACTGCGCGAAATGCGCATTTGCTTGTCTCTCTTTAATTATTAATTTGATGGCATTTGTGTGTTGCTTTTATGTGGCAACTAAACCCTAAATGGACTCACTGAGTGGCATTCAATTTGAAATGTGTCTGCATTATTGGCTGCAATGAAAGCATTTTCAGTAAAAAAATAAATGTATTCTATACATTTGAAAAAATAACATAACTTATAGAATAAGCTGTCATTGCTGGCATTATTATTTGTTTAGCATAAAAATAGTTAACAGAATTTCATATTTTCATGCATTTAACTTAATTAGCCTCAGGGCACGAAGCGGCGGAGAGGGCCAAAACCGTTTTGTGGCACACAATACGGCTGCAACAGAGAAATGAAGACAGACAAAGGAGACTACGGAGCTGGGAAGAGACACCAGGATTCCGACAGGCCAAAAGTCTTTTGGGCGGCTATAATAATAAACGAAACGCAATTAATTTCCATGTGTAGGAATAGGCTAAGGATACTTGTCGGTCTACTGACAGGACATTGTACACTAAAAAGCCACCTGTCCAAAATGGTTACCTATGGTAACAATCTGTGTTTGGTTTTGTAGGTTTTGTGAAGTCAAGGAGGAGTCCTCAACTCACATCCTTACAGAATGTATCGCTCTAGCCAGGAAAAGATGCAGTTTCCTATGGATGCATGTTATGAATGTCAATGACATAGAAGCCCTCGACTCATCAAAGATTTGTGGCATTCGTGCAGGAACTGGGATTGATGGAGGAGCTATAAGCTCAGAAGGGGGCACAATGGATCTTATATTTTTAATAATATTTAATAATTATAATAATAATATTAACTTAATAAGCCAATTATCTGATACTTTAATAACCTCTTTTTGTAGACAACATAAAATTGAACTTTTAAGTAATTTGTTAATTTAATTGTTTTAAATACTCAATTTACTCATTTCATTAATTTACAGCCTTCAATTTTTTTTTTTTTGGGAATGCCAATTCATTCAGAGTGAAATCCTTATGAAATTAATGATTAAAATGTAGTCCATCAGTTTGGCCAAGCAACTCAGTTCATAAAAACTGAATGCACAAGTTACTCATATGGATATGGACCTGGGCGTTGGCCATGCTCCACAGAGATCTACGTGCCTGAGCAGCTGAGCAGCCAAAGTGGGACTCGAATTGAAAAATTTGTGCAAGTACGTGAAAAATCATGTATTCGCCCCGTGTTACTGCTGCAAGTTGCACATAGTCAAATGCGAGTGTCGAATACCTGTAAGTTTTGGAGGGGGGGAGGGGGGTTGGCCGAGGCTATTTTGTTACCGCCTCGGGTTGTTCACTTGATTTGCCGGAGCATACCAAATGCGAGACAACTTTTCAAAAGTGCCCGCGAATTGCTTTCAAATTGATGATGCCTGCTGCAAATGCTCTGATTTCCATGTGATTGGTGGAGCGCCAAACTTCTCTGATAGCTGGCCAAATTTGGGGACGTGGTGGTATCGACAACAGACGCCAATTAAACTTTTTGAATTATATTTTTCGCTTTTTTTCTTCTCACATTCACACGATAATTCTGGACATCTTTGAAATTATAAAGTTGACTTTTTTATTTGCCATAGACAAGCATCTTTAACTCCATAAAGACTATTCCCTCATTTTGGCAAACTTGAAAACTTCATTTTTCCACCGAACAGAAACATTATTCATTTGGTTGCTGAGGCAATAATCTAGCAGATTTATGGCCAAATTTTGATATCGGCAGCTTGGCGCCATTTCGCAAGAGTATTTAATCCTTGGTGTAACTAATTTAACCGGACTTTCTTGTTAAATGAATATATTAATATATTAATATATATCTGTTTTTTTTTTTGTTCTGCTGCTGACAGATATCATGCGGGTGGCGGATGGCGGGCAGCTTCCATTTAATGAGTTGCCCGATAAGGCACTTGAGACCAGGGTGAAATTGATTGATTGATTGATGGCGCGGCGGCGTGCAAAATGTAATCGCGAACGGGAGCAAAACTGAAGGCAATTCATTAACATAATTTTATACGCAAACCCTAAAATTAAAAATACCCAATCGGAATCTGAATCGGCATTGCTAACGTTTCGCAAAACTGCACTTGTTTATCGCCACTTACCAATATGACTCTAAAAAAAAAAACATAATAAGCAATTCTCGAAATACTTCTTAACTCACATTTGATTGATGATGATGGCACTTGAGTGAACACGATAATCATTTATAAGGCGTATAAGTGTTTCCTTAAAGTTTCCCGGTTCCTGGACACAAATTGAACAAATTCATGCCACTCCCCGCCAGCTGGCTCCATTTATCCAAGAGACGCTGTTGGCATTCAGACTTCGATTCTGACTCCGATTTAGACTCAAACTAAAACTCAGTTTTATATTCACATTCAGTGTCAGATACGCTGAGATGTCAGATTCGCTGAGGTTGTTGAAATTATGGCTACACCGCACAGTGGAACCACAGGCTGTAAATCGTTGCTAAAAATATTTAATCAGAAAATAAAAAAATGTATAAAAAAAATATAGCTCAATTAACTATTAATATAATAATTATCGAAATAAAAAACTTTATGATTAAGTTAGTTTTCATGGAGCAAGTTTTTATTTGATTTAGTTTTATTTTGTTTAATATTTCGATTTGATTTTTAGCACACGTGAAAAAATAAAATAAAAACTAAACGTTAAAACTAAGTTCGTCTAATTTTAAATATAAGACTTAAGTCGAATAACTACTTAAAACTTTAAGTAAGATTTTTAATGATTCATAAATTAATTAATTCACATACACTTTTGGGGAAAAACTAAACTTTTTAATACTATTCAAGACCTAATTCAAGCTAAATCAAGAACTGATTTTAGCATATTGATAATTAAGAAATTAAGAAATTAGAACGCTGATTATTTTTAAGAATTTTTAAAGAATTTTCATAATATAATTGAGATAATGTAATTTTTTTCAACAGATTTCACAGCTCAATTGGCGAGGCTGGTGTCACTGTGCGATAAGGTGGCTGTCGTGACTTAGATGGCGATTGGGATTGGGAGTGCCAGTGCGACTGGGCACACAGCAAAGGCCTGTCAGTTGCAGCAGCGATAGAGTCGGTGCCCTGTCAGAACATGCCCCAAGAAATTTGCATCCGAAATGCCTGCGCCGAGCGTGAAGTGAAGTGACTAAGTGCGCGAAGTGTGTGCGGTGTGTGTGCGGTGTGTGTGCGGTGTGTGTGCGGTGTGTGCGGTGTGTTGCGAAATGGGTGTGTATTTGGCATGAGACACTTGGCTATTGAGATAAGGTACTCAGCAAACAAAAACTGAAGGCGCTGCCTAAGCAGGGAGCTCGGAATAGGCTTTGCTGTCAAGCTGGAGAAACCAACTAAAGCTAAATGCAAACCAACTCCGCTGCCAATTGGTGCCACTAGTTGAAGAGTTGTCATTTACAGTGACTTTTGTGGAATGATAAGAGTTTGGCATTTAACACACATTTTGCTTAAGCGAGATAAGAGTTGGCATTTGAGACGCCCACTTCTCAAACGGGGGCAACTTTCGCCGTGCTCTCAAATAATCTGTTCAGTGGAACATCAGCAGTATTTTTCAACAAGGTTCACTCAACAAAAAATCTGCTATCGCTGCAGTTACCAATTACGGCAACTGCATTTCTAATTAGGTAAAACCATACACACAACAGTACACACACGCGCACACACTTTGTGTGGGTGTTTTAAATGCGTTGCGTATACGAAGCGTCTGACAGCAGCCAGGCAGGCAGGCAATAAACTAAAATGGTACAAAAGAAATTAGCAGTCGTCTGCCAGGACACTTCTGGCCCAGAGGGGCGAATGGGGGCGAGGGGCTGGTGTGTGTATGAAGTGTAGCTGGTGAGTAGACAATTTATGTATCGGTGCTCTCGTAAATGATTAGCCAGCACATCCAAAGGGAGCTGGCTGAAAGCTCAACCATGTGCATAAATCATAAAAACAATGCACATAAATTCCTATATATATATATTTTAGCGAATTGCAAAATTCCACAAAAGTCACAAGGGGAAACATTAAACTGCAAGAGAGAAAAAGAGATAGCAAAGGGGGAGTGTAAGAGAGAGAGACAGAGAGAGAGAGAGACAGCTTGAGTTTGCATGCGTTTGTTGCATAACTAATTTTGTAATAAGCTTAAAGGGGATCAGAACTGAAAATTGGGGTTTTTGTGGTTGGTTTGCCAAGTTAAATAAGTTGATCTACAACACATGCCACATGCCATATGCCACATGCCATATGCCACATGCCACATGCCACAGGCACCGCTTGTGAAGAACTCCCATCTTACTTGACCAAAACAAATATGACATAAGCCACAATGGCAAACAGCAATCAGGATGCGATCCATTAATTAACACACGCACAACAGATAATTAAAAAAAAGGGTTTCCTTGTTGTGGCTCAAATTGTGGCACATTTTAAAACAAAACATTGCATTATTTGCAATCAGTCAATTAGCGCTGCCAGGCAAAATTGTCTAACCAATTAATTAACAATTAAATACGTATTTTGCCAAAAATGGTGGCTATAATTTTGTTCAAAAATTAACATGAGACGCAGCAAAGCTCAGCTATATTTTGATGACAAAAGATCATATAGTTAAAGCTCAGCTATTTTAAGATAAATAAACATCACATGGAGTCGCAGCTATTTTTAGATAAATAAACATCACATTCTAAGAAGCATCCACATCACATGGAGTCGCCCTACAAACGACTCCGTTAAGATAAATAAATATAATCTGAGGTCGCCATAGAAGCAGTTTCATATGTATTTAGGTTTATCATATTTGTATATAAAATAAAGAAATGCTCATCAGAGCAAACATTTCGATTCTAAATGTCGTCTCACTTTTAATGTTCAAATAGATTCGCATTAAAGTACAAAATTACTGCGTACAGAAATAAAGATAGTTTTCAAATTAAAAATAAATATTTCTCTAAATTAAAAAAAAGAAGAACATTTTTAATTGATAAAATTAACTATTTGTGTAATGAAGCTGATGAAGTAGGACAAAAGAGAGAGAGGTTTACTTCCTTCTCCCCCAATCTAATCTATGCAAATATATCTCTCAATCTCGGTCAGATTGAATGATTACATCATATACAAGAAGCGGTTGCTAAGTGACTTCCAGATGGACATGTAAAGGGCACAATTGTTGATGGAATACAACAGAACAAACAAAACTTAAAACAGATAAAACAAACACTGCCAGCGACCAGCAGAAGTAATCAGGGCAAACGGATGCTGCAACGGACAGGGATAAGTATTTGAAGGGGTGAGGATTAGGAACAGGAATCACACTCATTACATGACAATAGGTCAGTGGTCATAATCGCATTCTGCGCATTATTGTGACCGGGATTTGGATCGGCAAGGCGCCAATTGCCCATTTTGTTTTGCCGACACCGATGTGGCACGTGGGGGTGGGGTCACTGAATCAAAATGGGGCAGGCAGACAGACAAAAACAACTGGACAGGGACTGGACAAAGAGACAGACAAATCGGCATCGGTTGAACTTTGCGCTTTGATTAAATGTGCGCTTGATTTGAGAATGATTTCATTAATTAAACAATTCCACTTTCACCCGTCGATTTACCCTTGTCCTTTTCCGTCCTTTGCCAGTTGTTTTTACTGGTGGGGAAATTTTTTACTTTTGTCAGCGCTGTAAACATATTTCGACATTCAATTATAAATTGTAAAATACGCGTGCAATCGAATATTCTCGAGGCTGGACAAACGTCATTATTTATTTATTATTTATATTCTGCTCAATCCAATTGCCATTCAAATGCTGGCAGGAAAAAAGAAAATATAATTTAAATGCCACAGACTGACAACTGGCTGGTGAGTTTTTCCGTGACTTCTAAATAATCGACATACTTTTAGGGCCAAGGGTGACTCACCCATTTATATACAAATTGACAAATGCTGTCTTTATAAAAAAAAAAAAAAACAGATTGTTTTCATACATATATTAAATATATTTTAATATTATTTTCTTATATATATATTATGATTTTCAGAAATTTAAGAAATTAGAGTGAATTTCAGAGTTATAGAAATTTTAAAAAAGATTTGCATTTCTACTTTTAAAAAATATTTCTACTGTTTTTCAAATTTTATGTAATTTTTAAGTAATTAGCAAAAATTGCCATCACGTTGAGAGAATATGTTGCACATGCCACAAAAAAAATTTTCTACTTTTAGCTCTACATTTCAGTAGTAAAGAAAATCTTAATTTTCTATTGCTTTATATTGTAAAACTTAACTTGTAAATAAATAAAATAAGTTTCACAAGAAAACATTTTATTGCGTGCTTAGTGATAAAAGCCCCTTCAAAATAAGGCGACTTTACAAATTTAACTGCAAATATTTTATATCTATTTTATGAGTTCAAACTTTTGTCACTTCCAAGCTTTTATCTATTTATTTTTACTGAGATTAGTTCCAATTCCATTTCCATTTCCGTTGCAGCTGCAGCTTCAGCTTCTCCTGGCACATACCCGATTTCAGTCTCAGCAAACATTTCAACACTAACACAAATGCATATGTGTGTTTGTGTGTGTGTGAATATCAGCGATTGAGCTAAATGTTTCCGCTGCAACTTGAGAGCACATTCCGGCACTGACCTTGTCCAAGTGGGGCGCTGAGAGCGAAGCGACTTATTCCGACCCCACAAATCTAATGGCGACCACAATGAATCTGAATCAATTAAAATACGTTTGTTACTCAATTGATGAGGTGTTGAGCATATGCAACACACTTTCCGCTCTAAGTGAATGGCGAATGAGGCAAGATTATTTAGCAACCGTAACGATTATTGACTGACTGATTTCAAATAATTATTATTTATTCTTGCATAAAAGCATTTTTAGTACCTAGCAAATATTTCTGCTGTAGCAAAGATTATTCGTTTTCCTATAAGCCTAAATTCATTTTCATATTTGTAATTTTTTTGATTATTATTATTATTTTTTTCGTCAGTTTTGACATGAGTGAATTACAATCTCAGAACTGCATTTTCACATTTCCACATTTACAGAAATGACTCACGTCGACGAAAGAGAGAAACGCGTCTTTTGAGTGTGTTACTAAAGAGTATGGAGTGGATGTTTGTTCCAGTGTTAATTTGTTGCGCTTGGAAATGACGACGGCTGCCTAATTGAACGAAAAGAAACGGATCGTCTGTTGATAAGGTCGTTCCACATTCAAGTTTAGCGTATAGACAATTTATCAGAAGGCGATAGCCATAACCGACACAAAACAGATGTAAGCAGAGAACCACAAACATTCAGCTGTGAGAGTCGCAAGTCGCATTCGCTCTCTGAGCGGAATGAATTTAAGTGTGTGTGTCAGTGCTGCCAACTACAATATTGACTAACATATCAAGATAGATCAACCAGAAAAATGCCAAAAATAAAGAAGATAGTTACAAAATCAATGGTATATATATAGTTACATCAAAGAGGGCATACTGACTATTATTACAATATATATTTCATTATCTTTATTATTGTTATAGCGCAAGATAATTTTGTTAACTAGAGTGGAAAAAAAGGGAAAAATATTTGTATATAAGCAAATGAGCAGCTAACTAACATTTCTAGCCAACACAGATCTGTGCATAAAGAGGCTAAATAGCCATCACTGTTGTGCATACATTTGTTTTACGCTCTCGCTCTCACTCTCTTCATGTATGTGCGTGCGTGTGTTTCTCATGTTTTGTATAGCGCTCTCATTCTTGCGCTCGCAAACGTGCTGTTTACTTGCTTGCGTTCTAAGCTTTTAGTCGTTTCGCCGCTGCCAGTGGCATTTTGTGCTTGCTCCCGTGCGCAATGTGAAATTAGTTAAAGTACTAAATCTATTTATTTGTTGTTAACGTTTTGCAGATTGCTGCTGTGGTTGTTGTTGTTAACCCTTAGCCATTTACAGTTTACAGTGGTGTTTTTGAATTTTTTCTGCTGCTGTCATGTCTTTTAACCGTGACATCGATCGCAAGTATTTGCGCAGCATTGGCGGACTGTGCAAGATCGCCTGCCTGGTAGGCATAATTACATCTGCCGCCACGCCCACTTTGACTCATACATGCTGTGTTGCTTGTTTTGTTTGTTTTTCTTATAGCTCTGCGGATTTATTGGATTCCTGTGCATTGTGTGCAGCACAGTACGTTTGAGCAATTTTCGAGGTTGCTTCTATTTGGTCGTCGTCGTGCTGGGTTTTGTCACATCGCTTACGCTGCTGCTCTGCCGCTACCTGCGTCTCGGCCAGAGCTGGAACTTCAATGCAACACTCTGGTCCCTGGGCATTCACATAGCTCAGGCAGTGGCACACTTTGTTGCCTCAGGTTTGGTGCTTGCGCTGGACATTGGGGCCTATACAGCAGCAGCGGTGAGTTGACTGTGTTGAGTTTCGTTCGTTCGTTCATTGGTTCGTGACATCACAAATAGAGTCTCTCTCACGATCTCTCTCTCTCTCTCTCTCGATCGATTGCAGTTCTTTGGATTAACAATATTTAGCATTAATGCTCTGGAAGCATATTCCTACTACAAGCGCAGTCGGCAGCGAGATATGTCCACCCAAACGGTCTAATCACAAACCATTCATTTGCTGTGTGGAAACCAAGAAGCAGACGCTCTTTTTGTGCATAATCTTAAGCTTTTGTCATTTAAATGACTGTCTATGTGTGTTATTAGTTAAATAAAGTCTGAGTTTGCTAGTTAAGCCAAAAGCAATTGTCGTTGAGCCGATTAACTATAATCATAAAGTCAATAAAGGGCCACCCTAAAACCAGCAATATATTGTACACTGTGTGTACCGAATGTAACTGTTAATGTACAGACATAATTATGGGGGCTGTCATCATCAGCGTTGACCGTTAGGTATCAAATACCTAAGCGTGAAAAGCTGAGGTTCACCGAATGACAGAAAGTGAGGAAGAGAGAGACAATCTGTAAATGAAAATAAAAGAGAAAGCAAATGCAACACAAGAGACAAGAGTACGTATACACATAGATATGTAAGTATATATGTAAATGCATGTTTTTGTTATGCTGTGTCGCTTTTCTATTAATCTGTAGGAAAAGACAAAAAAATTCAGACAAATGCGTAGCAACATGCTTATTTGCTGCGATAAATATATAGATGTATATATATATATATATATATGTATTTATAAATGTACGTATATTTCAAACGCATTTATATGCTGAGCTTACAAATGCTATTTGCTTATCTACTAGCAGATGATGAAAATAACAAAAATGATTCACACATCGAAAGTCTTTCAGTGTTTTAAACAAATCACATTTAGCTTCAGCTTTCACGGCACCCTTGTGATTTGAGTGTTTACAGTTTTTTTTACATCCCCCTTCGGCAGATACTTTACCTTTAGACTTTTTTTCTCTGTTATTGTTGTTTTTCTTACTTTGCCAGTTGACTGCCAGTTTTTGACTTTTTTTATTTAGCTTATTGTGACTGTTGTTGCCACAGTTGTTGTTGTGCCTCTTTTGCGTCTGTATGTCTGTGTGTGTGTGTGTCTGTGTGTCTATCTGTCTGTCTGTCTGTCTGTGAGCACATTTATTAATGAAGTTAATGAACTGCGTCGTATCTCAGTGCACTTTATGTAAACTGAAGTTGGGCCACCCAAATAGCCGCAATTTCATGTTTACACTGAGAAAAAACAACGGGTAACAATGAATGACACATTTTGCAAAACATTTTTTTTTATATAGATTATTATTATCGTTATTTTTATTAATATTTCAATGACTATTATAGTTATTTTTATTATTGTCATCATCATTATTATTATTTATATTTACTGTTATTGTGATCATTGTTTTTATTATTATTATTTATTGCCAGTCACTTTGTTGCCAAGTTGGTTACTGCCGTCTTAGCTTATCGCGCTTATCACCAAACAACAGCCAAAACTTTGTTGCGAACAATATTAAAATGAAGCCACTTGCAGCTTTCCTTATCCAATTGATCAATCTTAACGCGCCAGCGGAAGAGCCGCCACTAAATAGCCAGAGGATTGTGTGTGCTGGGGGAGATTGGGGACTGGTGGCCATTTGCTGCGTCTCGTGACTCATTGGGCTCATGACCAAGGCAAGTGGGGCCAATGCAATTGATGGGCTTGCCCTTGACTCATATACATACATTAGAATGGGACGTGAGAAGGAGTGGAATACAGGCAAAGCAGACACCAACCACGGCTGGGCATATACCACCTACTGGGAACTTTGGCAGTCGCTTTCGTCATGCAAGTCACGCAGCGCGAAATTAATTAGCCTTGTTCCCAGTTAGGCAGCACGGACCAAGTGCGTCCGTCTATATTTATAGAGCACAGGGTAAACCACAAGCCACATTCACCGCTTGCATACTGGCAATTGCTAATGATGATGATCACAAATGGCCAGCTGCTGAATATCTGACTTATTGTGGCAACTCCGACAATAAGTGAACATATGTTGAGAATACATCATAATTTTACTATATACTCTGACATATATAGGGAAATTTAGCCTAACTTTACAGGTGGTGTTTGTGATAGCAACTAGAAATCTGAAGTATTTATTTAGGGATTTTTATTTATTTATAATTAGTTGCCACTAAGATGGGAATCTAACCAGTATTTTTTTGTGCATCAAACATTTTAATAATTTAATAAAATTTTAATTTAAGTTCTCGTTAACCACGCGCAGATCACATTTATTTCATTTTATCGATAACTGCAAAACTTTAAAATGGAAACATGGCATATCGTAGACGATCTCACTCGACTAATTACAGCAATCTGATGAAGTATGTCATTTATATTATCGATAAATGACACACCAAAATCAAAATTAAACAAAATCTTTATAAAGAAATCTATCAAAATTCAACAATAAATTTGCTAGTTTTGTGGCGTGGACAGTGCACAGAAATATGGTGATGCATTCTTTATCCGTACAGAATTGCATTGCATTCCATTCGATTCCAGTTAAGACTGTTGCAGCTGAGGCGGCCCACAGATGAGCACCTGGAAATTCCTGTATTTCTCATCTGAGCTCAAAATCCGTTGCGATTGGCTATGCATTTGCCACATGCTCAATGAGCAGGCCATGGGGCGTGTACTCGATTCGATGGATCGTAATCGGTATTATATTTATTTAAAATTCAATTGATTTTAACCAATTCTAATTTGTATCTCAGAGAATATTAAGTGCTGTGAAATTCGGATGCTTTACTATCTAACGCAAACAATAGAAAAATGCTTTGGGATTTGGGAAGCGATTGAATAATGACAATAATACATAAAGTATATAAATCGCTTTCGATGAACCAATTTGAGCACTTCAAATCATATTTTTCTTTTCTTTTATGTAGCTATGGACATTTTGGAAAACTTTTTGATACATGAGCCCAAATGCTGCAACTGCTATTTTTTAAATAACTCTGATGGTACTCAAATTAGGTATATATATATATATATAGTTATATGTATATATTTTAGATTTTAACTCTTTTCGTCAAGTAAATCCTTTTTTGCACTTTATAAATAAAGTTAATGTGTTATTTATCATTAACCATCTTCTATTTTACTTATTTCATAAATTAAAAGATTTTACAGAAGTTTTCTTAGCCAAGTTGTTTAGCCAGTTCTTCAAACCGCTTGTTGGCATTGTGCCCTTCGTTAAGTCCGTTCACGCAGCTTGAGACATCAACTTTAAAGCTATGGCTGCAGCAAATTCGTAAGCCGGTACTTTAAAGCTTTAACTGAACGAAGAACTGAGCTTCTGGGGCGAACTGTGCTTAACTTTACTTCTTGCTAGAAAGCTCAAAAAGCTTGATAAACCAAGATAAAGCAACGCTTCAAGAGCTTTCAAAATCGTTTCAGCTCAGTGTTTGAAATCTCAAAGCAATGCAGTCAATGCTCAACTTTGCCAGTTAATTAATAAATTATTAATGTTGCTAAATTAACATATCATTTTTAAATAATGGCGATGCGATGAACTACGCTTTACATGTGTTACTTTAGTATGTCTATATATGAAAATTTTGTTGCAAATTAGAAGATGTGTTAATTTTTTTCGATTCCTACGAAATTACTATGAGATATGGCATCAAAGTTCATGATTCGTTTGTTTCCACAGTTACAACTGCGGAACTAGTTCGCATAGAATGAGATGAAAATTTGCTTTTCTTGTGATGATGATCAACATATCGATGGGTTTGGAGACAACTGCTCAATTGGATTAAATGCTGAAATTAATGGGTTGCCACCTTTGATGTGGACAGAAGGGAAATTCCAAACCAAATTCGAAATCAAATTATTTTTGCATTGGGAATAAACATTGGGTCTTGCAATGCCAAACTGCAGTCAGCGCAGCAGTTGACCTGAGGTGATCCGCAGCTTAAACCGAGCTAATTCGAGTTAATCACAGTTGAGCAGTGTTTAAACATTTTTCAAAATTAAATTGATATAGTTTATTTCACAATGAGATTGCCAAAGTTGCTAGCTAAATGAACGGTTTGTCAACTGGTGTAAGTCAATTCTCAATTTAGCAACGATCCATCTTTGGATCGCCAGATACTTTCATTAATTTACCATGCGATTGGGAAATTCAACTGACGTCGCTTTGCCAGCGATTATGTTGCCACACTCGATGCCACTGCATCATCCGCTAACGCGGCACGCTCCCCAAGCGAACGCTTATGAAATGGGGCTATATATATATACGTATATATATATATATATATATATCTGTATGGCAGATTGAGTTAGGAACACTCATCATTTGTTTATTTATGTGACACGAGCTGTCGATTCCTGCTTCTGCACTAATGAAACTGAAATGCTTTGAAGTCTTTACACCCAATTTGCAAACGCTGCATAATAATTCATTTTATTGGCATTGCACTGATTGGCCCGGTCCAAACAGCCGCACACCAAACACACGCACACACACACACACACACACACGCATATATAAATATGCACATAAATGTCTCAAGTGAAAAGACAAACACATCGATTCATAACTATTAAATATGGCTAATAAGATAAACATATTTCTACAAAGCCATTTTCGCAAAACAACATTTAAAAGTTTGTAACAATATTTAAATGGCAATTAATTAGTTAACTTAATAATTTGCCAGTTAATTGTTAAAAGTTGCATTCAATTGTAGTTTGTTGAAATCATAAGAAATTGTGCAAAACTATGGCAATTTCTACAGAGCAATTTTTATGTTTTTTTTTTTTATATATTTACTGGCTTTGATAGAATTTTAAGTTCCTGGAAAGATATCAAAGTATTTCCTATGTCGATAAATAGGAAATATTAGATGTAAGAGTTGTGTAGTAAAAGTGATACATTTATCAAATGATGACTGTCAAGTTGCTTTCAAAATTTGTGGCTTTTCTGTTGGATTTTCCTTCTTTTTTTTTTTTTTTGTTTTTGGTCTGGAAGTGTGCAATCGATATTAGAGCAGGCTAATGGCAGAAAACTATCTTTTTTAATGACATTTCGCATCCCAGGCACAGCCGCTTGGAGCAGGAAGTGGACGGAGCCAACGTTGACAACACTTGCAGAGTGCGTAATTGCTTTAAAGCCTGATTTGGAGACACGCCTCAGACAGACAGTCAAATAGTCAAATAGTCAGTTAGTCATTTAGTCAGTTAGTCATTTAGTCAGTTAGTCATTTAGTCAGTTTGTGCAATGCGTTGCTATTAGCGCTTGAGCTGAGCATTGATTTGGCGCCTTGTCGGAAGCATCGTTGCAAGTTTAAGTCGATGTATTCAAATATATATATATATATATGTGTATATATATCTCTCAACGCCCACATTTACAGATATGCAGATGCAAATATATATCTTTCATTTTAATTTTTTATTTTTTTTTTTTTTCTGCTGAGTTGCAAATTACAACGACGAGTATTACGAGTACTGGAGCAGCTCTGCTCGAAGACCTTCGGTGGGCGTTCAATGCATGCCGCTAAATGAGGGGGCAGTGAATTACCCCTTGAGGCACGGATCATGCTTTGGATTGTGTGCAGTTAAATTGATTTGTTGCCTCGGGCCGAGATCAAGTCAAGTGCGAACCAATGAAAATGAACGATTATCGAGTTTATTAAACCCGAGTTGAATAGTGTCAAAATACTGCCACGCACTATTGGAAAAAATGTGCTGAATATAAATCAAAGTGGCTTAAATCGATTGGCTTATGATTTATATTGCTTTATATATATATATGAATAATAAAAAATGCACTTTCAAATAATTCATAATGCAATATCAGGAAGAACAAATATCTAACAAAACTGGTATAGTTTTCTGGCAAGCAAATGAATATTTCGAAAAAGAATTTCAACTTTACAACAATGGTTATTCGTCGAAAAAAATTATTTTGAAAAGGTAAAAAAGTTATAGACTTATTATTAATAGATTTAAAATTGATTTAATAATATAAAAAATTTGTTTAGAAAAAAAGGTTACGTACAAGAATTAAATCTTGGTAAATTTTCAAATTTTGCTATAACAAAAATACAAAAATGTTGAAATGTTCTCAATACATTGAGCAGAATATCAAAAAAATATGGTAAATAGCAAAGATTTTGAACAAAAATTTAAACTTGGTAAATTTTGAAATTTTGCTGCCTACTCTCGAAAAATTTTGCTATAACAGAAATGCAAAATAATTTTTACGAGTACAAAACTCATTTGACACAATTGTGCTAAAAATTGGTTTTTTTTATTTTTGTTTTTTACTTTGTTTATTGTACAGATGCATGAAAAATCGTGGTCAATGATATCCAAGTCAATTGGTCAATAGCATATTAGATGCGGTCAACAAATCAGGCAAATGCACAAAATGGTCAGCTGGGTAACAGGCAGATGCAGACACCAATTGGCTAAATACAGATACAGATACATATACAAATATAGATACAGATGCAGATACATATACAGATACAAATATAGATATAGATACAGTTACAGATATAGATACAAATGCATCAGTTTCGCTTTGGCATGTTTTCAGCCAAATTGTTTTTGAGTTTCATCCATTTTGATTTTTTGTGTTTCGTTGTTGGTTTTTTGGTGTAATTTGTCCCTACACATCTCCACACTCATGTGTGTGCGTCTGTGTGTGTGTGTGTGTGGCATTATCGCTTGTGGGAATTGATATCTGTGGCATATCAATGACATCATGGGGCAACAACGCGCTTAAAAACTTTGTCGCTAGTTTGTATCTTTGTTGGAATCTCCGCATCTCGATTTGCTATTCGTGTTTCCAATTGCGTTTTATTTTCATTGGATTCCAACGTGACGCCTTGACAGAAAAAAAAATACAATTTGTGTCCTTGTTGTTGTTGTTGTTGTTGCAACAACAGCTACTGCAATTGTGCAATTTGACATTGTTAAATCGCAGAGTCATAGTTAAATACACTCGGAGGTAATTCAACTAGTTTATGTTGTGACTACAAAATAAATACAAGATACAAATATTTAAGCTGATTTGGGATTTGAATAGGGTTGACTAAGTTTTCGTCCACTAAGCGTGACAACTAGAAACTCTCAATTATTCAATACACATTTCCAAAACTTAATCGAACATTAAACTCAAAATTAACTGATGAGTTTCGCTTGTTATTTATTTAATTATTTGGCTTATTAATGTGTGTTTTAATTATAATTACTTAATTTGAATTACATTCAATTTTATATATTAGCTTACTATTAAAATAGGTTTTTTTTTTAATCTTTATACACATTTGAACAACTTTTAGACGACATTAAATAAATAAATAGTTGCAGATAAAAAAGCCATTTGATTGAAGTAAAATATATTAATAAAAATAAAAGAATTCGATTTTTTATTATATCACACATATCAGTGATGATAAAAATTCTTTATTAATTTATGTTTTACGGTCTTTGTTGATTGATTGCAACTAGAAAAACCAAATATTATTTAGAATCCCAAGCGATATCTACTGGAATAGTTTTTTTTGTCAGTCAATTAGGGATTTATTTTTCTTAATTATAGTTGAAATATAAATTACGGCAAACTATTTAAGCTACCCTCGACTTGATGCATATGCAAAGTAAACATTATTTTGGCGTTGTTCGATTTGCATTTTGTTTACTAGTTTTTTTTTTCCAAGAGATGATCCTCAGTTTGATTTGAGATTTGGATTTAAATTCAATTTGGCAACTGTACACTCATTGGGTGAACTACTACTAACTGGGTTAACAACTGTGGCAACTGTGGCAATTGAATTGATTTGTATAAAAATCAGCAAGCCTAACAAGTGGCAATTGTCACTGGATATTATAATTTTTTTTTATGCGCGGTTTTATTTAAATTTCGCCCACAGCAGTTGTCAATGATTAATTAAGTCGATACACATAAATGTCGCATCCAATCGGTTAACGGGGCCAATCAGTCACAGTTCAGTTAATGAAATGACAAACGCTTTTTTAAATTCGTTTTCAAATGTTGTCAAACATCTTGAATATATTAATATATATATATGCAAATGACTTGCGGTGTTTTGCTTAACCATTAAGCCGCTCAATTTGGCCAAAACAAATATAGCATTTAATGTGCAATCGAAATGCTGTCAGCCTACAGCCATTTCGCAGGGCCAAATTAATTGCTTTAAACTTAAAACTGTGCAACCAAAATCAGGCTGGAGCTGGTGTGGCAATAGGAATTAAGCCAGGTTTTATAAGCTTCAGTTATTACAAATGAGTCTAAGTTCAACTCGTCTGCCTTATTTCACTTCTGTCTGCGATTGGCAAAGATTTAAAGATTTTTATTACAGAGTTAGGCAATTATTTGGAAAATAAATCCAACGATTTGGCAAATTTTACAATTTTTTTTTTATGTAACATATATTTGGAATAGTTATATTATTTTATATATTTTTTTTTGTTTCTAACAAGAATTAAGATAGATTTTGGAATTTCGTTTTTCAATTCGTTCGTTGGGTGGTTGAAGAGGTACTTAATTTGGCTACTATTTAATTACTAATAAATCTACGTCAGCATAATTAAATATTTATTATTATAAATATTATAACAATAATAGTTATTATGTTTTAAGTAAAGACCAGGATTTTTACTCTTAGTTGAGCTTGTCATTTTTCATTTTGGCTTAGTCTGCTGAAGATGAGAGCTTAGCGTTTGGGTCGGGTTGGGACATTAATATAAGCACTTAAAAATATTTATTTGATAAAAAATAAAGTGCAATCATTAAACTAATTTATTATTATCTTTAAAACGAAATCTATGAAATGATTTGCGATTCTTTATACTCATTTGACAGTTGAGTAACACAATCGAATTAATAATACAAATCATACAGCTGAAAGTTTAATTTTTTTTGTCGGGTATATTTAACGAAAAAAATTAGAATCATTAAACTTATTAGTGTTATTACCTTATCATCTATTATTATTAACAATCAAATCATCTATGATTATTTATGCGCATTTCACAGTTGAATAATACAAATCATTATTTGAGCTGAAAAATGATTGCTTTCCACTGCACAATTTAATTCAGCACATCTTAGAAATAATTGACCCCATTTCACCTTTAACAATGCAAAAGCTTATATTAATTTGATCAGCTGTTTATAATGATATATCAGAATTCAAAAACAATTGCAAAATATTTAATTTAGTGAGTTTTAAGTTAAGGCTAAATTGTGGGCGTCGGCGTGCCTCAAATGCATGCGTCACGTGCTGGCAACGGAACAACAGCAGCAGCAGCAGCAGCAGCAGCAACAACAATCATTGTGTGCAGAATTTACAACGTTTACCGGTTTAAAGCACAGCTGATCGATCGATGGGAGCCGCTGCTTCATTCATGAAGCGTTCAACTATTTCGAATGCCTGCTTGCCTGCACTCTGGCGCTCTCCAGCTGCTGCTGCTCTGCTGCTGCGCTGCTGCTCTCTTGCGCTGGCTCTTTTTCTCTCTCCCTCTCTCTCTGTCAGTCGGTTTAAAAGTGTACGTCGGCGCCTGCGCGCAGCTCAGACAGTTGACGGCGTTCGGAGCGAGCGCTTGGGCAAACGACGCGTTTCTCTTTATTTCTGGGTTTGTTGCCTACTTACCGTTAATCCCGATCGCCAAAATTCACCCACGCTGTGCACAACCCCCTCTCCCCACCCTACCACACAAACCCCCAACCAGCAGGCAGACAACCTCTCCACAGCCACCAGGCAGACCGTAAGCAAATGGAAATGCGTGCGCGTGTGTGTATCGGTGTGTGTGTGTGTGTATGTGTGTGCGAGTCGGTGTGTGTGCGGAAGTGGAAAGCCAAGTCCAACGCGAAATCGTGCCACATCCTGCAATTACGCGCTTTTGTGCCGCGTTTCGCTTCGCGTTTTAATAACAATTTAAGTGGACACACACACACACACACAAACAATTTTATATAATTTATTTATTTTAATTTTTGTTTTGTTTTTATTAGTTTATATATATTTTTTTTTTTGGTTTGATATTTGTTCAAGTGTTGAAGTGTTTGATTGGGCGGCATTTCCGCATTATGAAACTGAAAAGTGCTTCAAGAAACAAAAGAAAATCAATAAAATAAATTAAAAATATGCGAAATAAATTAACTACTAAACAAACAATAACAACAATTATAACAAGTGTCATGCAAATTAATTACAACACTTGATAAATACACTTCAAAAACAACGAATTTTTTTATTTTTTGCTCTGTGTGGTTCCGCGCTAAAAGTTTCCTGTATATAAACATAAAATATTAAGCAAAAATACATCCAAACAAGCTGGCTGCAAATAATAGTTAAGATTCATAAAATGTTACTGCAAAACATTTACTTTGTGGCAGTAGTTGCAGCAGCAGCAGCAGCAGCAACGATAACAACAGCAACAACATTATAAAAATCAACAGCTGTTGTTGTTGCAAGTGATTGCAGTTCTTGTTGTTGTTGTTAGTTGCCGATGTTGTTGTTGTTGTTATTCCTGCTGCATAACATAACGATAATCGACAGCACCATCAACTCAAGTTGCTGCAACAAAAACAGCCACAACAACAACAACAACAACAACTGGAAACAGGAGTGCGTGACCCCAACAGAAAACTCACTTGCCACAGTCTTTAGCTGTGTGTGTTTGTGTGTGTTGCTGTTGCTGTTGCAATACCTGCTCCCCGCCAAAGAGTCCACTTGAATGCACAAAAGTGAAATTTCACTTTGCAGCCTGCATTTTTGTTGTTGTTGTTGTTGTTGATGTTGTTGTTGTTGTTGTTGTTGTTGTATCTGTTGATGTTGTCGCTTTACATTTTTGCTTGATTATCAACTTATTTTCTGTGCTCAATATGAAAGTGAAATGCAGCTGCAGCAGCATTCAACAGGTCAATAGCAAATTAACAAAAAAAAAAAAACAACAAAACAAAACTTAAAAAAAAAAGACAACAAATCGAAAGCGCAACCAAATTCATCCAACAACAAAAACAACAACAACAAACATTAACAATAACAACAAATAGATTATTGCAAATTGCAATTGTAAATTGCAGACAGACAAAAGATGGCGCCACATGGACAACAAGTGCAACGATCCGCTGGCATCCTGCTAATGATGATGATGATGTTGATGCTGATGTTGATGCCAATGTTTACATCCTCGCTGGCTGTGGCCAAATCGTCGACTGCGGCCAAACAGGAAGCTGAGCACAAACATGGTAAGTCAACTCTTGAGGCTTGAGCCTAATTAATAGCTGACAATGTTTAAAATAATTGCAACGCCATCACCCACTGATGCCCCTGCCCCTGCCCCTGTCACCCACAATTACACCTTTCCCTTTGCTCAGCTAGATGAGAAGTGTGGCGCATAAAGTCATCAAAGAGCAACTAGCAACACGAAGCACAAGATTAGCGTTGTTAACATCAACCGGTTGCAGGGGGCATTTTGTGTGAAAATGTGGACTAAAAGGTAGTGAAAGAGGTGGTGTGGGGAGGGGTGGGAGGGGGGCTGCTCAACTGCTGATGGCTTTGATTTGTGGCATCGCTTTCACTTTGGCAGCTGCTTTTTTTTGTGATTGCTGTTGCTGTTTGTTGTTGCTGTTGTTGTTGTTGTTGTTGTTGTTGTTGTTGCCTGGCTGGTTTCATGATTTTCTCGGGCGTTTGATGGGCGTGTCAATTCTCCAAAATTAGCTTTGTTTTATGATGATGTCGGCCAAGAGCAGCGCAGCTGAAAACTATGACCATAATTGGATTACGTATCGCTTACCTTGCATGTTAACTCGATGCCAGCAATTTCAATGTGAACTTGAAACTCGACGAAAGTTTATCCAAATGAAAGTTTCGAAATTAATGCAAATTTCATATGAAGAGTTCAAGAATATAACAATTACTATATATATATATATATATATATATATATATATATATATATTTATATATATGTTTAATTTTTAATTAGAAATGCTTTCTTTTAAACTCGTCTCGCATTATAAAATAAAGCCAGAGCAGCTTTAATTTTATTTTTATAACACAATTAATTAAATGCAGAAGACAAACTTTATTCATAAATAAATAAATGAATATTTTACTGAAATTATTATATTTTCTATTATTTACCAAAAAATGTAATTAATCATGTATAACCAAAAATTCAGCAACGAAATTGTTAACTTAATTTGTTGACATTTTAATACACTATTATTAAATAAATATATATTATATTTTTTTTTTAATTCAATAAAATTCATAGATTTATTTATTTTTTATATTTGACTGCAATTTAGAAATGTTTTCAATGAATCCAACTCAAAATTTCTTTTATTATTTATATATATATATGTTTAATTTTTAATTAGAAATGCTTCCTTTTGAACTCGTCTCGCATAATAAAATAAAGTCAGAGCAGCTCTAATTTAATTAAAACACAATTAATTTATTGGAGAATAGAAACTTTATTCGTAAATAACTAAAATTAATATTTTTACTGAAATTATGATATTTTCTATTATTTATCAAAATATTTTATGGTTTTTTAATCACTCACTCTACGAATATACATTTATCTTTTGTCTTATGTTAATTTTGTGCTAATTTGAATTTTGTGAATTAATTGATTGAGTTTAGTTATAGTTAAACACTATGTTTACCACTTTGATTGGATTGTCAATTGGGTTTTGGTATTGTTATGCAAACGAATTTCTTAGCCTGGCTTAAATATGGCTTCTGCTCATCTGTTTTTTTGGTTTTTAGCCCAGTTGCAGCTCAGCATTCCCACACATCCAATTTTAGGGCTGTTGTATAACTTCCGCACCAAAGTGTTACACTTTAACAACTCCAAATATCTGCTCCTCCATTGGCAACAAGTTGCCTTGACTCGACTCGACTCGACTTGACTTGACTTGAGTTGATGGCCAGGTGCCGCCTCCAAGATGCCAATTTGTCGTTGAGTAACTGAAGACTGAAACAAAAAAGACAAACAAAAAAAAGGCCAGCTAATTAATCAGAGCTAAGAGCAACAATAAGCCCAAAAAAAAAAAAAAAGACATCGCACAACAAAAGACTTGAATATATGTATTACATCGTACATCTGCCACTGCATCATGTGGCCATCTAATGCGGTCCGAACACATTTCCCAGTTGCTGCCACTTACGAAATAGCCAGCAATTTGAGGTGCCTCGAAACGGGTCTCATCTGCTTGCTTCCGTATTTTTTTTTTTTTTTTTTTTTTTTGTAGATGTTGCTGTTGCCGTTGCAGCTGTTGCCAGTTGCCAGTTGCAGTTCATTTTCTTTTGTTTAACCCCGCACGTTGCCACTTTTTTCCATACCGCCCTTCATCTGTGGCCTCTGTGTCATTATGTCATGCGGTCGCCAGACTCAGTCTTTGTTGCAGTTGCAGTTGCAGTTGCAGACCCACAGCCCAACTGCATTCATATAGTACATATAATTATGTATGTACATATATATATACATATATATATATATATATACAACCCTCATCCATTGTTGGCTGCAAATTTCATTTTCTTTACAATTTCCCTGAGTTTTTTCATTGTGCTCACGTAATTTCATTGGAATATTGTTTTTATCAAGACAGAATTTTGTAATTTAGCTTTAAAATACCCTGTCAAAAATATTGCAATGCAGTTTTACAATTAAAATCTGAGCAGCTGAATGTCAAATTGGAAGCAGTTTATGTTTTAGAAAAGGTATGTTTTCATGTGAAAATTTATTGACTTCATTGAATAAAAAAAATATTTATTTGTATTAGTAAAAAATTTACTGACTTTATTGAATAAAAAAAAAGAAAATTATTTGTATTAGTAATATTATTAATAGTAAACGATTTCCGACTTGCTTCCTCTAAGACCATTTTTTGTGACGCTAAAAACAAAAGCAGTAAAAATCGTCTACAATTTTAACTGTAATTTATCCAGCTATATAATTGCACAATGAAAAGAAAACACATGCTTACATACATACATATACATACATACATATTCATGATGTATGAAAAATTAATTACATATGTACATATGTAGTGATGATGAGGCTGTCAAGAGAGACGCCCCCAATTCGTGGCACAAACAAGCTGTAAAATTGTTGGCAAACAATTGCCATTCATTTGCCCAATGAATAAAATTGAATGAGTGCATGAAATGCTACAAATAAAGCAATTCAAATATAACAACAACAAAATTGAATTCATCGCAAACTTAATGCTGGCTAACATGGCCATAACGCAATCGCTATCGACATGGCCCACAACTTGGCCAAAAAGGCGTTACACATGCATTGTGCCGCAATCTGCAAAATATGCTTTGGCTTCATTAAAGTTTTGATTGCTCAGCTGAGCTGATTTAGTGGCAAAAATACTCCAAAAATAATATTCATTTCCATCTGTTATTGTTTCGACTTCCAGTTGGAAATGGAAACTGGGTCTTTAACTTGGCTTAGTTCATTTTGTGCTCTGACTTTGGACTTGATTGTTATTTTGCAACATTTAATTTCAACTTAATCAAGGCAACACACAACGAAATATTAAATATTAATTTATAATAAATAACAGTAAATTCAACTCTAAAAGTAAACTATATTTTTTAAGTACATCTAATATAACACATAATTTTATATGTCATTATTATTATTTTAGTTTACCTCTTAATTAATATTTAAATTTTTAAATTTATTTCGTTTAATTTTTTCCAAAATCGCTGTAAGCAAATAAAATTCGCATTAATATTTATTGGATTTTAGTTTGAGACTTTTTGCAGTCGCTGTTTTATCTGCACTTTGTTGGCAGTAAGCGATTTGAACTTTGGCCAAAATATTGAATGGCTTAAAGGTAGATTGTATTTGTGTGTGTTGGTGTGTGTGTGTGTTTGGTGTGTGTGTGTGTGTGTGTAATAGGCGTTAAAGGAGACACGCTTAAAAACTGGAACAGCGAGCAATTTGGTTAATTGTTGCTGTTGTTGTCATTGTGTGCATTGTGTTTCTTGCTGTTATTATTTAGTTTAACGGCTTTTAAAATTTAAATGCTCAGTTTTAACCTTTAAAAGCAACAAACCGTCCGACTGACGGCCAGCCAAACTGACCGTAATTACACAGTTTATGTGCAAGCCGATTTTATTAAAGGTTTCGTTATTCAAAACCAAAATGCCAAACGCATTTTGGGCAATTGAGCTGTTGAGAAATTGAAACCGAAACTCAAACTCGAATGGAAATCGCAATTAAAAATTGAAATGAAAAGAAATGCCGCATTTGCTGGCCATCAATCATTGATCTAAGCCAATTGGAATTGCTGTTGGGCAATGGCCCAAAAACAAATAGCGTCGCCAAACGGTAGCGAAATCGCTCAATCGTTTCTCAGATAAAAATTAAGCCAAACAGACAGCGAGAAAGAGAAGTAGAGAAAGAGAGAGAGTAAGAGAGAGAGAGTGAGAGAGTGAGAGAGAGAGAGAGAGATACCTTGCCTTCGTATGCAAATAAAACGATCTATATAACGCATCGAGAAACAAATAATAATAACAAAAAAAAAAACAAACTTCATTTGACTTACATAATCTGACGGCAAAAAAAAAAAATACGTATAATTAGCTAATGGTCAAAATCGGCAATATCCAATTTGATCCACATTTTGTGGGTACTTTCGCTCTCAAAATGTACAAAATACGACATTAATCAAGCGCTTTAAGCGGCACATTTGATATATGTGAAACATAGTGAAATGTTTTTAGTTTTTTTTGTCTTTTTTTTTGGCTTGTGCATTCAATTTGATTTTTGTGTTTTTTGTTAAGATTAAAATAAATTAACGCAAATGTGTGACCTGCTGTGCAGAGTTGAGCAAAGCTAGAGTATTTTAGACATACACCACTATTTCAATTATATATTTGTATATATATATAAATAATATATATAAACATAAATAAATAAATATGTTGTTTAAATGCAAATAATATTTAGTTATTTCTGCTAGACATATTTATTAATTAAATCTTTCGTTTTCTGCAATCAAAATAAATATAAAGTGGCAATTTTTGATACATTTTATTAAATGAGTTCAAATAAAATTATTATAACAATTGCATAAATGTTGAAGAGCATTAAATTAATTTTATAGTGTGAATTTTGAAATTTTCCATTTTTATTAAAATAACGAAAGACACTTTGTGCTGGAAACCATGGAAAACATGTGGAAATTGCAGTCGTATATTGAAAAGAAATAAATCGATAAATTTAATTGAATTCAAAGAAATAATAATATATATATTTTTTTAATAAAAGTGTATTAAAATGTCAACAAATTAAGTTAATAATTTCGTTGCTGACTTTTTTTTTTTTGGTAATATTTGATTAATTACATATTCACTGTTATTTGCCGTTATATGTTTGTGAGTGTGTGTGTGCGTGTGTGCGCGTGTACGCGCGTGTGTGTGGGTTCACAATTTGTTATTCAAGTCGAAATGTGGAAATAGCCAAATTAGAGGCAAATGATGTCTTCATTGTGCTCTCACAGTGAAAAATAACGTATTTGCTTGGTGTGCAGGGCCCGTTGGCCATTTGGACACGCACCGTTAGACATTGCAATCAATCACAAAGTTCCATTTTCCATTTAAAACACAAACACACGCACACACGCACACACACACGCACACACACACGCACACACGCACACACAAGATCAGGGGACAAAGTGCCGGTAAGAGGATTGCAAATTGCGTTACGATCGTAATGATCAGTTAGGTCATGTTGTAATCCCAAAAATCAATCAGGCAGCAGTTTTAAACTGACGAAAAGATGAGCTAACTATTGAGCAACAACCAACAACTAACAGACAACAACCAACAAGTATCGAAGTGTTGTTTGTTTGTCTGCCTATTTTTTTTTTTTTTTTTTAATGTTTGCATTGCCGCATAATTGTGATTGGGGTTTTGCCACTTCAAACCAGCAGCGGCAGCAGTTGCTGTACGGCTTGAAAGTAATTCACAATTTAAGCGACTGGCATCGAGGGTACTTCACACTGATTACAATGTGTCCAGCTGTACAATAAACATCATCATTAGATGCCCATCGAGTTGACCCGCGGCATCTTGCCCAATTTTAGCATCCATAACATAATTTTCTCGTCACTGATTTCTCATCATCACTTTTGACTTGATTGAATAATTGGCATTCATAAATTTTATATTTCTATCTATTTATTTATATTGAATCAAATACAGTTTGACCTTCTAAATTTAGGAATATTTTCGACAAAAAAAAAAATGCCATAGTCGTCTTTGGTATTTCCTTCAAAAAAAAAAACATTTGTATAAAAAAGTTTATGTTTAACTTTTTACAAATCCAATTATAGTTGGTGAAAAAAAACAAACAAACTGTAAATGCAACAGCAAAGCGGAATACGACAAAAGCAAATAAAAAAAAAGTAATAATAATAAAAGTAATATATTTAAATAATTTGCAAATAAAAGTGAATGCCTTGCACTGAGTCGTCAGTGAGTCGAGTTTGCTCGAGTTCAAAAATGTGACTCAAATATTTATGGAGCCGCAAATGCAACAAAATTTGGCTCCCATGTCCCCCATAACTGTGAGTCGTGTGTTGAATTTGGCGACAGTTCGCTAACCTTCACCTTGTTGGTCAAAAGAGACCAAAAAGCAACATAAAACAGCAGCAACAACAGCAACAACAACAACAATAACAAATTGGTTGGGGGGGGGGGGGAAGGGGTAAACCGTTTGCTTTTTGGGCACTGTACTCGAACGTGCCATGGCCCCAGTTCCAGGCTGGTTGAATGGCTTGATTTTGGGCTAAGAGCTGGCCTGGAAACGTGTTTGGGGGCCGCCGCCGCCGCTGACTCAGCCAAATAACGTGTCGTTTTGGCCAGACACAAATGGAGCCGTTCGTATGTCAAAGCGCGTTCAGGCGACATTTAATTGCATGCGGCGTTGCGCATATAAAAATATAACACAAATATCACGCATACGCCAAGTGGCAAGCGGCAAGCGGCAAGAGGAAAGCGGCAAGCGGCAAGCGGCCAGCTTATTAGCCATTTTTAGACTCGCCAATAAAAACAGCTACTTTGCATTGTATGTTTGTATGCTGATTATGGCCACTGGCTTAATTCACTTGCCTTGTCATAAATCCGAATGCGAATGGATTTGGTTTTTGGTCTTTAGTTTTTGGTTTTTGGTATTTGGTTTTGTTTTGGGAATGCGAATGCGAATGCAAATGGCCAAAGCACCAGCAACGTGCCACAATTTGATATTGATTTGTTTCTTTCTTTTGGGCACGTACGCCCTTGTGTAAATATTTTGAAAGGAATCTGCGATCTGCGATCTGTGATCTGTGATCTGCAATCCAAGATCTTTTCGCTGTCCGATCTACAAAATCCAAAACAAAAGCCGCATCGTTAATCAAAATTGTTTTTTTTTTTTGTTTGTTTTTGTTGTTTTCTTCTCTTCTTTTTTCTTTTTTGCATTGTCGATTTTATTGGTGCAATTATTTGGAATTTAAGTACGGGTTTTGAATTCGTTTTACTTCAATTTCTTTAATTTTAATAATTATCCACCATTGTGTGTTGCCAGCAAATTTGAGTTGCCTCTCAGCATGTGCTGCATTGAGAACGTTCAATTGAATGGCCTAATAAATGGCCAAAACAATCTATTTCATAATGAATATAGACCAAATTTGTGGCATATTTGTATACCCTATGCTAAGTTTGTAATTAGTACAAGGGCTCTTTTGAAATTATTCAAATGTAGGTGAAAGGCAGAAATAAGCAATTCCAAATACATCAGGAATAAAAATTTGGTTGACAAATAAAATTAAGCATTAAACACTTAGATTAGCTAGGATATCTGCTAGTCGGATACATTTTAGCTAGAGCACTTTTATTTATAGCAAGGATTAGACAAATTGGATTATCCATATTATATATAATATTTCCATATTATATTAAATATTTGTTAAAAAAAAAAAACTCAAATTTCTATAGAAATTGCATAAGCGCACATTTGGTAAAATCAAATTTATAAAAGTGTTAAATGTATTAATATAATTAATCAATCAATCAATCTATCAATCAATTGGAGTCACACCTGTTTGCCGATTGGCGATGCTTGGCCCTCGCTCTTTGCATGCAATGATTGTTCGATTGACTGACTGACTGACTGATTGACTGACTGACTGACAGCACCTACTCGATTGTTGCAGTTAGCGCTTACTATATACTATATATACTTTCAAGCAGCATATGGTTTCATAGACACCCGGCTCAATAATATATATCTTCATAACATAATCGACTAGACGCTCAGCGAAGCGCGCAGCTAAAGTCGAATCCATGGCTGCACAATGTTCATTGGGGCATACAGACGGACAGACAGACAGACAGATAGACAGACAGATAGAGGCAGACAGACAAACAGACAGACAGAGGCAGACAGAGGCAGACAGACAGAGGCAGACAGACAGAGGCAGACAGACAGAGGCAGACAGACAGACAGAGGCAGACAGATTGGCATACAGACTGACGGAGGCGGATTGAGATAGTCAGTCAGTGCATTGAGAATAAAATATGAAAAACCTTATGCGAAAAACCTCAATAACACAACAAAATACAACAAAATAAAACGCAACGCAACGCGACTAACTAGCGCGTCCTTGGCCAGTCAACATTATATATAATTATTTCTTTTAATTTCGCAGTGTGTCAGACACGACACGATGACGATATAAATAATATGATTTTTAGCTGTTTTTGGGGGTGCTAAAGAGCATATGCTATACCACAAGCGCACATACACACACACCCCCCCCTCCCCCCATGACCACCCACTCTACACCACAATACTCAAAATTCACGACAAAGACAAAGCCCCAACTTTAATTAGACATAACGATGGGAAAAATATATAGAAAAAATAGAAAAAATACAAAAAAACTCACAAGAATTATTACGATTTAAAATGTTATTATTATTATGATGATATTTAAGAACAGAGAATATATATATATATATATGTATATATATATAATTATTTGGCAACAATCAGCTGCGGCGATTAGACACGTTATGGAAGTGTTGTTTATTGTTTATTGTTTATAGTTTGTTGTTGTTTGTTGTTGTTGTTGTTTGTTGTTGTTTTGTGTGTTTTTTTTTCAGCAAAATGCCTATTTACACTAACCAAGTTTTGCTCGCAACTGTTCCTCTGTCCCACTGTCACTTTGTCTATTTACAGTCATGTTCATGACTTTACTCATGGAAGACCTGAGGGTCAAATGCGTGCAACAACAACAACTATAACAACAGCAACAACAACAACAAGAGAGCAACAACGGCGACGACAGCCACACATTAATGTCATGCAACAGTTTGAGGACTCATAAATAATGCTTAAAATAGCCATTTAAATGCTATTATTTCCAACGAATAACAACAGCTAAATAATAATAATAATAATAATAATAATAATAAATAATAAATAATAAATAATGAAACTAAGTGAGACACAATCGCAATGGCAGCGATTGTTGCTCCGTCGAACATTTATTTATAATCGATGCATTCATTTATTATTGCACAACTAGAAAAGTCAATTCATAATGTAAAAAAAAACCTTGCAAGAAAGAAAATACAAATTCTTTGTCATAAATCAAATGATATAAAAAAAAAAATATTAAGGCTTAGCCAATTTCTCATTTTGATCAGAACCAAAAAATGTAAAAAGTTTAGTATAACTTTCAAGCTAAGTTTAGAATATATAAATCTGATCTTAGTTCACATATTTTTTAATCGTTCATGCGCATTCAGAGTTTTAAAAAAAAAAAATGTATTCTTGTAGAGGATATTCTTTGAATATTTTAATTATTTGGAAGACAACATACCCTGTAATTTTAAACTTTGATCATTGTTTTCACTCTGCTCGACAGTTCAGACAATTATTCAACTGAAGTGCAAAACATTTATTTCATGTCGAAGCACTTCCAAGTCATATCATAAATGTTTAGAGCCCAATGTATCTATAGCTATATAATTGATGTCTAGAACCAAAAGTCAGCAATTGATATTTAAAATTGAAATTAAGTTTCATTGTGCACGTTGCTTGCAATTTGACATTGAAGATCATCGCAACAAGAGGCAAAAATTGCGATTGGTTATCGACGATAATAATTTATAACATTTTCAAATTTATGTAAGTCGATGTGCTAAAGGGGCGCCTAAGGCTGAAGCTGCTGATGCCGATGAGCAGCCAAGTTAAGCCAAGCCAAGCCAAGCCAAACCAAGCCAAGTCAAGCCATACCAAGTCAAGCCAAACCAAGTCAAGCCAAAATCAGCTAATCTGAGCCGAAAGATAGAAAAACCAAAAATACAGTTTCAGTTAACTGTTTAAGGTCAGAATAATGCACATTAAACGATTGTTGTTTATTGGCAAATGTCATGTTCAATTAGTCGCAAGTTGCATGCTGCATGCTGCATGCTGCAAAAAGGCAGCCAGTGTCAACGAGGCATTGAGACTAGTGTGGCAAATGGCCCAGCTGAGCGTGGCATGCAAACGTGGCATCGCTGTCAGAGCGAATTATGTTAACAAATTGAGTTATGGTTATGGTTATGGATGATGGCGCATTTATGTGCACCTATCCACAACAGGTGCAGCCCGGAGTCAAAGTCACAAATTGCCAGCTAGCCAACAATTAAGTCAGGGTCTCACCAGGCGGCCGCTGGCCCATTACAGCAACAACAATAGCAACAACAACAGCAACAAACCATTTTAAGTCATTAAGAAACATAATAAAATGAACAATGAACTCAAGTGACGGAAATGGAAATGGATAAATGCCTCAAATATCAAACTCTCAAGTTGCTCATCCAATTACAAGCTGAAAATCGCGGCCAGACTGCTAATGAATTGTTTCAATGACAGCTAACAAAGCTAATGATATATATATATATATATATATATATATATATATAATAATGATAAGCTAAACATTGCCCAAATCTTTATCCGTAATTGTCTTGGCAATCGTTAACTAAGCTGAACCATATTTCGGAGCAGTTTGAATTGAGCAAAAGTTATTTCCATCCAACACAACCCAGCAGCATTTAATGTTTATATTGTAAATTAATTATTAATTATTATTAATTTCATTATATTTGATTGTTATTACTTCTGTTTTTATGTGACGATCTTTTGGAAACTATCATTTAAAGTGCTTGAATTTCCTGCTAAAATCACTTTTATATAAATTCTAATTTTTTAATATATGTTTTTTTTAATATATATTAAAATCTTAAATAACTTACTAAAATAACTTTTTATATTTGAAATTACTTAATAAAATCATTATTTATATCCATTCTAATTCTTTAAAAATGTTTTGTTAATATTTATTAAGACCTTAAATTACTGTCTTAAATCACTCTTTATATCAAGTGAAATTCTGTAAAAATGGGTATTTAAAATATTTTTTAAAATCTTAAATTACTTACTAAAATCATTCTTTATATCAAGTCGAATTCAGTATAAATGGTTTTTTTAATATATATTAAAACCTTAAAATTACTTACTAAAATCACTCTTTATATCAAGTCGAATTCAGTAAAAATGGTTTATTAATATTTATTTAAATCTTAAATTACTTACTAAAATCATCATTTATATTCATTCTAATTCTTTAAAAATGCTTTATTAATTTTGATAAACATCCTAAATTACAGGCTTAAATCACACTTTATATCAAGTGGGTTTTTGTAAAAATGGTTTAATAATATTTATTATTAATTATTTCAAACAAAGAGAAAAAAGTTAGATGATAATAAATGCCAATAAATGCGGAGATGTGTGAAGCTTGAATAAATGGAGCACAATTAGAGTAATGCATGATTGATAAATTCATTTGAAGCTCATTTAATTAAACTGATTGTAAATAGTTGCATGCAAATGGAAAACGTGCGGATGCCATAGAAGTGGCAAAGAGGCGCATGATATGACAGTTTACGGATACGTATTAGCCACGACTATTCATTAGGTGATCAGCTACCAACTCGATAAATTAAAGGGCGATGAAACTGTTGAGTTTTGAGTTGTTGTATCAAATTACAATCGGCTTTGCATATCGTGGCCACCTTCCTGCTTCAATGATTTTTCTACGTATGTACATACATCTGTGTGTGTGTGTGTGTGTGTGCATGTACATATTTAATTGAGCCAGGCGAGGCGTTAAGATTTATGGGCGCTGTCTGGCCTGCTTGGTCCGGGCATGTACAAGGTGTGCATAAAATCGAATAGTTAATGCATAAGCGTCTAATAATGTTTGCTTACCCAGCATCGGAATGCCAGGCACGGAACGAAAACCGAAACCGAAACCGAAACTGAAACTGAAACAAAAACTGTAATTGAAATTGATACTGAAACTGAAGTTGAAACTGAAGCCAAGCCAAGACGAGACGAGACGAGACACTTGGAGCACGCCAATTCATGGCTAAGATGGCTAATTGCGAGCGCATGTGTGGCAAAGTGTTTTAGGAATTAACTCCAATGCTAAAGCTGAAGCGATCGCATGTTTTTGAAATCGGAGCAAACTCATTTATCACCAGCAAAACAACATTTGAAACGCTGCAAAATGACAAAATAAATATATCTATATATATCGTATAAACACACTTAACCAAAAAAAAAAAAAAAGACATAAAACTGGCCGCTTCTTCAATCATACAAATAATTGACTTGAAGATGGAGCAAAAAAAACATAGCGAAGCTCCAGCAAAGGTCAGCCTGAGCTGGGGCAAATATATCGCTGAACTTGTACGGCCATAAAAAGGAGTCGTTCTAGTTTATGCCTGTCATTGAGCACAATTATTAAATGAAGCATCGAGTTGGAGCCAACAATCGCTCAATTCAACTATCTATTCCTCTATCTATCTATCTGCATATCTAATATATATATATATATATATATATATATTTACCCATCTGTCTGATTCTATTTGAGTTCTCATCAGTTGTGTTTTTTTAATTTATTTCGTATTCTAAAATCGTATATCATTTACAATATGAAACATTGCCTGCTAGCGACAAATTAGGTAATGAAGGCTGACAACCCCTACCCCCTCTACCCTCCTGCTAGTTGCATGCATACCGAATGAACGACACAAACGACACACATAAAAAAAAAAAAAAAAAAACAAAAATAATTGTTTAGTTTGAGTCAGAAGAACGTTTTAATTCTTTGGCTGTCCTTGTTTAAAGTTCGTGTCTTAAGTCTTTTGTTTAACTTGATGTTTGACATTATCGTAGCATCATCTTTCAGCGATGACTTGTTGGTCAAGTTAAATGCCATTTTGTCGCTTTGAACTTTAAAGTTCAAGTCTAAATTGTTTCAAATGCTGCCAATATTTATTTCTTGGGTTGGGCGCAGTTGCAACGCAAAACGCTTTTTGGTTACATCGATTTTTTTTTTTTATTATTATTATTGTTATTTTGATGTATGCATTTAGTATGGATTGCTGCCTAATTCTCAGCTGCCATCATTTAATGTATTTTATATTACCAGCATTGTTTTTTTTTTCCTAATTTACGTTTATATTTCAAAGTCTCTGATCAATTCCAATGCCAACCAAACCTATTCTTGGGTACACCATTTGCTGCACCCCTCAAAGACTAATTGCACACAATTTGTTTCATTAATGCACAGAAGTGGTACACACTTTGACTTTGACAGCTCCCACATAATATAATTATAATTTTCAAACCTAGATGGCTTGACAATGCGGAAGAACTGGAACTGAAGCCCGCATGATGAGTGAATTAGCTAAGTTCACTTTTTCAGTTCAGCCCTGAGCAAAAATGAGCAAAATGGCGTGGCATGGGAACTGTTTGTTACATGCTTCAATCAAATGATTTGCAGTGCGCAAAAAATTCAAATTATAATTGTGTGACTAACAGCTAAAAAAAAAGATACTTAAATTCTAGTTAACATCGTTGCAGCTTTGCCTACTCGTTGGCCTGTTGCAATGTGCGGCTTTTGATTTTTATTATTGTCATTTTGCTTTGGCCCAGCTGCTGGCGTCCCAGACCATGGCATAGAAAATCAAATCTAACATAATGACCCCCACTTCCATTTGTTGCTGTTGCTGTTGCACTGTTGTTGTTGCAGTTGCTGTTGCTGTTGCACTGTTGTTGTTAAAACTGCTGCGGCTTATTGGCAAAATCACACCAAACGAATCAGAGGTAATTTATAGCATCGCTCATACGCCGCATTGCACTCGGCTAACAACAACATCGAAGCGCTTTTCACAGTGGTGCAAAAATACTTATTTCAGTTTTGCATTGCATTTTTTTTTACCTCCCATATTTGTATGATTTGATTTGGCTTAAATGAGACTCTGCAATTGATTCGCAAACATTCCAAATCTTTATTTATTTTGATTAAATTAATATGAAAAATTTTATCATTTTTTTTTAAATAGAAAAATCATCCTCTTCCAAATATACTGCGACAATCCACATTTTGATTCTCTTTAAAAGTTATTAAATATTCAAATTTTGTGTTGTAGCCTTGCCTAAAACTAATTTAACACTCGGCTGACTAAGTGCCCAAATAACCCAGACAATTATATCAAAAAGAGCATTTTTTTTTAATCTCTCATCATGAAGAGTCTTAAGATAAGAGACGTAGTAAAAATGATTAAAACTAAAATATAAATTTGACTGTTTATATGTATGCAAATAACTATATAATTTGGGTTAATAGTTTGTGCGTAATAATAATAAAAAAAATATGAATTTAAATGGTAAATTGCTGCCCAAAAAAGACATAACAAAATAGACGTAAAACATTGAAATTAAAATGCAGAATATTATTCATTAGCTAGTTATTAGTACCTAAAGTAAAATACAATTTTATCGATTATAAATGATGTTGGGCACTGTGCAAAGTTGTCTGTGTGTGGATGCAAAGGAACTTCTCAGCAATTATTAATATTGAAAATTACTAGTAATGTGCAACGTGTGGCTGGCAAGTTGTTTATCTTGAAATAAGATTCGTGCTCACACTTAATGCACACTTTGACATTGACCGCATGCATCAGCCGGCCGGCCGGCCGGCCGGCTGACTGACTGACTGACTGTCTGTCTGTCCAACTGGCCAACTAACCAGCTGATTCATCATCATTGTTAGCGGCAAGATTCTAGAGTTTTTCAATTTTTTATTCTTTGTTTTTTTTTTTTTTTTTTTGTAATTCTTCATTTTGTATTACATAGAAGCGAATTGCAAATGAAGCTAAATTATTGTCGTGTGTTGGTTGGTTGTCAGTTAGTTGCAAAGCCAGCTTCAAGGTTGGGCGCCTCAATGCGGAAAACATGACAACACACAAAATGCTATAATAAAAAAAAAGAAGGAATATAGAGACAAAACTGCCATTAAATTGTAGCATAAAAAGCCGCTAATTGCAAATGTTTATAAACACACATTTATTTATGGCAATATATGCGTTAGTGTATATAAATAAATAAAAAAAAACGTGAACGCCAACTCATAAATAACTGCAAGAATCGTTGATTTCTAAATGCCCCTTACTCCCCCCTCCCCCCACAGATACAATCGGATTGCAATTATTCAACTATTACAATGTAATCCAAGCACAAAGCAAACGCCCGCAATTCCAATCCCAATAAACATCGCACAAATCAAGGCTTTCAAATACCCATTAAAAGGCTAAAACTTAATTTAAGTTATTGGTTAGAATAAACCCAATTCGAATGTTTACTAAGTTTAAATATTAAGTTTTTACGGCATTATTTGGTTGAAATATAAAATAAATCTAAAAAAATTTTGGTTTTTGCTTAACTTTTTTAATACACATTAAACAACTTAATATTAAAAATATTTAGTATTTTTAGATATCGATAAACAGTCTTCTTTAATTCAAACTTCGAATGAAGTGTTTTAAGCACTTGAATTACATTTGGGCTCTATTTTAACTGGGAAAGATTTAAAAGATTTAGAGAAATGTATGCAAAAAAAAAGTTTAGCGAAAATGTTCAACTTTCAATTGCCAACAAATAATTTTGGCTGGCATTTCTTGTTAATATTAATTATGGGCCAGCGAAAGCGCTCGATTATATTTTTGCTTAGTTATAAATTATGTTTTTATCTTGAAAATTTGGAAAATTATGTGCCACACACCGAGTGCAACACGCAAGCATTGCTGTAAGTGCCAGTAAAATGCCGGAAAATTGCATTGAAATGCATCAGATGAGATTTAGTTGCTTTTGGGCGTCGCCTGTGGCCGTTGTGTGGCGCTTGTGTCGCCTATGCCGTCGCCAGCCAGACACAAGTGGCATGCATCATAATCAAGTCGTGCTACGAATTATCGTGTCTGTTTATCAAATCTTAACGTGTGGGTTGCTACAATTTCCAGCTTGTTTGTTGGCCTAACTAGTCGATTTGTCATTGCGACTATTTATTCAACTGTCACATTAAAAACAGCTTCTAAATTGTATTTAAGGCATTTATATTATTATTGTAGAGCACAATTCAATTTCCAATAAAAATAACTATTTCATAAATTAAACAACTTTGAGTAATTTCAAATTTGAGTTATTTCTTAAGTTGATTTGTTGATGATTGTTTTGATAGAGATCAGTGAATCATATGTGATTTGGCTTAAATGGGGCATCATCAATTTTTTTTGGATGACGTCACCAAGCGCAATCAGCAAAATGAACGCCCATTTAACGCCCACTTAGACGAGTCGAGCTCGCATTACTAATGCGACATGTTGCAACACGCAGAGCGAACAATGTGTTAATTACACGGCCGACGCCCACGCAACGAACGTTGCACACCGCTCGACCGCACACCAGCTGAAGTGCCCAGGTGCCCAAGTGCCCAAGTTGCCACAAAAGCTGAACAAAGCCAGATAATCAGTGAATTGTGATTTTTAAATTGAAGAAGTGTCATGTTCAAATACAATGTAAAATCACCGACAACAATCGCAGTGAGCATTTTTTTTTTTTTTTCTCGCTTCAATTTATTATCTGCCATTCAAATACACATACATTTGCATTTGCATGTCATGGTGTATGAACACACACACAGACATAGAGAGAGAGAGAGAGATGGAGAGAGTGAGATGGAGACAGACTCTTCCCATTTGTTGTGGGCACGACGCGCTCAATTTAACGCATACGCCCCATTGTACCGCAAGTATCGTCATTTTCATCAGGGTCATCGTGTTACGAGTGGCGTTTACCGCTCTTGCAACAACATATAAATACGTACATATGTATGTATGTATGTATGCGTACATGTATTTGCCAGCTGTAATTATTTGTCTTGCCACACTTTAGCCCGTTTGTCTTTCTGCAGTCTTTCTTTTGCACTGCCTGCTTTTTCCACCGTCTCTGGCAAACATTATGAAATATTTTTGCTTTGCTTGGCTTCCCATTTCTTTTGGCTGTCCAATTGTTTAACACTTTCATAATTCAAACAACAACGGCAACAATTGCAACTGTAATAATCACAACACCAACGTATTTATCACTTACGTTGCGGTTATTAATTACATTTGCAATTTTGATATTTTTCTTTTTATGGATACTCTGTGCAAACATAGCCAGAAGAGTATATTGGAAATCAACTTGTTAACAAATGAAAAAAACCCAGAAAAAATCCTTAATTATAACGAAAATTATAATAAAATATTGAAGAAAAAAAAGTATATAAATATTTGGTGCCTTTAGGCCAGGCTATATGCATATTGTATAAGCTTTTGCCCAGCTTTCACATGCACACTTACAAGATTTTACGCTTGCTTGTGATGGAGACAACACACACACACACACAAACACACACACACGCATCGATGTGTGTGCACTGCTTTGGGGCATCTGCTCAACAATTCCACACCACATTTTGGGCAAATGTTGTTCGATCTGTTTTTATTTGCAGTTTCGTGACTTTCTTGAAGTTGTCGAGTTGTGCTTTCATTTTATTTTTTAATTTTTTACTTGATTACTATTATTGTTGTTGTTGTTGTTGTTGTTGGTGTTTTGACTGAATGAATGAATGATTGATGAGCACACACTCACTTGATGAAAGTGTTACGCGATTTGTGATCGTCTTTCTTTCCAGTTGTTTTTTTACCTGCCTGCTAACTGAATGTTGGACTCGAGTTCAGTTTTAGATTCGGGTTCGTATTTAGATATAGATATACTTATATATTCATGTTGTTTGCCACTTTCAACGCCAACTTTTGTTTTTGCCCCCAAAAAAAAAAAAGAAAAAAAAAAGAGGGGCAATTCAAAATTTTTAATCATTCTCTTTTGTCTTGAATTCGATGTTGTCTTTTAAAAGTGGTTTTAGGCATTAATTGTGATTATTAAACAATAGTTTTATATTTCGATAATTAGTCACAACTTTATATACATAATTATCAATATACAGATTAGCCTAAAATGTAGATTTGACTCTCTTTAGATTTTACTAAATTATTATTCATTCATTCAGCATATTAAATAAATAATTAATTTGATATATAAAAAAGTAAGATGTTAGCAAAGTGAAATTAAATTTAGGCTGCTGAGTTAAAGACAACATTGGAATTAATTAAATAGTAGCAAAAATTCATATATAGAATAAGAAAATTCATTATTTTGAATATAGATAGTAGTATAGATAGAGATAAAAATTCGTATTTGATTAAAGTTAATAGCAGTAAATATTTTATGCTTAAAAAACACTCAGTTTGGAGATAGTTTAAAACTTGCCATAGACCAATCTAGACTTGGCCGTTGGCTGTTCAGGTCTCCCTCGAAACGGGGTGTTGGTGTTACTTATGTTTGGCTGATTCCATCGATAATGTGCCCAGCTTGCCAAGTTGCTATTGTTGTAGTAATTTTGTCTTTAGCCAGCAGTCATGCCAGCAATTTCGCAAATTAGACGAGCCGACTCGATACCAACAAAAACTAAAACAAAAAAAAAAAACAAAAAAAAAAGCGTGCAGTGCAGTGCAGGCCGTAGGCGGGGGAGGGGTGGCCAGTGAAATGGCAGCGATCTGGTAAAATAAATAATAAAGTAATTTATACTTAATACACGACATATCGCTGCCAAAAACCGAAATGTGTTTGACCCATTTTCTGGCAGCGCTATCGAAAATCATCAAACGGCCGTTCAGCCCCCACACAACAAATGCAAACTTCGCAACCAAAACCAAAACCACAGCCAAAATCAAGACTCAAACCCGAAACCCAGGCCCCGAAACCTACCCAGCCAATGGCCAATTACACTTAACCAACTCATTATGTTCCGTTTTGCTAGCCAAAAAAAAAAAAAAAAGAAAAAAACAAGTGAGAACTTTGCAGTCGAGCACCGCCGACTGCGCAACACTCTGATCTGAGTGTAACGAACATTTTATCGATATTAATCGATATTTCAAACATTATGAGCTGATAGTTTTTTGTCAGTTGCACTTGCCGAGTTGCTGTGTTTGTATAGACTTCATACCCAGTTTGAATGGGGCACAGGGAACAGGGTATATAGCAAATCCAATGGTTGTCAATATGCAATGTTCAGCAACAAAAAAAGAAAAAGAAGGTAAAAATAATGTAGGAAAAAACAAAATGTAGAAAAATACCGTTAGCATTGCATGCAGTGAAAATTTGAGTTCATGTTGAAATAAAACCACAGACAACCAGCCAACAGCAACAATAATAATAAAAGAAAAAAAAAAACTAAAAAATACAAAAAAAAAACCAAAAAACAAAACACCTACAACAACATCAACAACAACAACAACAACAACAACTACCCATATGAAAGGTGACTCGTGCTGGCGATGTGGCAGTTGAAAGGCCCCTGGGGATGTGGGGGAGCTGTGGTGGCTGCTATGGGCAGTGGGAGGGTCAGTTGATCGGTGGCTCGATTGGTCGGTTGCCCGGCTATCTGACAGGCAACATGGCTAGAACAAAATGTATGCCAGCTGCCAGCTGCTTACATTATTATCGACTTTTGTTGCCAATAAAAACAAACACGAGTTCAAAAAAAAAAGGAAAGAAAAACACAACAACAACAACAACAACAATAGCTACAAATTTGAGTATAGCCACAGAAGCTGCATGTAATCGAGCCGAACAGCGAGTGGTGGCACGAGTGGTGCTGCACAAGAATTCAGTGCAAAAGATGTGGCAGCTGATATGACAAAATATTTGCTTGCATCGCAGTTTAAAATGTAACCAAAATGCTTATGGAATTTTACATTTGATATGTTGCATGCAATGCATGGTGCAATGAATGTGATTTGGTGGCAGGTGGCAATACTAATGAACGATCAATAGATACCCTAAATTGGCCATTTAATTTAGTAATTATGGCTTGATCTACTGTTACTACATCGATAGTTATCGATAGTATAATTAAATCGCCTCACATACCTTTATTTCTGTCAGCAAACCATTTGCAATTGATGGGTAAATATAAATGTTTAAATATTACATATGTTCTATTATTATTAATTATCGATTGTTATCGATTGCCTTAATATATCGACGCACATACCTTTCTTTCTGTGAGCAAACCTTTGAAAATTAATCAGCAAATAAAAATGCTTAAAAATTAAATATATTCCATTTTTATTATTTATCGATAGTTATCGATTGTCTCATTAAAATATTAACTTTTGCAATTAATGAGTACATATGAAGGTTTAAAAATTAAATACACTCTTTTAAGATTATATGTTGTGTTGATTAAATTACATTTGTCAATTTGACAATTCAATTTTTAACTTAAAATATTGGGTAAAACATTTTATTTCATATTAAATGTGAAACTTGCATTTCAAAACCAACTTAATATTAATTTGGTCTTCGATCAACTAGTTTACAGACAGCACTAGACACAATATGTTAGTTTCTGCTGTGGTTGCACTTTGGATTTCCATGAATTTAGTGGGGCTTTGGAGTGTCAGGAAATGTTGAGAGCATCATCGAGACACAAAAAAAAAAAAAAAGTTGCAACTTTCGCTGACTTCTCGACACGTTTGGCTGTGGCCACAGCTGCCCCATCATCGCCATTAACCCACACATTTCGCCACTTAACAATGACGGTGCAAACAAAGAAGCGCTCGCTGCCTGTTGAGCCGAGGAGCCACTCGATACCGAAGTCAATCTTCGAGTGGTGGCTCAAGTGGCCCATCAAAGAGCAGAGACAAGACGCCTGCCGGAAAATGCATTGCAATTTTGTAATATTCTCTGATCCCGATGGGAAAAGAGTTTACATATATAAATATATATATATATATAAAAACAAATATATATATATATATATAGTCATGAAATTTGTCGATTTGAAGATGGGTGCAAAATTTTCCAGTCACTTTGTAAAAGCAACTTGAACTATTATTTTTGAAACATTTTATATATTTTTAATATATGTTTTACTCATTTCTTATCGCTATCTCACTCTCTCTATATACTCTCTCTCTATCGTTTGCAGCTGAGTTTCCAGAGGAGGACAGCGACATGCTGATGGAACCGAATGATTTTACGCCGATTACAGTGCTCCGATCGCATGAGCAGCAGCATTATCATATGCCACCCACAACGCAGCTGCAACAGAGTCAGCGGGCAGCTGTGCCCATTGCCACGCCCATACAGAGCCGCCATTTTCAGGCAGTGTTGCCGCTGCAACAGGAACAGTTCCGTCCCATTGCCAATCCGAATACGCAGTTGATTTCGCGCGCAGATGTCACAGCCGGACCCGGTGCCGATTCTCACAGTCAGGCGGCGCAGAATTTCTATCCACCGTTCTATCATGAGGCGCCACCATTGGGACATTCCCGTCCCTATTTCGCTGGTCCCGCTGGCCCCGTTGGCGACAGTTCGCCACTGCAACTGCCCCTGCTGACGCCGGCGCATCAGCAGCAGCCACAGCAGCATCAGCAGCGTGGCTTCGATGCAGCCATTCTGGGCAGCGGTGACTTTGGTGTGCTTCGTGGCGGCACTTTCTATCCGGAGGAGGAGATGCCCTACCATCCCGAGGACAACAGCGACTACATCTATAGCGATGCCAACAATGGTCATGGTCGGCCCAGTGAGGCGTTCATCCAGAAATACACATATCCCGAGGAGCAGTTTGCCAATTTCCGTGATTTTGCGGATATAAATACGCCCGCAGATTCGGCCTTCTCACAGTTTGTGGTTGTGTATGCGGCGAAGAATGCGACCAAGCCGAGCTCCCATCCCCATCCGAAGAACATATTCGAGCAGCTGGAGCTGCTAGATCGCGAGAAGGCGCTGGAGGAGGCGGCGCTTAAGAAGCAACAGCCCAGCAAATCCAAATCGAAGCTATCCAAAACAAAGCTGCAAAAGAAATACAAGAAAAAGACAATTGGCAAGGATTCGGAGCTGGAGCCGCTGCTGGCCCTCAGTTAAGCACCCCGCTCCCCGCTCCACCGCTGAGCAAACATTTTCGAGCGCATATAATTTGTAATTTTCATCTGAGAATCTTTGCATATATTTTTCCATTTGTTAGTTATGTTTTTTATATTTTATTTATTTTTGAGCAATGCTAAAAGTTCAACTTCAGATTGTCTTCTGCGGCCACATTTCATTTGCACACTTGCCCATCCCCCATCCCCCCTCCCCACTGCCCCACTGCCCCACTGTCACCCTGCCCCCGTCTATGGATTGCAATAGTTCCGTTAGTTGTGTGTAACTAATTATTATTATTATAATTTTATTATTATAACTATTATTATTGTAATTTGTTTTTTTTTTTTTGTGTGTCTATCTGTTTACTTGCCTCACATTTTGTGTTGCATAATTGTTAACTGTAATTGTAGCACGTAGCTTATTTGTATCTGTATTTGTATTTGTATTTGTATTTGTATTTGTATTTTTATGTGTTTAACCGTATTTTATGATGCGTATCGATTACTTAATTATTTTTTGTTTAATTAAACATAATTATACTTGTATTTCTATTGTATGTACATAAAAAATAAAACCAGCTCTTAATTATAATATAAATAATAAAGATTTAAAAAAAAAAAAAATTTTGAATTTATATGTACATATTCAACAATATTTCGAGTAACGAAAACCTCAAGTTTTGATAGATAGAATAGCGCCGAAAAAGAAACCGCAAATAGTTGGAAATGCAGCACCAATATGGATGGACATGCGCTCCACTGAATCAATTCCAAGCAACGCTCCAGCAGCTTGTCAACAAATCTCCGACGACAAGTCGACGAAGCAATCCGACAACAGGAACTGGACTTGATATGTTTGACAATGTTGCACATTGGCTATAACTAATTGTTTGATTGCCAATGTGTGTGTGGGTCCATTGCGATTCGTTATGGGAATGTGGACTCTTAAAAATATATTTAACTCAGTTACTTAATTGGCCGTATAATGAAAAAAAAAAACATAATTTGTCTGTCTTCATTAAAGAACCAGCCAGTCAGTCAGTCAGGCACAGGCCCAGAAAACTTGGCTGAGTGAAACTTTATGGCAAATGATTTAATTATACGCCAGGGGTGCGGATACAATTCCACACCTACCACAAGACAGCCAGGCACCTGTTTGGCACAGTGGTCCAAAGTCAAACAACAGTGATTCGAGATTTTATATTAATCATTTGGAGATTAGCAAATATTAAATGCATAAATAAAGTATTATTAATTATGCATTTTTAAGCTGTTTATAATTGATAAAAGATTTCATTATCTGATTTCATAATTTATATATTTTTTTAAATTTGGCTGCATATTTATTGCTCTGGTACCACTGTTGTCTATCGCGAGACTTGCCAGCTGTTCAGCTTAACGGTTTACTACAGCCTGTCCAACTGTGCAACGGCAACGGCAACTGTTGCTGCTGTTGCTGCTGCTGCTTTTACTGCTGCTGCCTCAGTCATGGTCATTGCCCGCTAGCGGTTCTTATTAGATTTGAGCCTGTTTAAAAAAAAAAATGTTTTATTTTATATATATATATATATATATATATATATATATATTTCTTTCTTTATCTATCGACAGTCGGAGATTTCCCGACTCAGTGTTCGAGTTTGGCATATGTTGTGACATTTGGAGGCTGGCACTTTATTTATGGCCTCACCTTTTATTTTTCAAACCCAGACCCAGACCCAGACCCAAGCTCTGGCTAAGGCTCGATCATAGGAACAGCTAGGGAGGGGGAGGGGGGTGTCCACATTGCGGGTGCATGTGCGAGTGCGTAACGAGTGAGTCCAACTAGATATTTGCATTAAAGACTCAATTTGGGTGCGCCCATGCAGCCGGTTTAGCTGCCCTCTGATTTTAATTAACCAACTGTCAGTTTAAAACTAATTAAAAGTCTTGCTCTGCTTGCGTTATAAAAAAAAAAAATATATATATATATACATATATATATATAAATTCAATTACCCGTTGTGCCGCCCAACTTTTTTGTCGTGGGAAAACATGAAACTTGTTTCACGATTTCAAATAAAACCGAGCCCCAAAACTCTGCGCAAAGGTCAAAGCGGCGAATACTTAACTTTCGTATTTAAAATTGCTCATACGACATATACATAGGTAAATAAATATGTGATTTAATTTATTTATAATTAGCCACTTTATTAATGGAACATGTGTGCATTTGACAAACAGCCAATCAACTAATAAGCAACATTTTAATGCGTTTTTCATCATTCTTAATTAATCATAAAAAACACTTCCGTTCAGTTATAACTCAGTTTAGATTTAGCTGGTTGTCATTGTGCTTGTCTGCGCTTTGCTTTTTTAATCGCCTACCGATTGCTGGTTTATATATATATATATATATTTTTTTTTTTTTGACATTTGCTTTAGCGGTTCGCTTTGCAGCAATTTGTTGCAGCTCATTTTAAGCGATCTCGTTTGCAATTATTTGTTGTTGTATCATTTACAGTTGAAATATTTCGCTAAATTGGTATTTAACACAAAAATTGTCGTCAGAATCAATGCTAAATTATTGACTCGTGCACAAACAGGCCATAAAAATCGATGGCAGTCTCAAAAAACTTCTTTAGAATTAATTTCCTTGAATTCGAGTTACACTTCATTTTCGTATTTGACTTGCATTCACTGAGCTGCATTCCCCCCGTAATCCCCTCGCTGCCAGAGTTAGCACTACAATTTTTATGGCACTCCTCTGAAATGGTTTCTTTTTTTTTTTGGGTTTTGCTTTTGTTCGGGCAGCACTTGAAAACCGTTTTGTATGTTGTCTTGCGGCAAGCATTTGTCAACGCGCCTCGCTTAGCCAAAAATAGCAAATTCTTTGTGGCATTGCGTTGTCGGTCTCTGTGTGTGTGTGTGTGTGTATGTGTGTGTGTGTTTTTTTTTGTGTGCGGCAACAACTCAACAGAACGCGCAACTCGAACACCCACTCGGCAGTCAGCTGCATGGAAATTCGCGCTGTTGGCTAATAAACTTCAACAGTAAAACTTTTGGCCAAGCACAACTGAAATTCAATCACACACAACACACACACACACACACAAGCGAGACAATGTGGTAAGGTTCAGTTGCAATAACAACAACAACGAACTGAAAATCATTTTCAGTAAACACCAAAAAAGGTTTACATATTTCACACACACACACACACACACACACACACTCACACACACCAATTGTTTTTCACAGCAATTGCTTTTGATTTTGGTTATTTGCCTTTCGTGCCGCTGAAAACTTTATTAATATCCAAATCGTGCGCTTAATTGAAATTTATTGTTAATGAAAACAAAATTATGGCTAGCAACTATGGCCACTTGACACGAAAGAACCAAGATCGGCCAAACAAAACAATTGTCAGTTACCAGTTAACAGTGACAAGCAGCAAATCCAATAACCCAACGAAGATACAAGTGGAGAATAAAAAAAACACACAAGTAAAAAAAAGCAAAAGCAAAAAAAAAATAGAAACCCGCCAAAAGTGCAGATTTTGTCGCCTACACCAAAAAAAAAAAAAAGAAAAAACCAACAAAAAAAAAACACAGCAAGCAAATCTGAATCAGAAACTAAAACTGTCGACCCCAGCAGCATTTGAGTCACGGTCCCCGGTGCGGCCAAGGGCCCCCTTTAGCCGGCTTAGCTGGCATTAATTTGGCATTTAAACGCTCATTAAGGTGACAGGCCCGACAACATGAGTGACAGAATCTGTGGGTGGATATCTACCTGGACATACACACACCAACACACCAACACACACACACACACACACACACATACCAACTGGCTTAACTCTTTGCCCATACACGTTGACAGTCAAAATGCTTTTGAATGTTCTCATATAAATATCTATGGAGTTTGTCTAATTACATTTTTGTGGTTAGTGCTTTTCAACAGCACTTAATTTACTTTTAAAATGTAATTTTTTTTTTTAGTCTATCACAGTATTTTTTGCTTTAATATTTTGTAATATTTGAATATGTATAAAATAAATATTACTTTCTATAAAACTCATTTCAGCAGGCGCAGACTCTGCGTGGAGAGCAAATAGATTGCAAACAAGTAAGAATGCTGTAGTCGTTGTATCTCGACTATTGAACCCAGCTGTTACAAATATTCTCATTTTATTGGCAAATTTCCCTTTAAGAAAACGAATGCAGCGCATATTATTATTCACAAGCCCGATCTGATCCCTAATTGGCCGGCTAGAAACACAGGCATATGCACACATACATACACACACACGTACACGCAATCGTACCTAACGGGGTTCCTCAGAATACGCACCAAAATATATTTACGTTCGCATTGATTATCTTGCCATCTCTTTCTCACAAATGCGCTTGAATATTTATTCAGACTGAAAATGCTTGCGGCTTCTGGTAAAATTGAGATCAATATGAGAATCTATTTTTGGGTATAACTTGGGTGTTTCTGAACCGATCCTGATGAAATTTAAGCAGTTAGTCAACAATATGCATATGCATTTTATGTGTTAATAAATAGATTCTGACTTTAAAAATGTGGATTTTATTGCCATTGGAAATCGATATTTATTGATTATCGATAAACGGGGGCAGTTAGCGATCAAATAAAACAAACTTAATATCGTATATTTACGAGAACCTTTTCTCCAAATTTAAGATCTCTAGCTTTAGTAGTATCTGAGATTCGTTTGTTCATATAGACAGACGGAGAGATGGTCATGCCTATATCGACTCGGTTGTTGATCCTTTTCAAGAATATATATATATACTTTATGGGGTCGGAGATGCTTCCTTTTGCCCATTACATACTTTTGCACAAAACCGTTATACCCTTTTTAGCCATTTTTAATGCATTACGGGTATAAAAACCATTCTAGAGGAGTATCCGCCAAGTGGGGAGCACAATGCAGCAGTTTAGCTCATTTACCTTGCAAAAATCTTCAAATATGGCTGGAAGACCTCACAGATTGCCATGATTCATCGTGCTGCATTAGACACAACGATATCAACAGTTTGAAATGTAAATGCGAGTGGCACAACTAGTCGAAGTTAAATATTGAAATGTCTCAACGAGCGAAGCTCAAGGCGACTTTGATGGAAGCGGCTTCTGTTTGTTTAAGCGTTGTATTATTTTTTGTTTGGTTTTATTATTATTATTTAATTTTTTCATTTTTTTGTTTTTTTTTTTTGTTTGTGCAGTGTTAAACATTCGGTTTTGAGCCTTTCACAGTCGTGATAGCAACCCTGCAAACATATTTAACGTGCCCCAACACTTTGTTGCCAACTAATGCAAATAAATTGTGAACAATCACTTTCAACAAAAACAACAAAAAAAAAAAAGAAACCAGCAACAAATTGTCAGCGTGCTCATCATCCCGAGAAGTCGTAGTCACATCTTAAGTTGGAGACGTCTTTTCCCTTCGTCTTCCTCTTCGTCTTCCTCTTCGTCTAAGATCAAGTCTAAGTCATCATCGTCAATCCACAATCGTCATCCCCATCATTGTCGTCGTGGGCTCAACAAATCGAGATTAATGCTGTGCATTTGAACAAATGAACAAATGATTTCTGTGACATTATTACCCAATAATAAATGCACGAAAATATTACACAAATATAACGATTTAAGATATACTCTAAATAATAACAGCACTAATAATAAATTAATAAGTTTTAAATATTGCAATGAATCTGCAATAAATGATTTTTAAATATTGCAATAAATCTGCAATAAATAATTTTTAAATATTTCAATGAATTTCGATTCTTTTTCAATATATATTTATCGATCCTATACAATTTTTACAAATGTTTATAATCTATTTTTTTGACAATAAAAATCAGTGTTTTATTTTTTTGAATAATTTATTTATTTCAATTATATTTTTTTTACTATGAAAATTCAATTGATTTCGATATCAATTCTGTAAATAATTATAAAAAGATTGGATGAACATAGCTGTTAATATCTTGCATAAAAATTTAGTTAAAAGGTTAACAATAATTATTTGTAGAGTATACAAAAAGTCGTTTTAAGTTTTGTTATTATTGTCAATACATATTTGCTGTTGTTGGGCTACCGTTTGCTGTTTGTTGCTGCTGCTGCCGATGTTGCAGTTGCAGTTGTTGTTGCAGTTGTTGTTGCAGTTGTTGTTGCTGTTGCAGTTGCTGTTCTCGTTTAACTTGTGCTTGTTTCCTCTTTGGCAACTGTCAATGTTATGCTGGAAACTTGAAAATTTAAACAACAGCAGCAAGCAAATATCAAATACAAATGTTGCAGTTGCAGTTGTTGTTGTTGTTGCTGCTGTTTGCGTTTGTCGCTTTGGAATGATTTTAATGCCAAGCATAAACAATTATTTTCAATTGCAACACATTCTTATTGTTATTTTTACAAAGGCAATGGCCGCCATTTGCGATTGTTGTTGCTGCTGTTTGCTATTTGCTTTGGCTGCAATTGGAATTGTAAATTTTTGCCGGCTGTCAATTGCAGATGCAACAGATGTTCACTCTCACTCATCGTCTCAGTCTTAGTCTTAGTCTCAGTCTCAGTCTCAGTCTTAGTCTTAGTCTTAGTCTCAGTCTTAGTCTTAGTCTTACTCTTAGTCTTAGTCTTAGTCTTAGTCTCAGTCTTAGTCTTGGTCATAGTTGCCATCGACTAGCTTAATTAGCGCAATGCCGCAGCAATGGCAATTGTTCGTAATCAGAACTTGTATTGATAAACTGTCAATGAGTCAGTCACTCAATCACAAACTTAGCGCGTGGCATGCCAAAAGTTCGTGGCCAAAGTATTGTTTTTTTTTTTTTTTTTTTTGATTTTTGGCTGGCAGCCTTTGCCTTGTTATTTATGCAACCGCTTGCCAAATACAAACTGCGGCTGGGAGTGCCACATGTCGCATCATTTTATGCCCGATCATCACTTACTCGAGCAGAATAATCTATCAAATACAAGTAGCAAATCGGACCACGGATAGCCGACTACCCAAAGAATACCCAAAGAATACCCCCTTTGCCCTCTTTGCCACAGCAACATCCACAAAAACGCTGACAGCAGGCAACTTTTGCATTGATTGAGCATGCTTCAAATGACACCAGACCAGTGTGTATTGTATGTGTGTGTGTGTGTGTGTGTGTGTGTGTGTGTGTGTGTGTGCCTTGAGTTGAATTCTGCTTACACTCTATAATTGTTGAATTCTTTATGCTGTCATTTTGTTTAAACAAGAGGAGAGCAGAGAGTAAGTCTCGAGTGGATAATACTTTCGTAGCAAATTACAAAATTAATAAATAAAAAATAAATAAATATAAAAAAATAATATACTAAAAGTTAATTTCAAGAATCAAGATTTTAAAGAGTTTTCGACACATTTTCGTTCTGTATAAAAATAATGAAATATTTCGAAATTTATGCACATAGTTTGGCCAAGTTATTCTGGGAAGAAATGCATATTCAAAAAGATGTTTAATTGAGTAAACAAGATTGCTTAGCTAAAAGTTAATTGTTTATTGTTTATTGTTTGCAATTACCAAAGGCGATAATGACGATGACGACGATGATGATTACTCATGTCAATTATTATATAAGATAGTTGCACAGTCCATCGATGTTGCTGTTGCTGTTGGTTTTTTGGTGTCGGCAAACAGCGAAAGCTTCAAAGAGATTTAACAAGAAAAACAAAAGCAAATAATAAAAAAAAAACAACAAAAAGCGAAAAAAGCGAAAAAACTTCAACGAAGTAAAATGCAATTGATTTTGTTGTATAATTTCTACAGCTTTATCTGTCGGCAGCTGCATGCAATTTATTGAAGATGCGCTTTGCTTTATTGCTGCCATTTCCAAGAGACGCGTCGAGAGTCAAAAGTCGATTTTTTTTTTTTTAGCAAGCTGACAACAGCAATGCGACACAGAGGCACTAGCACTTACACACACCCACACACACACACACATCAGTTTCTCATGGGTTTCACAAATTTGTTTTTTTTTGCCAGACTATCAACTGCGCTGGCGAAATAAATTTATAGGGCGCGCTCGTGTCATAAAACTTATCAACCACAATCTAAATTACAATGTGAGCTTGCATATATATATACATACATATATATATATATATACATATATTTATTTTTTCTTCATATTGTGTTGATTGTGTTGTTTGCATTGCATTGCAATTACACTTATCTGCATATATGTTGGAATTATTTAATTTTTGCTTGCCTTTTTGCGGTTGACATGCAAAGGATCTGCGCACAATAAATATGTTTCTCCGCCTGCCAAGAGACAACAATGAATTGTGGCAATCAATTGTCACTTCATGACCAGCATACTCAACCAGCAGCAGCAGCAGCTCTTCGAATTTCCAAGTGCTGCTTATTCAGGGTCAATATCCAATCATATTTCGCCTTCAGCTCAGCTGAGCTGATTCATTAATCCAACTGAAAGTTTCTCGCTTTCGCTACCAGAATTTATCTAGTAATGCCAATTTTATGTTAACTTTCGAAATATTTGTTTTTAGTAACAGCTAAAATATATACTCTCTTTTCTTATGTATGGCTGTTATATATATATATATATATATATATATATATATACATATATATATTAATGGTGCTGTTCACAGAGCAAATGAACATGACAATCCACGTAAGCTGTCAATTTAAAGTAAATCCCAAAGATTTGGGACGCAGTGAGAGTTTCGGTTTTTCGGCTGCAGCGAAAGTGAAATTGTGTGGCATAGTACGAGATTGTGTGCCACATGAGGTATGCAAATTGAAAGATACCCGTAAATGTTGACAATTTTGTAAAGTGCCCAAAAATAAGCTAGCTGAGTAACAACAACAGCAACAACAACAACTGGAAGCAATAACAAAAACCAAACTGCAACATCAGAGCACGATTTGCTGCGGAGCAGGAAACATTTTTTTTCTGACTGCAAATGCAACAAGGAATGGAGCGGAGCTGAGCTGAGCTGTGCTGAGCCAAGTCGATTGCAACGTTAACCGGCCATGAAAGAGGAAATCAATGTTGTTGCTGAGGAAAGCGAAAAGCCGCACGACGCGTTGGCCAAAAAAGAAAAGTCGCACGCTTTTTAACTGGAAAGCGAAACAAATTTCACTTACCGTCCACTCAAATGCGTTAGTTATGAGTGCAACAAACAGCAGCAGCAGCAGCAACATCAGCAGCAGCAGCAGCAACATCAGCAGCAGCAACATCAGCAGCAGCAACATCAGCAGCAGCAGCGCCAACAACTTGCCACAAACAAGAGTGCAACGACAACATAATCATGCCAATTGACAAAATGTGTCAAATGAAACAACAACAACTGTAAATTGAGGAGCGACAAGGAAAGCGACTGAATTGCAATGCCCCAAACAAATTTCCTGTTGGTCAAAAGCGCGTAAATTGCCCCCACATGTTGCTGCTGCTGCTGCTGCTGCTGCTGCTGCTGTTACAGTTACAGTTGTTGCCAATACTGTTACCGGTTAGCAATTTTTCACAATTTGTAATTATTGAATTTCTTCGATGACATCAGCGAGACTTCCTGTCATTTCGAATTCGTTTCGCTAATTTGCCATTAATTTGCATTTGCATTTGCATTTGCATTATGTGCAGCAGCAGCAACTGTTGCTGTTTGCTAATTAGCTATTGCTGATGTTACTGCGATTGCAACAACAACAATAATATGTATTGCAGTTGTTTTTTGCTATTTGCTGCTCTAAAATGGGATGAAAACATGTTTTGATTTGCAAAACTAACGATTTATGTGAAGCATTTGTTGTTAGCTAAGAATTTCAATAATTATATTAATTATTTTTAAACTATATTATTATTATTATTATTATTATTATTATTATTATTATTATTATTATTATTATTATTATTATTATTATTATTATTATTATTATTATTATTATTATTATTATTATTATTATTATTATTATTGCATAATTGAAATGATTGTCAACAATTTCAAAAAATTGTCTTACAGTTTATATATATATTTATATTACATTTATATTTAAATTTACAAATTATTTATTTCAAATTAAATTTGAGTTTTACTTAGGCTTTTATTTCTGAGTAAATTATTTACTTTGCTCAATATGAATATGAATAAATTAAATTAATGATTTTGCCTGCTATGCAAAGAATTTCACACAGGCAACTTTAAGTTTGTAAAAAAAATGTATTTATTTTTTTATTTACGAAATTGATGATTTGACGTCGCATTGCATAAATTCGTAAAATATAATCATTTCAACGCTTGACGCAAGATGATGTTGCAAGCAGTAGCAGCAGCAGCAGCAGCAGTAGCAGCAGCAGCGATCGCAACAACAACAGCAAGTGCCATTGACTAATGTTGCATGAAGCGCATAAGGCTGCTTACCACAATAAATAAAACCAATCTAAAGGCATACAAAACAATAGAACACAATTGAGATTTGCCAGCTGCAAGCTTCAAGTTGCCGCAACTATTTTTTTTTTTTGTTTTTTCTGCGGTTGCTGATGTGGCCCAGGCCCAGGCCCAGCCACAGTCATAGCCACATTCACAGCCACAGCCCCAACCCCAGCTCCACTCGCAGTCACAGTAAAAGTCGCAGTCGCTGTTGCAGTTGCAGCTCCCAAAAGACGACCCAGCTACTAAGTCACATTGAGTCACAGTTAGTTGGCGCGCGGAGCCACCGAATGGCAATTTTGATTGGTTACCTATAATTTAATGCGGCTTTGTGTGGCATGCACCCATACAAAGTCATCTTCGATGCTTGCTTGCTGAAATGTGAATAGGTTGACAGGGTCAGCATTAAATCTAAGTAGTGGGGGGGTGGGGGGTAAAAGCGGGGGTGGGGCACTTGCTGGGACTGCTTGTCGCTTGTTGCTTGCTGCATGCCGCTGGCTTGAGGCATGTGCAATTAATTTGAGCAGCTGCCACGGCCTGACATTTGCGGCAAACGTGAAAGGGCGCAATTTTTACAATAGAAACATTTGTCGCAAGACACCTACCCGTCCCACGGCACCACCCCACCCCCACCCCCAGGCCCATCCCCATCCCCATCCGCTGTAGCCGAATCACTCGTTGCCGATCAATTCAACGCAGCCAATGTGGCAACATGGCAAGCGGCTTCGATGCGCTGCGGCGTGCCAAAATGTTAAATGGGACAAAGACGACAGCGGCAACAAAGGTGGGGCATAGAGGGGGTGGAGAGGGGGGGAGGGGGAGCATTGCAGCAACTGAGTTGGAGTTAAAGTTTGGAGTTGTTGCTGTTTGCTGTGACTGTTGCTGCTGCTGTGGGACACGCAGACCGACCACTTGCCACACCAGCAACACCAACACCAACAGCAACAGCAGCAGCAGCAGCAGCAGCAGCAGCAGCAGCAACATCAGCAAATGCAGAAACAATATATTCAGTTGCTGCCAGCGTCCGGGCCTCTTGTAAACTATTTATATATTTATTTTTTGTGTCGTTTTTTCTGTGTGTGTTTTTTTTTTTTGTTTTTTTTTTTTTCTTTTGGTTTTGCAAATGTCAGGAAAAAATATTTGGTAAGATCTTGGCAAAATCAAGCCAGCCAGCAGCTGCATTCCGCAGCGGCAACATTTAATAGGCAAAATGGGTTATTAGGCAGAAGACCCACTCCCACATCCACTCGCCCCATACCAGTGTGCCCCCATTGGACAACCGCTCCTCGCAAGAAGATGCTACAAAGTTGTGGTGGCCCCGCAGCGCTTTGTGCAATTATTATTGGCAGAATTTATATACCATTTTTTTTTTTTTATTGATAAATAGATAAAGTGCTTATGTTTTTTTTCATTTGTATTTTTTATATTTTTTATATTTTTGCTCAAGGTTTGCGTAAGCAATAAATGGTTATCCGCAATCCGCTAGAGAAAATTTCATTTGCCACACACTCAATGCCAGCACGACAATCGCAGCGAGTTCCACGCCTCAATTTGAAGCAGCTTTGTTGCGTCTTCAACCATGGGAAATTTTGATGGCTTTGGCAAATCATTGCTGGGATTTGTTACTCAAGAATTATATATATATATATATATTTTTGCTAGTCGCAAATTTAACTTTTATTCAATCAGAGATAATTCATATCTCTAATAATAATATTTATGAATTTTATTTTATTTTGTTTCAGGAATGGATCAATTCGATAGTTCTTACGAGCATTTCCAATACATTATTCAAATATCGATATTTATATACATCATAAGAAGCAAATCTGTTAATATATTAAACAAACAACTATTGATTTTATCAAAATATCTCTCTTTAATCTGACTCTCTTCCTCGATGTGTATTTTGACATTTGACAATCGGCGACAATCGGATTGCGATTGGGGAATGTGGCCAACTGGCAAATGTCTTATAATAAATGTCCTATGATTGTCAAAGAGCTGTCAAATGTCAGCGAAATGTCAGTTTCCCAGTCATTTGGCATTCGATTGCGCTGAATCTAGCTGAATTCAGCGATCAATGATCGATGCCAAATGGACACTTGAGCCCAGTCAAGCAATTGATCTTTTATGACTTGACCTTGACTTTCAAGTGACAGCTAGTGAAATGTCATAGATATATAAAAAAAAAATAAAAGAGCGAATTGGAGCTTAAATAATACAATTGAATGGCATGTAAACATTTGTTTACATACACATAATGCATGGAATTTATAAATTAAAACAAAAAAACAAAAGTCAATCGACAATCAATTGAATGGATTAAACAAAGAAGCGGGCAAAGTAAAGTCAAGTCAATCATTTGGACGTGACGCACTAATTGTACATTTTAGACGGATTTATCCGGTTATCGACAGGGACACGGACACACAGAAGCAACAACTTATTTGCCATGTTCCATGTGCCATGTGCGATGTGGGTTCAATTAGAAATCACGCAACGATCGATGATTTCAAGGCTGTGGCCAACGCAATTGCGATTCTAATAGTCGATATGCCAAAAGAACTACACACACATCTATATAAATATATATATATATATCTATATAGATATATAAATACATACATACACATAGTGATATGAAAAATTGATACTAATCAAACACGACAAGCGAATAGCAAAAAAAAAAACACAAAACCAACAATTACCATTAAAATATGTTTTCATTAACGTTTAATTGAGTCGAGCGATCTCATTTGGGATATATAAACAATTTGTTTGTTTGTTTTTTTTTTGTTTTTTTTTTTCGCTCATGCCATAGGCCAATGGCCAATGGCCAATGATTGTCAGCGTTGTCGAATGTGATTGATTGATGTACGATAAGCAGGCAGGGCGACCAGCATCAGCAGAGATTTCGGGTCTCAGTTCATTGAAGTATAAGCCACCCACATGCAAAGATAAACACACACACACACACACACACTCACACACACACATAGAAATGGAGTAGCTATTGTTGGCTACGGCGCACCCAAATTTGGCGATTCTAAGAGCAACAACAACAACAACAACAACAACTGAGACAACGACGGCCACTTAGGCGCCCGCCCGCCGCCGAGATCAATTTGAGGCGATAAGATTAGAGGGCGGCCAAGCGAATTGTGTATGGGGCCAATTGGACGCCCACAGCGATGCCAAAATACTTGATACATAGAAGCAACGGACATTTCTCAATACAGCTATGCACATTGGAACAATTTCATTCTTTCCAAGACTAGTATTTTTTTTTTTTTTTTTAAAAAAACAATTGAAGATTTATTAAAATGGAATTGGATAATTGGATTTGTTTACAATTTCGCTTCGACGATTCATAAAGAATTTTTAGTCTTTTTTGCATTCATTCGATTTTTTGAATTTTGTTTGTCGTTAAACATTTTTGTGCATCTTTAAAACCGCTGCTGATGTTGAAATTGTGCTATTTCTAATCAATTTGTTGATTTCTCTTTTTTTTAGCTAAAGTGATTTTTTTAATTAAGACATTTCATATAGAATTCTTAGCCTATTTTGTATTCATTCGGTTTTTTTAATTTTGTTTGTCGTTAAACATTTTTGTGCATCTTTAAAACCGCTGCTGATGTTAAAATTGTGCTTTTTTTAATCAATTTAAGAATTCCTATTTTTTTTGTCAAAGTGAATTTTTTTAATTAAGACATTTCAATATATTTTTGGAGACTAGTGCACCAGTGTTTTTGGGTTTTCGAGATCAGTTTAGCATAAGTACTTGTACTGATACGTGTACATGGGCACATGTGTGTGTGTGTGTGTGTGTTTGTGTGTTTGTGTTTGTGTGTGTGTGTGTTTGTATGTGTGTGTGTGAGTTGGTTGCTTGGTTGGGCGCACAACAAATGCTTTTGTATTCGATGGCTGAGGTTAGGTACAATGTACATGCAAATAAGGAAGCAATTTGCCATGGCTATAAGGCCTGGCGCGAGTAGGAAACGAAACCCATGCCAAAAAAAAAAAAAAATGCTGCGGACAAATTATGCGCGACGCCAACGCCAAACGGCATAAAAAGACAAACAACAACAACAACGAAAACAACAACAAGCTGCAAACGTAAACATAATAATAAACGAAAGACTTAGGCAACGAACTCGCTGCTAAGAATTCTTTTTTTTTTTTTTTTTTTGGCATATTCGTTTATTATTATTCACCGCGCCAAATATCACAAAAAAGCACATTTATTTGATATGCATACGTCAGGATTAACTGTACTTAAACACCCACACAGGCTGCCAACAACACAAGTTATTGCAACATTGAGCTGCCTGCAACTGCAACTGCAACCGTAACTGTAACTGAACCCAAATGGAGCGACGCATGTCAAGGACAAAATGCAGACGTTGTTGCTGCCGATGGGTCGGCGGGGGGACAAAGGTGAGGCAAAAAAGCCAACTCGCTGCATTCATTTGCATAACAAGCGACAAGCGACAAGCGACTAACGGTCAAAATGCCTAAACAAACAATTGCAAATCACTGAGATTGAATTTGAGATTCCGGCTGTGCCTTGTCCATTGTCAATTGGCAACGAGGCAGGGCACGAGGGCAGACCAAGGGGTGCGGCAAGCTGGGTCAGCCAGTCAGGCAGTTAGTCAGTCAGTGAGCCACACACAAACAACAGCAGCTACATGTTGCATGCCACATTGCTGCTCTTCACATTTATATATCAACTGCAAAATGCTGATTTTTGTTTTACAAAAAAGGGTATTTTGTTTTGTATGTCAGTCCAGTTATATTATGAGACTTAAGCAGCTAAAAAGTTAATATATGAAGTTCCTCAAAATATCGATAAATATATATAGATAATTTAGCAAATTTGAAGATGGCTAAAAATGATAAATTTTCAATATTTTGTCAAGATTTTTTAACCCTTTTCACGATTTTAAATGTTATTTGCGCAATTTCCAATATGTACATAATATTTATAAATATATATATATATAATATATATATACATATTTATCTAGTTAAGTCAATTATGTACATGTACATAACCTAACCCATTTTTCTGACATTTTTTGTATTTATATCTAGTTTATGGCTACACATACAAGTCATAATTTTTGAAGTGTCAATTTGATAACCTTTCATATTACATAGTGGTTTGGGGTGTACATAAACATAACTAGAACAAGCTAATGCCTATGTATATATATATATATATATATATATATATATATATATATATATATATATATATACATAGCTAAGCATGCTCTAAAGAATGAGCTGAGCACCTCTTGATAAAAGCGGCGCTTTTTGACATACATAAATCGACAGCTCTGAGAAAATACCTATTTATATAAACTACTGCAAACCAGGCCTAATGCAAACACTAGTTTCAGCTTTTATATGTACACTTAAAGAAAGGTTTTGTGCTTTCGCACGCTATGCAATTTTTAGTTCGACAATTATTTTACAAGTTAACCATTTAAATAAATACCAATGCAAAACAATTCAACATTTGTAGAAATATTTGAGAAAAAAAACGTTTGTATCTCAGGACTGGTTAGAGGGTATGGTGTAGTTGTGCACAACCAACTAGACATTTGTTGTGGGCCAATGGCAACTGCTGCTGCTTGCTTTTGACCGAGTTTGCATTGGATCAAGTTTTGCGTAAATATAATTTTCATTTTTATCGATGTAGCATTTGTTGAACTCAAAGAATGGAACGGAATGGCCTCTTGGCCAAGGGGCATGCAACTCAACTCAGCTCAGCTCAGCTCAGCTATTTAACGATGTTACATCACAAAGTCGCATCGCATCGCATCGTGAGTTGTGTTGAGAAAACAAAGCCTAATCAACTTCCGTTTTGTCGATGATTTTCTGTGTCAATTTGCCAATTAAAGTTTTGCGACTGAGAAGAAAGACGCAACAATGACGAACATAAAAAAAAAACAGAAACAGAAACAATCCAAAGACAGGCCTCGCAGCAATTATAAATTACGACTGCTACAGCAAAAAAAAAAAAAACAACAAAAAAAAAAACAATGATTTGATGCTCACACAAAACTGCCATAACAGAAAAACATAAAAAAAAAATACTCTGTAAACAGACTAAAAAACTGTGCATACAATTCCATTTTACGAGACATAAAATTACAACATTTGAGTATTTTCATATTATTTGAAGTACTTGCAAACTATTTTTATTTGCACAGTCAAAAAGTGTTTTATTTTAAAATATATATGAAATGTTCAATTCTCTTTGCCTTTTGCTCACTTTTAAGTTTTTTTTTTGGTTTAAAGTTTTCTTGGCATGTATAAATAAAATTGTTTAATAGACGTAAGACAGCAGAAAATGTTTATAATGTATAGATTTGTGTGCATATCACATTTATAACAACTACTGAAAAAACCATGAATAATTTGTCAAGTACAAAAATTATATTAGAATTCAAAATAAGTGCAACATTTGCATGCATTTGGCAAGGCAAGGCAAGGCAAATGATGGCTATAAACGTAAACTGGCAACGTTGGCAACTTAACTGAATGAGTTAGCCAACTTAGCCAACATAAGAACTGAACTCACCAGCTGAGATTCAACACCTACGCAGTTTGGAATGGGCAAAGTCTGTCATTGTCTGTCCGTCGTGAAGATTGCAACGAGATGCGTCTGATTGGATGGATGGATGGATGGACCGATGGCCCCGGTCTAAAATCAAATCAAAATCAAGTTCTTCTCAATTACAGTCGATGTCTTTAACTGTGTTTTTTTTCTTCTTTTTTTTATTTTTTTTTACTTTTGGTATTCGGCGCTCAAGTGCAGCACTTGACAACGAGATTAACTCGCTCGAGTTGCATGTTGGGGCACCACATCCAACTGTGGCAATCTGCCCTCCTGGCAGCAGTCTGAGGCCCGTCCACATTTCAGTGTGATTGTGATTGTTGTTTTAATTAACGAGTTCAGCTGGAAAATCAATTGGTTCGTTCATTCCTCAGTTAGCAGTCGAGCATTTTGAGCAATTTGAGCAGTTTGATCAGTTGATCAGTCGAGATATTTCTTATGCCAAGTTGCTGTTCCACTCGAGTGTTGGATTTCATCTTTGTGTTTTACTATAGAAGACATTGAATTGCTGCTGCTCCAAATGTGTAATACACTTGCAATAAGTATTTGCTTTATGACTGCCGTTTGTTTTGGCTTCTTTATTAGCACAAATGAGCTGCTGCCTGGCATATGCTATTCGTGTTGTGACTTCATAAAGCCAAGCATTCACATAAACATGCCAAGCAACAGCGAATCACTCGTACCCTCCCCCTTGACACCTCACCCCCCTCACCAAGCATAGAAATGTAGTACCGGTAGCAAGGTTAGACAACTTTGATCAAAAGATATGCGTAAAATCAGCTTGGGATGCATACAAATTCTCAACAGTTTTCATAGACAATTATTTAAGCATATTTTAAATAAAATCATTTCGCTTTAATATTCCAAACATTACTTTAGACACCAAGCTAAAGTTTTGAATTAATTCTGCATTATTTATTGAAATAATCATTTAAGCATTGACATATTTTACTTATTCACTGCACAAATCGGTTCAATTAAAATCAAATAAAATTATATTATATATAAAATAGTATTCTTTTTATAATTTAAACACAAAGCTTACAAAGAATTTGTTATATTATTTTTTTATTATTATATTGCGAAATACATTTTTTGTTTATTTTTGAATTAGAATAAAGCGTTGATCTTTCTAAAAAAAAATCAGTAGAGTAGTTTTGCCCAATTTTAATGTTCTCTGCTGTGGTTATTGGATTCTTTGAATTTTTATCCCAAAGTCTGCAAACGATCCAATAATTCCATACTTATTTTTCTGTCCAAGTCATTTCCTATAAAAGCAATTTTATTTATAATTTAACAAGCAATTTAGCAAAGAAACACTTATTAAATGGGATTGCAAGTGAAATCATCAAGAAATAAAGCATTTCTGAGAATATATATATATATATATAGAGTAAAAATTCAAAATAATCTACGAATTTAATATAAATAAGCTCATTTTAAGCAGTAAGAAATATAATAAAATAATTAATAATGATTGAATTTAAATTGCTATTGTTGATGCTAATCATTAGACAATAATTTAACTGGATTCATTATATAACTGGAATAATATAAATTTTTGTTAAATTATATTTAGTAAAAAAAAAGACTAGCATTTTTTTTAACTGTATTTCTATCAAAGCAATTGAAAATGACTTAGCAGCACATCTAACTTAATGTTGAAGTGCAATTTAGCTGCTTGTCAAACTGATAACCTCTACATATATATATATATATATATATATATATGTATATACACATTGTATGTATATGTAAATGAAGCAATTGCAGACTGAAGCGACCAAATGGCCAAACAAGAAACGGCAACTAATTAAACTGTGAGTCGGTCAGACAGATTCTTGGGCAATCAAACGTGAAGCACGATTGCAAAAGGATCCTCAAATTCAACAACAACTGCAACAACAACAACTGCAACAACTGCAACTGCAACAACAACAACAACTGTGCAACAAGTGACATCGAAATACTCGCTTGACACCACGGCAAATGGGCAAATGCAAAAAAAGTGAATGGCTGCCACAAGCAATTAGAGGCCACTGGACAGACCCTTGCAACAAAAAAAATCCCCGAAATACTGCAAAACAATTAAAAGCCAGGAAGACCAATTCGAAAGAATAGCAATTGCCTCACAGCTCATCGACCAACAAATACGCTTTCCACTCACAAAATTCTATTTATGTTTAAATTTAAAATCTCATCTTTAGTTGATTTTTATACTGATCTTTATAACAGACAAAATTATAATTAAATTATTAAAAATTAAGTAACTCAAATCTTTTCTCACTTCTTGAGACTCTTCACCACCCACGTTGTGGCAACTTTGGATTTAATGACAAAATAATAATATCTTCACTTAGAGTATAAACATAAATTACGTACCGGTTTTTTTTGTTTTTTTTTTGGTATTATGCATTCATATTCAATATGAATTATTGAACATTCAAATCTAAGCACATTGTTAAAAAATTATTATTATCCAATTACAGATTTGCTGGACAACAACAAGCTGATGTTGCACAGTGGTCAGCATTGTACATCTTTCCTTTTGTTAACAAAAAATTTATTTTTGAGTGTGTATTTTATTTATGATTTTCATTGTGCAACACAGAATATTTCATGAGATTCTATGACAGCCTTTCATTATTTTTATTTTAAAATTCCTCAGAGATTCTAGAAATAAATAAACCCATTGTTTTTTTCCACTGTATGACTTTTATACCTCTGGGTATTTGTTTGCATATGCGTTTCCAGTACTAATTTCATAGCCAATACCAATTTGAGTCGCATTCGCTGACTAAGCCCGAAAAACGTGGATGCAACTTGGTGCACAGCCTGTTTTTTGGGTGAATCGGCATCTGCTCGAAGCGGCGTCAAATGCTCTTTTTTTTTACTGTCCATTTTGGTGTTGGTCATTACTTATGCGCAATTTGCATCGTTAATTTGTTTGGTGAGCGGCAAGCGGCAAGCAGCGAGTGGCAAGTGGCAAGTGGCAAGTGGCGACTGCCCGGCAATAGTTAGCCACAGCCACAGCCAGAGCCAAACAGGAGTTCGGGGCAGGTTTATGAATGAGCCGCAAAGACGGCGCATTTGCGTTTGCCACCATGAAGGAGAGATCTACTTGACACCACATTGGGAACTAGCCACCTTGCCGCAAAATAACACGCGCATTACGGCATCGGGTTGCCATTTCATGAGCTTGCCACTTTGCGAGAGTGCACAAATATTATTAATACAGCGCCGACATGCCCCGGCAGCCAGTGGAGTCATGGCGTCACTGAGTAACCGGTTGCCACAAAAGGCACCCGCTGTTCGAAATGCCGCATCTTCTGCGTGCAACTGACACTGCACAAGCAAAATGCTGAATGCCACAACAGCTGCCATAACAATGCCGCTAACGATTTGCTTCCGCAAGGGCCACAGAGTGGAGTTTGAACTCGGGTCCCAGTTCGGGTACGGGTCGAGACTCAGGTGGCTTGGGGTCACTCATAAGCATCTCCAACTCCAACTCAGACTCAACTGCGCAATTTTATTACTTCATCTTTAATATGATGCAGCCAGTTGCCACCAGGCCACCACAGCCGCCTTGTTTGTGGCATGAGTCTGTGTTTTGCCAAAGATGCACTTGCATATTTGAGTAGGACTGCAACTCATAAAGTTGCACGGGCCAAGCTCATTGTGCAAGCAACTGCCACAGCAATTGCAGCACTTATAATTGCCGCTGCATTTCCAAGTATTTATCATATTCGCATAAGTATCGAGATATTGCTATTAAAATGCAAGATTTATGTTTTATAATACATTTTTTTAACCTTTATACTTATTTGAAGCCATAAACTACCGATTAGCATCAAAAGTCGACTCGATTTATTTTTTATTTTTATTTTGCTTTAAATTTAAGTGAATTCGATTTAATTATTTCGCCAAAATATGTCATACGAAAGCTGAGTTTTGAACCACTTTGGGGCCTTGTCTCTGCTTAACTTTCGTACCATTTAGCATGCCAAGTCAAGCTTTAAGCTCACTCTAAAGCTGTCGGGCAGCATAATATGTTGCTGAATAAGTTTATGTAGAGCTTTTGCGCTTATTTTTTAGAAGGGGAAATTGCAGTGGCAAATTGGAATTGTGTGTAAGCATGTACACATAAGTATGTACATACGTATATTTACATGTACATATGTACATATATGTACATGGTTGGTCAACAATTAGCACATCTACTCCAATGTGCCTGCCCTTTGCCCGCCACTTATCCATTGTCCAGTGCCGACAGGCGTCTCGTTGAAATTCTTAAAATAGCTGCGATAAGAGCATTCGCATTCCTCGAATCAAGAACAATTGCTCCAATTGCAATGCGATGATGATGATGCTAATGATGATGATGATGATGATGATGATGATGGAAATATGGGTGAGAGCACTTTACGGGCTCCCCATCATCATTGCTACGAAATACTTGCAACAGAAAGTAGAGCAGCAGGCAGCGCCATGGAGTCTGTGCCACGCCAAAAATAAGTAAATAGAAACGGAGTCATTGGGTCAGGCCAACGCTAAACGAACGCTGTGAAGGACGCAACTCATCTGCAAAATATGTGTATATACATATATGCATACATGCGTGTGTGTGTGTGTGTGTGTGTATATGTATGACCAACTCATACTGCAAGTGTTTTGAGGCATTTCTGCTAGCTGAGAATGCTGGAATGCTGCAGGTAAAGCAAATGGAAAAATTGTAAATGGTAAATGGTAAATAAAAATACGAAATGCAAAACGCGTTTGCAACGCAAATCAAACATCCGGTTCGATGGACCAGCCAAATGGGATGCCATATTAAAAAACTTTCGAGTGGATGAGCGATGTGCGTTGGACGAGGCCAACAAATTGTAGGTAGCAATCAAAGCATTCTGTTTGGCATACGCACGTCTCTAGCCATAATAAAAACATGCCTAATCCCAATTCCAACTCAACTAAATTATATCTTTAAGTTCACATCGCAACACAAAAATGCTCTCACTTTTGAATTTGTAGATGTATTTGCTGATTGTTGTGCGTTTTTTTGTGATTTTTTTTTTTTTTTTTTGGGTTTATCGTTTTGCAAGTTTCCTGTTCAATGAAGTTGCACGTGGCCCTCCAAAGGAATCGTTTGTTATTGTTAAGCAGCATCAGCTCCACATACATAATGTGAGTCCGACCTGACCATAATCAACTCAACCACCACTGCCTCATCCAGTTCAAGTTGGTATAATAAGTTTATATGTATATATATATATATATATATATATATATATATATATGATTTGAAAAGGTCATTCACCGAGCACAAGTTGGCACAGTCACAGCACTTGAGGCGCCGCACTCTCCACAAGAAATCCCCAAGACGAGCAGAATTTTACCAGTGTCGTTTTTGGCTTTTTTTTTGTAGCTAGCAAATATCCCCAAACAATTTGTATATCGATTTAATATTTAAACTACGAACAGTGCAATTAATATTGCTAAGGATTGCGGATAGGGAATGGATAACTGAACGAGAGAAATAATCTCTTTGAATTGCGAAGCATTTGTTCTGAGCAAAAATCTACAATGAGAAGAAAAGTTTTGTATTCGATTTGTCCATTTAATCGACTTAAAGCTCAAATGGCAAACACATTTATTTGGCAGGGTTTGGGATTGGAATTCAAATTGTATCCAAGCCGCAGACAAATTGTATTGTGCTCAATTGTTTGACGTCAACTCGAGTTGGCTGCCTCTAACCAAATTTGACAAATGGCTCAAACTGAGGCGACAGCCACAAGAGCCACACCGAGCCATAAACTACTTAAAGGCTTTGCCACAAAGCAACAAGCTAAATAAATATAACTCTCAAAAAATTGAAAAAAAAAAAAATATATATATATATATAAAAAGCATCAAATAAAAATCGAATGTGCTCGACTATGAGATGCCCTGTGTGTGAATCCAAGTCCATATTACTGTCAATCATTCAATCATTTCTCAGACTTTTATCTGATTTTGCACTAAACAACTAGTTATTTTATTTGAAATTTACAACTAATAATAATCCAATTAATACGAAGAAAACTAAGCATTATCAAATAAGATATATCCCAATAATTAATTAATAGAAATATAATTTGGAATATTGCCAAAACAATCAACTTAAATTTTAGCAACATTTAAAAAAAAAATAAACACACACAGAAGGCATACCAGATGACAAAATAGTTAAATAATATTTACAAAAAAAAATATGGCAATTTGACTCTGCGACTCTGACACACTCTATATATATATATATATATATATATATATATATATATATATATACTTGTACAAATAAATGTTAAAAGATGCCAAATTGCCACGAAACGCCATCGCTCAAAATCAAATTGCTCAAAGTTGGCGACAGTTTTTTGGACAACAACGACTGCAAAATACCCTAAAAATTATGGTTTGTTATTGTATAAAGATTGATTTAAATTCTCATACTCAAAGGAGAGTCATATTTCAAAATCTATGAATTTTCTTTCAGTTACCTGCATATCAATATTGTTGGCCAGAATATGCAAAACGATTCGAAATTTGTCATCACTTTGCAATTTAGGAATAAGTTGTGTGTTGTGCACACACATTTCGAAGAGGTGTTTTTTTAGGCGCAAATCGCTGGATGCGTAGAAATGCGCATAAGAAATGTGCAAACAATTTTAACATACAAACAAATCACGAGTGAAATAACGAAACGAAACGATAAAAAAAAAATTCAAAGTAAAAACCAAGGCGCGAACAAACATGACGAGGATTGAGTGGATGAAAGGGGGGGAGAAAAGGTGTTGAGCCAAGGCCAGACTGACTGAGTGTAAACATATCAATGGTAATGCCGCCAAGGAACCCATATCACTGGTCCCCATCAGAATACGAAAGAAGGCTCAAAGTCAAATGCTCTCCGTCCACCACCCACCGCCCACCACCCACCGCTCACCACCCACCGCTCACCGCCCACCAACAGGTGCTGATGATGAAGCGATTTGCCTAAACTGCGTGGCTCAGCGTAAAAGCCAAACGCCCCCTCAGAGGTGACCAGAATTCCTCACGTGGAGTACTTTGGCATTATGCGATGGACAGTGGACAGTGGACAGATGAGTGTGGAGAGTAGGCAGTGGACACATTGAGCGTCGGGGAAAGTGCGCCTTTGGCTGGTCAGCCGTAAAAATATATCAGAATAAGCAAAAAAAAAAAAAAAAAATGTTTACACACGACTCGAGGCAATCCCAAACCAAGACAGCGATTGTTGCAGGTGCCGCAGGTGAAAGCAAAAAACTGTGGCCAGCAGCTGAGCATCATCCCCAATCGAGTGGACAAATAAGACACACCTCAACTCCCCCTCTGCCTGTCTAGCCAAACATTAACATTCATTTTGGCCAAAAGAATGCCCCAAACTGAAACTGAAACTGAAACTAAACTGAGCAAACAGAAATCAGCAAAAGGCTGACAATAACAAAATTTACGCACAGTAGTCAATTCTTATATATATATATATACAAATTGAGCATAAATAATGTCAAGTATTTCAAAATATTTAATTATTTATTTTATAACAATTTTAAATACTTTTAACAGTTGGATTCAATTGATTCAATTTTTATATAAATATTTTTTGGAGCAACTTTTTATTTTTCTCTTCAATATTTGACTGCAAAGATAAATCATATTTTCTCTGTAGAAGATTCAATCTGCCAAGACACATGGATCAACATGGAGGGAACATATATAGAAATTGAGAGCGACTCAAGATATAATCAAGGGCAGATCGTATCGGATATATCCAAGATAACTCTACAAATTGGAAAACTCCAAAGGGAAAGGGACGTGGAGCAACTTTAATTTCAACTTTAAATTAAAATTTTAATTTAAATTTTATTTTGTGTTGATTTTGATGGTTGGTGTTTGGCACCACGGTGCGGCATGGATTTTGCCAATTTCGAACCGAGTTGCCGTGTGACATTGAAAGCTGTTTCAATGTCATTTAGCATCGCAAATGTATCCAGCTAATGTGTAATTAGGCTGCCAAGCCCACAGCCGCTCGAGCTGGCCGTAATGATATCCTGTGCCATTTCCTGAACCGTAACAATAGCCAGCCCCCCTCCCCTCTCCCCTCCTGCTACGCTGCTACCACGTACAAAAGCAGGTATGCCAAAACTGGTGTATTATGCAGAGGCAAACTGAATGCGATATATATATATATATATATATATATATATATATATATATATATATATATATATATATGGTTGACACCAGCGACAGCATTCATTGCACACGGCATTAATGTCACGCATACGCCGAGTGCGCCAGTTTTCAGTTCCAGTTTCCCGTTTTCAGCTACTGCGTCAACTGATGCCTCGCTGAGCGACCTGATTGATGCAGACCATTTGGCATTTGGCGCCACCATTTGCTCCACGCTTAGCTACAGCAAGCACTGCGTTTTTTTTGGCACGCAACGAGGCATGCACACCTACACAAACACACAAACACACACACACACACATAGTGGCAGCGCAATAGGGCATCCTGTGCGCATTAATCATACGCCGCGTGTGTCGCCAGACAGTTGATAAATGGAATGCAACACGTCTAAAGCAAAATGCAACCAACGGCGGCAGCTAACAGCAGCGGCATTTCCCTTGATGAGCCACACACTTTTCAAACAATAAACTCCAGCACATTCTTAGAAAACAATTTACCAGATTGCCCAAGCATGCCCCGGACTTCAGGACTAGCCAAGCACAACTTTTCCCAAACTAAATGCAATGCGTCTGACAGCATCCACAGCTTGGTTCCCCCTCCAGCAGAAGGGGGGGGAAGAAATACTTGGGTTTTTTTTTTGCTTGCGGCTGACTGGAAAGCATTTGGTTAAATCCTTTCAAGCTATCCGCTAACAGAAAAACTGCTTATGCCACAAACTGCTCAGCAACTTGGGCGGCAGTGTGGCACGGCGTGTAACACCTGGCTACATCTGTTGCACAGATATTACCGTTGCAAGCAGCAACGGGCCAAGAGCATAATAACAGCACCTTTGAAATCTGAGCTCAGATTGTGGCAACTCCCCACAAACAACGCTCCAAAATGTTGCCCATCAGTGACTATGCAACGTCGCGTGGGGCAGGCACACGCAGTGAGCCACTTTATTATTTGCAATTTAAATTTAATTTAAATTTAATTATTTACTCAGATCCACTTCAACATAAGATATAAGACTTCCAAAAGTAACCAGAAATTGAGAAAAGCTGTAAACAAAATCCGATCGGGTTTAAATTAATTTTCGCTAATAAATATTCAAATTTGGAAAATCTTGAAAAGTTCAAAGAAATCTTAAAATATGTGAAATGCACTGAAGAAGCAGCAGACGCAATCAGTTTATATACAATATATATATATATATTCCTGATCAGCATCACTAAACAATTTTTAGATTTATAATAAGAAAATTGTTTGGAATTAAATTAATTTTTATATTAAATTGTGGACAGTTAGTTGCCAATTTTTAAAGTTATTAAATTCTCGACTTGCATGAAAGTCGATTTTTCTGTTTAACGTGAAATATCCAAGGACAATATTGGATCAAACACCAACTTTTGCCAGGCTTTGATCAGACTGACAACCTGAACCGAGCTGACCCAAGCTGACCCAATCTGACCTGTCCAACTGAGTTGCTTTGAGATTCAATTCAATTGCAACTGCCACATTGCAGCAACACATTGGTAACTCCCGTGTAGCAAGTTACTTAATACGCGGCAGGAGGCAATGTGTGCAACAACACCTGCTACGGCAATCTTATATGTGGGTGGCAGATACTGCGACAATGTTGCACAAAAGACAAAGTAACTTGAAGCTGCCTGCCACTCAAGGTGGGCGTGCAACAATGTTTTGTGCGTCGTGTGTGTGTGTGTGCGTCGTGTGTGTGTGTGTGCATAGCTAAGCCCACACACATTTGCACCCCTTCGTTACCCCTGTGCACCCAATCCCCCCCCCCCCCAGCCTTGCTTTCTGGCTACACACATAGCTGGTGTTATTAACATTAATTATGCCTAAGTGGATTAGGTAGATTTTATGCGTTGAAGCTGCTTTCGCTCACCCCACGAGCAATCAAAGCCTAGGCAGCGTGCGGGTGGGGTGGGGTGGGGCAGAAGGCATCTGCAACATTGTTGCCTGCCACATGCCTGCTACTCATGTGTCACTGTGAGCTGTGTCAGGCGAGCGTCCATGGACCACAGGTGTTGCCTGTACAATGAGAAACCAACATTTATGTTCCTGGTTTCTTGTTGTTGCTACTTGCTACTTGCTGCCTGCTGCCTGCTGCCTGCTGCTTGTTGCATGTTGCCTGCGTTGCCTCCTTGTGTGTTATGGTTGTTGCTGCTGTTTAACTTGTGACATTGACGACATGTCTACGATTTTACTGTCGCTTCCATTTCCGTAGGCATTCAAGGAATATGCACACACACACACACACACACACACACACACACACGCAAGCATTGGGAGAACACGTGCCAATTTAAGTGGCTTCAAATCAGTTCCAGCAGAATGGAAGGGGGTGAGGTGGGGGGGGGGAGTGCTGTTGTTACGATTTGTTCATGCATTATAAATAGCTTTTGATATTTTACGTTTAATTTGACAATAATTAATTGAATACTTCCAAATGCAGTCACGAAATCTGGCCAAAATCGGCTTTGGCCATTTTGCTATTTGTGGCACAAAGTGTAACCGACTTTTGTTGGGAAACTTGGTGCGTATATATTTGTGTGCATGTGTGTGTGTGTGTGTGTGCATGTGCGTGTGCGTGTGCTGGTGCGTGAGGCCATAAAACGCCGCTGCGATGTGCCATTGTTTCAAGCTGCGCCGCAGCACAATCCGATAACAATTGCTTTCCATTTGGATTTGGATTTAGATTTCGCTGTCGCATTACTCTTTGTGTTACCGTTATTAAGGTATTACAAGGCATATATGCAATTACGTGGATTACGTCAAATTTCAATGATAAATCTTAAGCCGATAATGAATAAAGCTAATGCGGAACCACAGCAGCCACTTCACAAAATATAAAATAATCATAAAAAATAAAATTTGAATACGAATTTTTCCATTTAGGAAATTGTTTACAAAATATTTATTAAGCAGCCACTTCACAAATTATTTATTTATAGCTATAAAATTATCATAAAAAAAAAAATTTGAATACGAATTTTTCCATTTAGGAAATTGTTTCTAAAATATTTATTTAGCAGCCACTTCACAAAATATTTATTTATAGCTGTAAAATTAACATAAAATTAAAATTTTAATATGAATTTTTCCATTTAGGAAATTGTTCACAAAATATTTATTTATAGCTATAAATTTATCACAAAAAATAAAATTTGAATAAGAAATTTTCCATTTAGGAAATTTGTAATATAATGAGTATTTTTTTTTTTTAAATAGTATAAATGAATTGAAACATGTTTTAATATTAGAAATAAATATTAGTTTTTTTTTGGGATATTAAGAACATTTAAGACGAAGAATGTTTGCATAAAACTTTTTACTTCTATGTTAATATTTTAATATAACAAAATCGATATATATAAGGAATAATAATGCGAGAAAAAGAAATACATTTTATGTCGTTATTAATGAAGAAATTAAAGTTCGCTTGTGTAAAAATAGTTATACAAAAAGAGTTCTTATAAAAAATTATGTTTGTTTTTTTAAAATGCGTCTAAAATATCAACCGAAAATATTTCTTTCTAATATAATGCTGATATATAGATTTTAAATTTAAATAAATCAATCTCAAGCGCAATATCTTAAAGTAAGAAATAGGACTAATTATAGAAGAAATAATCTGATACCAATAAGAATTATCGTATGACAGATGTAGGAATGTAGCTAAGATATATCTTTATCTTCAAGTGAGATTCCTGAGCTGACTTTCAAATTGCTGTAGATATATACAAAATTAGACAGACCACTAAATTAGCCAAGATTCAAGTCTTTATCTTTAACAAATATTCTATTTATGCCTTCGGTTGGCAGAGTATAAAAACAGCAAATCAATAGTTTTACCCAAAAGAAACCAAAATTGTTTTGGTTTTGGCCCTGCTTCGAATTGGGTTAGAAATATTTGGCAACACACTGCCGTTAGATGGGAAGGTATCTCATTGTTGTATTCTCAACGTGGCTGAAAATGTTGGCCAGTGTTTTTTTTTTTTTTGTTTTTTTTAGTGGAGCTGTCATATTTGGTATAGAAGCTGCGCCATTTGAATGCCGATACGTTGGAAAAGGGCCAAAAATGTGTGAAATTGAGGCCAGTGCTAAAAAGTATATATATATGTGCCCCAAGTCGACTGCCAACACAATGTGTGGAGGATTGCAGTATGACGCACCCCGTGGCGTATACGCAACGTGGACTGCAACCTGCAACGTGCAACCTGAAACCTTGAGTAAATTGCGCATGGGGCACGTACTCTGAGCTCCCCTTCAACGTGCTGGTTGCTATTTTGGTATTGATTGATGCTGATTTTTGCTTTGACTTTTTGTACTTTTCGTATCAGTAAGCATTCAGCCCGTGGGCAGTGCGCTTATTATTAGCTATTACCTTTTGTGGCATGCAACATTGTTAGGCAAGTCTTGATTGAAAACTAACAAAGCATTACTGAGCCATGGCTCAGTAAATTTGCCGAATGCACCCAGGGGACTGCCCCAAGTCAGTCTGGGGGGGAGGGGGGCCCACATTCGACGTCCTTCTTGTGCAACACAGGAAACACAATGCTTGCATCAAAGCGGTGCAAGCAGAGCCACTGGCAACAACACACACAGCAAACACACTACAAACAGCTACTTTTGCCACGCAACATGCCTCCCCCGACTCCGCCCCATTTGCTGCAACTCTCCCTGCTCCATGGAAGGGCAACTAATCGGCTTTGCCAGCTGGTCCTGCACAGCAATGTTTATGATTATGTCCAGGTGCATGTGAAAGTGGAAACGTGGCCATATTCTAAAAACAGAATAGCGAACAGCGATCTATATCCGATTTCCGATAAGCATAGCCTACCAAATATTGATCAAGATCGGAGAAGAACCCTCAATAAATAATGCCAAAAGTATTCTTAGATTGATCTCAATACAAGAAATAAGAAATGAGGCAATAAGTTTTGGCTATAAGCTGGGTTGTAATTATACCGTAGTTGACCTCACTCGACTATAGTATTTTTATTTTAAATTAAATTAGAATAAATTGCAGACTGTACTTTTTTTAATAGTAGATTGAACAAATAAAACAAAAGTCGTGATTAAAAATTTGAAAATGTGTCTGTGTTAATTAAAAATGTTCAGAGAAAATTCACAATATATACTAAATGAAACTTAGAAATTAGGTTTTGGATTGGATAATTCATTATTCTTAAATTGAATTGGTTAACTAAATTGGTAATTTGATTAATTGATATAAGTTTCACAAGTCCCCAACGAGTGATAAATGAGAGTGTGTTGAATGTACACAAAAGGGTTACAAACAGAATCTAAAATTGAAATGTTGAAATCGTATGTCGTCACACATATATATATATATATATATGTACATCTCTTGTATTGGGCGTGTCCTGAGAAATCCCCCGGCGAGTGCAAAGGCTTAAGATTATGCAAATCAAAGTACAGTATGCAAAATGCAACAAAAGTCAAACAAGTCGAACTGACGATGAGAATGAGAATGAGTATAATTATATATATAGGGATGTGGCTGAGGCTGTTGCTCTGGTTGTGGCTCTGGCTCTGGCTCTGGCTCTGACTCTGGCTGTTGCTGTGCAAACAGTTGGTGTTGGCTGACACCACCAATATTGAGGCTGTCATAAGCCGCAACTGAGGGGGATGCGCGGGTCGTGGGTAAGACACTGGTGACCGTTAATGATGTCGGGGATTTAGGCATGGTGACGAGACGCGGTACAGTCAATCAAAATGCAAAGTATGCAACCATTGGGAGCAGTCGGGGTGCGGTGATCCGATGGCCCGGGAGTGGGGTGGCCATTGATGACTAATTTTAAAATGAGTACAAATGCGCAAAGGGGGTATGCTTAATAAAAAAAAAAAAGGGGTGTGTGTGTGGGGGGGGCAGGCGTGCAGCTTAAACTAAATCTGCCAGATTTTCGATTGATTGTGTCATGGTCATGTTTGGCGGCTCATTAATCATCAGATTGACATATTTATTGAGTTTAAAACGGCCTAAAGCAATCGATTTATGTGCACGGCCGTCGAGCCAGACGACAGATGCCAAAAAATATGTCAAGATGCCAAAATGTGGCCAAAGACCAAAAGAAGCCAACAACAACAACAACTACAAAAACAAACCCTCAACATAAATGCGAGCGGCAACAAGCCTCATTAATGTTGCCCCAAAATGTCAAATAAGTGAAGGATATTGCTTTATTTTATGCGATTTTATTTGAACGCACACTCCTGCGAATACACACACATACACACACACACACACACACATACACACACACACACACAATCGCACAAGTCTGTTAGCTTGCCACCATCAACAGTCAGCAACAGCAACAGCAACAGAAAACAGCAGCATTTTAGCCAAGCCGCAGATTAAATACCCAAAAAGTTAAAAAAAAAAAAATACACTTAACTTTTAGTTGAAAAAATTATTTGTATATTACTGATAATTATCCATTTTACATAATATCTTTTCAAATGTTTTTTAATTTTGTTATAAATATTAAAGTTCAAATTACGTTTTCATCGTTCGATAAATTTGCATGGTTATTCCAGATATTCGTCTGACATTCGAAAAGCGAAAAATTAAAAAATATTATTTACATAATACAAGCTAGGCAACCATATGATATAGTTGTCCGATCCAGTTGATTAAGCCATATGTACAAAACTACAGTAAAAAGTCGAATGCAAAAAGTATGTAAAACATAAAATATATGTTTCAATTATCAAATAATAATAAATTGACAGATAATTGGACAAACTGGATTGTGATCGAGAATATATATAATTTGTGAGATTGAAATTGGATTGCTCAAAGAGTTACCCACTTGATGAGAAGATTAAAATGCTCTCGGCAAGGGCATAAAAAAAAAAGCGTAAATTGGCGAAAACTCAAAGGCAGCAACGAAAACAGAATGCTTACAGACACAAAGAAGAGCAAAGAAAAGAGTGAGAGAGAGTGAGAAAGAGAGTGAGTGCAAGTGAGAGAGAAAGAGCGAACAGCAAGCGAAATACAAATAATAATAATAAAAGAAGTTAATGAGATTGGAATACAATAAAACTTAAGCGCATTTATTTTTTAAGGTTAAGTTTTACTCGACTTAAGCCAAGAAAATCGATTGTTGCCTCGCTTTCGTTGCTGCTGCTGTTGCTGCTGCTGTTGCTGCTGCTGTTGTTGTTGTTGTTGTTGTCGTTGTTGTTGTTGTTGTTGTTGTTGTTGTTGTTGTTGTTGTTGTTGTTGCTGTTTTTGTTATTGCCTCCATGGCATACATAACAGAAGGCTCAGGATACAGCATTACAGCAGCAACATTGTCATATTGCCACACTGCCACACTTCCGGGAGCAACACGCATCACTTGTTGATGCACCCAAAACTCTCAATTAGTGTCAATATTTTTTTTTTGCTATAATAATAATATACATTTATTTAATTTAAAATTAGAAAATATTTTATCTCTGCAATTAAATTATTGTTGACATAGAGAACGCTTTAATGTGGGAAATAGTTGAATATATTTAACAAAAGAGACTTTAACAGGTTTTCCCAAATAGTTAAATTAATATTTTATTAAATCCAATTTTGTAAAAAAATTTAGGTTTCCTTCGATAAACAAGCAAATTGCAGGGCAGAGCAGTCATGCGTAGCACGCATAGGAAAAAAGTACTCAATATATGCCCCAAAAAAAAAAAAAAAGAAACTTGCATTTGGTGTAAATCTTTTCTCTCCTCGAGTTGGCCTTTTGTGCGACATCAGCTTGCTCTTTGCTCCCAGTATAAAAGAAACAACAACAACAAAATGATGAATCATGGCGCTGAAATTTATTGGCAACGTTGCCCGCCATCTAGTAAAGACAAGCCAAGTCACAGGCCCTGGTCTCGAGTGGTGCCCGATGCCCGGTGGCCCGGTGCCTGGTGCGTGGTGCCTGGAGTCCAGAGTCTGCAGCCCGGACAGACACTGGCCTCATTACAGCATTCAAATCACATCGATTGTAAGTGCCAGACCAGACCAGACCAGACCAGACCAGACCGAGGGTACCAACTTGGCATAATGTTATAGCTGGCTTCTTTGGTCTGTGGTCTGTGGCCTGCACCCAACCAGCTGTCAATCTTAAACAATTTGCTTACTTAGTCAAGTATGCCAAACAAAAACACGCGCAAATGAGAAAAAAAAAATAAATAAAAAAATAAAAAATAAATAAATACATTGTGAAATATTGAATACCCTTCAAATGCAGGTTATCCAGTTGAAAAGCAGCAGCAGTTGAAAAGTACTAAAAAAAAAAATTGTTAAATATTATTTTTTCGAGTGTTTTTTTGCTCTTTACATTTACATATAATATTTATAATGCAAGTTGTAACAGGTTAAATTAATTGAGATTAAATAAGATTAAATTGGTTGTTTTTGTTTTTTTCTACTTCTTTTTCTTCTTCTTCTTCTGTTCCCTTGTTTTTTTTTTTTTTTTTTTTTGGCATGACTGTTGTATTTATGATAATGTTATATGTACACATATATATTAAACAGAAACAGATGTGCCTCGCCTAATTTATTTTAGATCTACGAACATTTGTATTTGTATATATATAGCAGGGGAATACAGAAAGCCAAAGGAATACTTGCAAAATTGTAGGCGTGGCAAAAAAAAAGAAATTCATTGCAGATGTCGCAACGACAACGATATAGCCAGAATTGAATGTTATCAATGTTTGTTGTTCAGTTGAATGACATTTCTGATGTTGCTGCTGTTGCTGTTGCTGCTGTTGCTGATGCTGCTTATTCTGCTGCTTGTTGCTTGGGGCGTGGCTGGAGGCGTCAAAGTGAAATGAAATGTCAAAGTATTGTTTGGAATTTGAGTAGCTTCCTTCCTGATTTGCTGCGTTCAGTTGTTGGCCAAATGGCTGCGATGACATCGGCTCATGCCAAACAGACATCGGGACTTGGTACTCGGTACTCGGGACTTGGGACTTGGGATCGAGGCCGCGTTTCACCATGATGCTTATGCCGGAGGACGCTTGACAGACGCTTTGGCATGCGTTGATTGCCCTTTGGTATTTAATCTCAGGCACAGCGCAGAGCTGAATAGCCGGCATAGCTGACAGACTTTGGCATCTCAAGGGCCATTTGACGTTCGACCGTGTCCAACTAGCTCAATTCAAGCCAACAAAGAATGTCCGCTTCTTGATCCGAGCTAAAACTGCTGACAGCAACCGGCCAAGAAGCCGACTTATTTAACATAATTAGTATAATAATAAAAAAAATAAAAAAAATAAAAGCAAATATCTTTTTTTTGAAGTGAATATGCAAAAAGTGCAAGCAAAACTCTTTCAAACTTTAAAAAAACCCTTAAAGGTCAATTTTGACCTAGAAATATTTAATATATTTATTATCTACCTTGAAGCTGCTGGATTTTTGCTAGGAATTTTTTTTAACAAAATGCGTCACTTTGAAGACTAAGTTTTGGCATTCACAAAACCCAACAATTCAGACACACACAGAAGTCAGACGTGGCCAGAACTGGCCACACCTGGCCAGTCAGTTAGCCAAATGGCCAGAAGCGTCAAAGTGGTAGCAACCCAAAGCGTGCAACGACAAATTTCCATTGCCCGCATGCTGTGCAACGTGCTGAAGTGGCAGCAAGGTGGCAACGTGTTTTATTTACAGTTCGTAATTGTGAAACTGGCCATAAAAACGACAATTAAATTAACGCCCAGTCAGAAGCACACACAAAAAGCTTACTTTTTGGTTTGTTTTGCTACCAAAATTTACATTTACTGCAATTTGAAGAGCCAAATCAAAATAAAAAAAAATAAATAATAAATAAATAATAATAAATTGAGGTAATTTTGAAAGGCATTTTTCAATTTATTAAACAATTTTTTGTATTGCCAATTCTCCACAGAGCATAAAGAAATTATTTATTATTTTGTGATGCGAAATTTTTATCAACTTGTGTGACCAATAAATTACAGTGAAGATTCGATTTATTGCCGAATGCTTAATAACGACAATTATTGAGCAAAAACTGCAATACTCAAAAGAGACATTCAGATAGTTGTGCACAACACATTTGGCTTAAATGCAGGACTAACTTTAGCAAACACACACACACACACACACACAAACACACACAAACACACACAACTAACTCAATTGACAGCATTGAAGCTGCAAATCGCATTTAACAAAAAAAAAAAAAAAAAAACAAGAGACGAAGGAAATGCAAACCAGCAACGAGCAACGATTGGTGCCCTAAATAGGTTGCAAGTTGATTTTATTTGCCACACTGCTGCGTTGCCTGCTGAAATTCTGGGCTCAAATCTAATTTTCAAACAAGTGAGAAAATTGCATTTTGACTTAACCGACTGCATCGTACTGTAAGACAAATATATAAAAAAAAAAAGCCAAAGACTGCTCTGAGTTGCATGTGCCCCTATCCACATTTGTAGGTGGTAAGCTCAAAAATTTACTTTCCAAAATAATAATTTTTTTTTTCTTTTAAAGTTTGTCATGAATTTAATTAGTGGTTTTAGTAATTTTAATATGGCAAGACTTGTTTTTAGTATTGTGTGAGGTATATAAAATATATATAAAATACATTTTATCGACTTATCGACACACCCAAGCAATATACTCTTCCTTGCAGAGTATCACAGAGTAGAAGAGTATTTTTTTTAGCATACAATTCAACTGTGGCAACTCCGCTGCACAAGGACTTCGGAGGAGTAAGTGCTCAATGAATGTAGAAAAAAAGTAAAGTCAGCAAAGCTTAAATGGATTTGTCAGAGTGTGTGTCTATGCCACGACCCAGCAGAACCTCCATCTCCTCCCTGCCCCTCCTGCCATCACTCGGTCCCACGCACACCAAGGCTTTTGTAAGGTTTACTCGCAGAACAGTCTCACAGAACAATCACATCTTTTTAGATGCAAATCAATGTAGGCTGCATATATGCATATGTACAGGCATACATCAGTATGTACATCCGCATTTATATCTGTATGTATTTATGTATACATTCTATGCACTAGCTGCACATGCAACATTATTTCCACTTCAAACTTGCACCTCAAATCAGCGCCAAGACAGAATTGAAGCAAGTTTTTTAATTGTTATAACTGAAATTGAATAATAAAAAATTTTGAATATAATTTTTAAAAATTTATATAAAATTGCTCACAGCTGGCAAAATGCATAAATCTTCGATGAGCAAAATCGACTTGAATTTATCTGTCGCCTGTGACACACACTCTCTCTCTCTCTCTCTCTCTCACTCTCTCTCTCTCTCCCTCTTTCATGTCCATGTCCATTTGGAGCCAATGCTCGTTTGCTTTATTCTGTATCATCTCCAGCTCTGCCCTTGTGTGCAGCATGTAAATGAAGTCTGCCTGTGGCTGACTGTCTATCCTTCCATCCATCCAACCATCCGCTCATCCATTCATCCATCCATTCATCCATCCATTCATCCATCCATCCATCCAACCATCTATCTATCTATCTATCTATCTATCTATCTATGCATCTATGGATATGTGTAAGATTTACAGCACAAGTTGAACCGAGTCCGACTCCGATTGTCTGCTCCTCGGATTATATTAATGCTGTGTGGGTGCCACATGCCAAATGGAAACAGTTCAATCATAATAAACTCTGAATAAATTTTTAATGATACATTTCTCACACGTATGTGTCTATGTATGTATTTTGTGTGTGTATGTGTGTGTGTGTTTGTGTGTACGTTTGATAAGATGCTGTAAAAATGTGTTGCAAGTGTAAAATTGTTTTTTGACTGCGGTTAAGACGACGCGTGATTAATTTTCATGTGATTTAAATGCTTCGCTTGAGCATGGAATTATTAAGGTGAGCCCAATTTTCCACACACACACACACACACACGCAGCCGCACACACACACACACACATTACAGCTGGCCGGTTTTACAATGCTTTTATGAAGCACTCATAAATATTTCATTGGTGCTCGTTAAACACTGCGTAAATGTTGCCTCTGCACGCTGAATAGCTACAAAAATACACTTAAAAAAAATTATTAAGTATAAGTCATTGATTAAAATTTATTTTAGTTTACAGAAAATGGGATTGTCATAGATATTTTTATATACATTAAAAATCAAGTCAATATTATCAAAGATTGTTTTTTATTTTGAACAATTTTCCTCAATATATTATTTATCTTTTCGAATATGTGCCCATTTTTTTGTAGTGTATATTTAAGTACAGGTATTGGTATATCAATACACAAGCATATTAGTACATATGAATAAATCCATTTGTAAGTCTTAAACCAATAAAACTTTTCACTCAATTGATTTCGCTTTCATTTAATGAATTTTGCGGGCGCAGCGCAATTTGTTTAACCACCCCCTCCCACATCCCCTCTCCCACCACCTCCGCTAACCATATTTCAATATGCAACAATGAGTATATTTGACTATATTTGTCAGCAGCTCTTTTCAAAGGAATTTTAAAATAAATAAAGAGTTCGAACAATTTCGGTGTTTTGCCGCTGGTCTTTTTATTGTTTGCCCCACTTTGTTGCATGTTTGTTGTAAGTGCAGGCCTCAAGGCTACGAAGCGTGTGGCATTGTACCCAAAAAAAAAAATTGCCACTCATCCACATTTAATATTGGGCACTCTTGCCACAAACATGTAATTACTGATATAAGTTTATGTGTTGCCTGAGAATAATTATTTGTAGAAGTCAGCTTTAAAAATTTATCACATTTTACTATTCTCTTGTGAAATTTAAAATATGAGTGTATTTGAAGCTTCGGTTTGCTAAAATTGTTGTTTATTTATGCCATTGTAACAAATGCACAAATGTTCAATTAAAATTTCAATTATTAGCAGGCAAATAAAATAAAACACAAAGAATGAGGTCGCTGGGTGAATTTTGTAGATTGCTTTCACATATAGTAAGGCCATTGAGAATATGACAAACAATTACAATGTAATTAAAATTTTAGTTAAATTGCAAAATATAAAAAAAGAAATATGAAATGCAAAGGGACAGTTTTAGGAGGCTTAATAAATCTTACAAAATTAAAACAGAACAGCAAGTTAACTGATTCGCCGCATTAAAATATTTAATATAATAAAAAATAAGTAATGATCAGTTTTTTTTTAATTGTTTAGTGATTACATTTTATAAATTAAGAATTTGGTAACAATTGTATATATTAATTTTTTATTATATTTGTTTAAAAACTGTAATTAAAATTGAATATAATATCAAATTTATTGCCAGCAGGTAAATTTCAAATATGTTGAAAGCACTAATAATTAAAATAAGGCATAAAATATATAAGTAGGTAAATTTTATGACTACAAAGTTATTCAAAAAATAAGCAACGCATTTAAGAAAATGGAACATTTTTGATTAAAACCAAAAATATGAACTGCATATTGCTCAGCCCAAAAGGCAGACAAGAAAATCGGCTTATTGAATTTTTACGATTTTGCCATGTGTATGAAAAGACTGATGATGTCAACGGGATTGAACAGACGCTTAGAGATGAGCTACTAAAACGCATTAGGAGTCAACTGACCATCAATTGGATCAATGGCAATTCCAAAAAATATTGAACATCTTCATCAAATTATTTGCCATTTGTTTGCTGACAATGCCTTCATTTTGTAATTGGATTTGATGTTGCTGTTAGGCAAAATTTGTATACTTTATGAAAACGTTAAATATCAAATGTTGCGGTTCATTTTTTTTTTCAATTTATGCACATTTGCACAAGCATATATCTCTATATATATATACAACTAGGCACATTTATCCTGCATGGCATACAAATTCAATAACAATAACCAACGGCAAAATTAATTAATTTACACAAACATACCAAAATACCTGTCATTGTTTGGGACATTTAGTAAATCTAATTTTAAGCTGAGCCGCAGGCATTTTCAATTATTTAAATATATATATATATATATATATATATATATATATATTTTCTTTGTCAGAAACAATTTTAACTTTCTTTATGGTTAATTTACTTATCTTAATTATGGCTGATTTGTGCATATTTTGCATATTTCATTGAACATAAAAAATTTCATTAGTTAATTTCAACTGAACTAAACACAAAGCAGATTCTTTCAAGCTATTTCATTTTGCAGTTGCAACAGACACATGCCACACACACACAAACCAAAAGAAAAACAACAAAAAAAAAAGAAAATAAAATTCAAAGCATTCCTTAAATTATGCAGCTTATTTTACTGGATTTAATTGAAAAGAAAAAAAAAATGGTTTGTCGGGTTTTAATTGAAAAACTACTTCAACTTGTTTGGCCTGTTTGCTAATTGGTGTACATAAATATATATAAATAAATCTGTATATATAGATACATAGCATATATGAAATCATGTATCTTGGTGATTTTGACATGGAAATCAAAATGTTCAGTTGAATGGGTTCAATCCTTGGCACTTGGGCATCCTCTTGATTGCGCTCCTGGGCAGATGTTGCTATTGTTTGGATGGAAATGAAAATTGTAAGATGCCAGGCGGAGAAGCTGGAGAAGGCCAGATAGAAAAGCTGTGCAAGCAGTGTGTGTGCGTGTGTGTGTGTGTGTGTGTGTGTGTGTGTGTGTGTGTGTGTGTGTGTGTGTGTGTGCATTAGTTTCAGGGCCAGAGCTTGGGCATAGTCATAATAATGAGACAATGAGGATGATTGATTGATGAGTTCTTTTGGCATTCATAGTGATTGTTGTTGTTGTTGTTGTTGTTGTTGTTGCTGGTACTGCTTTGCTGCCACAGCTGGTTGCAGCAACAACAGTTAATTAGTACTCTAAGTCTTGGCATAGCTTTTGCAAATTTCAGCACATAATGTTTCAATGGCATCAAATGAAGCGCTACAGGCTTTTCATACCACCTTCTGCCCCGTGCAACTTGTTGTCGCTCTTCTCATTGTTCAACTAATGTTGCTGCCGCTGCTTTAGAAATTTATGAGCACATAATAACGCTTTCAACTCCTAACACGTCCCCCCCCACGTCCCCCCCCCCCTTTACACACATACAGAGCCACATGCATATTTAATTTCACAGACATACACACACCCGCACACTCGCACACCCGCACAACCACACACAAAAACCCACACATTAATAGATACTTTTATACATAACTGGCTTTTATGGCTGCGTGTGGCTTTTACTTTTTGCTTTTTGCTTTTTACTTTTTGCTTTTGCTTTTTGCTTTTTGTCTGGCACGATGAGGCGAAAGGGTTGCTTGGGCGAATATTAGGGTTAGCTGAATTTTACTTATACGTCTATGCACACACTTAAGCGCACACACACACACAACACACATAGCACACATAACACACATAGCCACATTTGATAGATACTCTGGCTGCAAGTTGTACATTTAAGCAGCGTGACCTTTGACCGCCACCTCTTCGTTGTCTTCGTCGCACTTTGCCAGCGAAAACCCAAATCAAAATTTTTGGCAACAGCGTTGAGCAATTTATTTTATTGTTGCTCAAATTAACTTAAACAACAACAGCTACCGCATTTATTTTGCCCCTTTTTTTTGGTAACTTTTGGTTTGTCTTTGTGTTTCTGTTTCTTGTTTCTTGTTTCTGTTTCTTGTTGTCTTGTCGTCCTGTGGCTCATGATTTGCAGCCCATCCTACAAGCTGTCTGCCCCAGAATGAGTGATGGTCACATTTATGTTGCAAATATCACGACACAAATATAATCATAATTTAACAACATACCTAAATAATTGTTGTTTTTTTTTGCAGTCGATTTTTTTCAAATACTCATTATTTATCAATAAATGCATATTTTTGTATATGTTTTTTTATTGTGACATTTCAATAGAATGTTACAAATCTCACGAATCAATTAATAAATAATAAATAATAATAATAATATTAATATTAATAATAATATATTAATAATAGTAATAATAATAATAATAATAATAATAATAATAATAATAATAATATTAATATTAATAATATTAATATTAACAATAATAATAATAGTAATAATAATATTAATAATAATAATAATATTAATAATAATAGTAGTAATAATAAATAATAATAATAGTAGTAATAATAAATAATTTAACAGCATTGCTTTTTCGCACGCTATTTTTTTCAGTTTTCAATAAATATATATATATTTTTTTAAAGGCTGTTTTTTATCTCAAACATTGTGAATACATCACGGACACATCTCCATTTTCAGTAGGCTGCAAACAAAAACAAAGCTTGTTGCCGATGTTTTTTGTTCAAATGTCAACAGTTTAAAGTGCTTGGTTGCCCCTATTGTTTTTGTTGTTGTTGTTGTTGTTGTTATTGTTGATGTTGTTGATATTATTGCTATTTTTGTTACTCTTTATATTGCTCTTGATTGTAGCGTTTTCTGCTCGACTCGGCGCATCGAACATGGGTACACAAGTATTAATTGAAATTCACAATCGCACGCACGCAGGCCGAGGCGCGATAACTCATACACAAACACAACCACACACACACACATACACACACATACACACACATACACACACACACACACACACACACATACACACACAAATATACACGCACATTGGGAGACACTCTTCAGTTGCCCACTTTGTTGGCAACTTGTTGTATAAACTTAATTACAGATTCAGCTTTGTGTTTATTTCTCCGTTACTTAAAGAGCTATAATCAGCATAATTTAAATGTGGCTTCGATGGTTTTAGATACTTTTTTACAGCTATAATTCTAGTGATATTTCTTAATTAGCACATTTACATATTGACTAAGTGCCCCTGCAAATTTAATCCATGCCTACTTCAATTGTTAAGCCCAGCATAAAATAATTAAAAAGAGCATATTTTAAAAAATCAGAGGATTTTTTTTCATTTAATCATCTTTGCAGCTGTAAGCGGCTTTAAAGTTTATTTATTTCCATTTCGTTTAAAATCATGAAACGCAGATGGATAAAGAATTATGTAAAAATGCTGAAAAACTATGGTCTGCTGGTATAAAATGTAATCGTCCAAACGAGAGAAATAAATGTGCAACATTATACAAAAAAAAAAAACTTATATATAAAAATGAAAAGGTTTTGAGAAATTTAAATGTAATATTCTAAAGAATATTGCAACAAATAGTAGAATTTTTATGAAGAAAATAAATCAACAGCTGGCAATATTTTGTACTTCTTAAAAGACAAAAAAAAAAAGCTAAAGTTTTACTGGCAACCATTGCCAGTTGAATGCCACAAAATTAGAGCTTATAACTTTTTACAGTTGTTGTTGTTGTTGTTGTTGTTGTCTCAAACTGGCCGCAATGAAAATCGATACTTAATTTACCTTTTTTGTTGAATTCCAGCTGGGAGGCACGCGACACATGCCACAAAGCGAATTTGTGGTGTCGCCGCCAGTTCCAGACGTCTGTTGCACTTTGTGCTTGCCACTGTCCTACGACAATAAATTTACTTTTCTGCCCAACAATTGCCAATTTAAATATTAGCTGATTGTTGCTTTGCGGTTTCTGTTGCCATTGTTAGTGCCACAATTGCACTTGCAGCAACTAAAAATGCATTTGATTGAGCTGGCAACTTTCAATTTAATATATTATATTATCATTTATTTATATATATTTGCTGCCCACCAAAGCATTATACAATTATTAACAATAATGGTTGTGATTATATCATAAATATAATAAAATTAGTTTAACCTGATTGACGTCAGAGCCTAACGACAAAAATTACATTTTTATACATAAAAAATGTTTGCAAACTTTAGTTTTCTTTATGCATATAAATTTCAACTTATTTTTTTAATTTATCTTAAAGATTCATTTATTTTAGCCTGCCTAAAAAACAAGCATTGAAAATATTGCTCAAAAATTTAAATCCCAGTTAAACCAATATTTCCTATATATATTTTCTATTCTAATATCGCTTAAAAAAAAACATTTTTTTATATTAGAAATGTACGCTCTCGTGTGTTTTTTTGAGTGTAAATATGCCACGTGCACACATTATGAACTCTAATGTGGTCATGCGCATATTACGCATACGCATTGTGACCCCGTCAAATGCACTTGTAATGCACGTCAAGTTATCATATCATGGGTATATATATATATATATATGTCGAGTATACAACTATACAAACATACTTTCAGCTATTGTTGTAGCTGTTATTGTTTTCAGTGCTATCCAAGCCAGTCCACAAATGGTGGCACTGCGGCTTGAATGCCATTTTATTAACGTGGCGTAACGCGATAAGCGCATTATGACACCCAGACAAAGAGTCAAAAACAAATAACAGCAACATCTACAACAAAACAACAGAACAACAAAAACAACAAAAAGCCCTAAGCTCGACACATGGAAGCTGCAGCTGCAGCTGCTGCAGCATAAGCTGCCCCAACCACATCCCTGTGGGCTCGCTGTCAGTGCAACCTAATCGTGTATACGACCTGTTTATCACCTAATTAAAATGATTTATTACACTGCAATTATGAACTGTTAGATGGCTGGACAATGGGCAAACTAACATTGCTATTCAATCATGCGGCTCAATAGCTCCCCCACAGCCGCGCCCCCTTCACTGCTGACATAGCTTCGCTATTATTGTCCACCATGGATATTAGTCTATTAATTAGTTCTAAATATTTAATGTGAAAATTGTTATATGACTAGCAAATACTGCGAGAGCCCATCAATCATTCAATCAATCAAACAAAGCTTTATCATTCTCAACTCTGAGCTGGTCGCGTGGCAGGTGAAAGTGTTTCTGGGATCTTAATAGGAATCGCTCGATGATATGGTTATAAGTATTATTGGGGACTTCATTTAGGTTATTTGCGCTTTCTTAGAATTTCTATATATTTCTGGCTAAGTCGATTCCTTCCCATTGTCACCAGATAGGTGACTTCTCAGACCGAAAAGTATTCTAATTCTGTTTCTTCCATGGTTATTGCCTGCTTAAATTATTTCTGATTATACCTTAAGTGAATTTATCTTTTCTGAGACCTGGTGCCTCTATTCAGTTCAATTGTTCTTTGTTTCTCTTATTTTTTTTTTTTTTTTTTTCTGTTATTGTGTGTTTTTTTCCATGCCACAAAAGAAAAACAAAACATATTTTAATCGACGTGTTCGTACAGACAGGGAAATTAGGTTGATGCTGCTCCAGAATATGTATACTTTTCTTAATTGGAAATATAATCCTTTTGCTTATCTTTAAATTACCGGTTTTATCCATTTTTAGTGAGTTCAGTTTTGGGTTCAAAAAGAGTTAAAAAAACAAAAAACAAAAAGCTCTTCAATTATAAACTTATAATGATCATCGCAATAAGAAGGTAATTTAAACAAGAACTCAAAATGTGCACAAAGTGTGTATACATATATATATACATATTTGTATATATAGCTTTCGTGCTTATAAAACACATTTAATATGATATATAATGGGTATACGCATATATATCTATTATTCAAAAATGATTAGCTTAGTTTTATCACTGCTTTGTGTCCCATTAAATAATGATTAAAATAGTGTCAACTACAAATTTAAAATTCAACCTTTTCAAGTGAATGAAGGCAATGTTCAGTTTACACCTTATATTTTTTTTTTAAATAATCAACATTTTGTCTCTGGCAAATAACACAATTTGGAGATTTCTGAAATTTGTAAAATTCTGTCTTGTGCCAAACTTTAGCTTAAAAGTATGTGTGGCAACAGTAAATGGATAAATATGTATATGGATATATATATATATATATGGATAAGAGGCTGTTGCATTTTCACGAGCGCCAAGAGCTTTGCCAAAAGCTTTGCACACTTTTGGGCGAAGTGGCGAGATAAGCGCGTATTCAGCATCTCTTTCTCGGAGGAACGAAGCTTTCGCAGCTACATTTCCCCAGCCCGGTTGGCCACAGCTGTCGGCAGCCAGCTGCTATGTGAAATCCGCTTGTTTGAGCATGCACTGAGAAAAAAATATATACAGCACTAAAAATATCATAATGTAACGAAAATTGGCATTTCCCATATAATTATTTCTTCTATAATACAAATTATATTTATTAGTTTTTACTTATTTAATTTTACAAGTTATTTTTATTTAATTTAATGGTAATTTTGCAATATTAAAGGTATTATTTTTTTTTTTTGTGTGTGGGTGTGTGTGTGTAGCAAGCATGCACTTGTGGCTCTTAATGCCCCCTTTGCGGCGCAATTTGGCTTACCCTTTGCGCACCATCCCACACTGCTCGTTGGCTCGTTGCGCTGTGCTACTTCGGCATTGGCGCTCGTGTGGCAACAACGCCTTGCGACCGCCAAGCGTCGACTGGCGAACGTTGAGCGTCGCCGTCGACTCTGTGCTACGTACGGGCAATGGCAATGGCAATGGCGATACGTACTGGCTGGTTGACTGTGTCGCTGCTGGAACGCATGCATCAAGTGTAACAACAGTTTAGTTTTTCCCGGGAACTTGAAGCAGCGTGTTGGTAGCTGCTGCTGCTGCTGTCAGTGAGAGGCAACGCAACTCAACGCAACGCAACACAACGCATCGCATCGCAACACAACGCCACGCATACGCCAACTGGCTAAAACGAACTGGCTAACAGCTAACAGCTAACAGCGACCGACCAAGCACAAAAAAAAAAAAAAAACAAAAAAACAGAACGAAAAAAGTTACTGAGACTCATTTGAAGCAACGCTTTTTGTGTGTTTATTAAACTTCTGTGCTATTGTTTGCTTTATGTGCTGGTTTTTGTTTATATTTTTTTTTGGTTTCGCATAATTCGAAATTTGAATACAACATCGTTGCGTGTACTCCACTCTTTTTTTTTCCATGTGTGCTTTGTGGCAATGAAAACAGCATTAAGTTCAAGCCAAAAATCAACAAATAGACAGTTTTTCGAAAATCAGTTCGCTGTACTCAAACAGGTATTCAATAAACAAATTTCATATAATATTTTAATAAATTCATGTATGCCTAATATGTTTATTATCATAAGTTGGTTTTACATTTTTATATAAATTTTCAAATCAGCTTATGCCACAAAACCAATTTCAAATGAGCAAAAAGAGAAGTTGTGCAAAAGTGTTAAATGGGCAAAAGAAAAGAGCTCCGATTCCAAAAAAAAAAAAAAAAAAGTATCAACTGATGAGTCGATCCAGCAATGTCCGTCTGTCTATATAAATACACCGATCTTAGAAACTAGAGACCAATACAATTATATTCTGTATTTTAAAAGTTTTCATAAATATATAAAAACATAAATAAATAAAACATCTCCGTTTAGGGTATTTTCTAATCGACCTTTTTCGAGCAGACAATTTTAATTTGTTTTTTTTTTTAATAATGCTTGCAAATTTTAGAAAATTAATTTTGATAAACAACAAAACTGTTTACACTGCGAACAAAGTTGAATTATTCTTGGTGAAATAAATCAGAAAATGAATCCATTATACATATTTAATTCAGCTACTCACAAAAGTATGCTAAAATAATCTGAGTGTAATTCGAGTGTAAAAATTAGTGAAAAAGTTGTAGATTTTGTTTAAAAAAAAAAAAGAGGGAAGATAATTTGAGAAATCTGTTAAATATAATATGAAAACGAACAGTGTTTTAATATAATAAACAATACATAAAATTGCTGATTTTAGCTGTTTACTATTCACGCATAAATTGTGTGTATTTGATAGGGGAGCGTGCTTAGTTTGATGTTATCGTAGATGGCTATGCCGGAACTGATAGATAGGATGGGATAGGAAAGGTTCAGCTACCGCATAATCGAACTAATCCATTCACCCGAAAAACGATAATGTATTTGTAATCTTCAATGATCGTAAATAAACTCATCGCTTGTCATAATTAGATCAATGAATTTTTTTTCGTGTGCGTGTGTGCGTGCGTGTGTGTGTGTGTGTGTGTGTGTGTGTAATAAATAATAGACGCATCGATAGCCTCGACTTGTTGTAAATTGAGTCAGTCAATCTTTGTGCATAATGTCAGCGATTCGTTTAATTTGCTAAACAACTGTTTAGTTTTTTGGAGCATTTCGCTAATCCATTTATGTCAAGGCTACTGTGTGTGGTGTGCGTGTGTGCGTGTGTAAGTGTGTGTGTGTGTGAGTTGATTAATTGTATCGCGTTTATCACTTTACTTGGTATCCCCAATTCGAATGACTCGATTTAATTCGCTGCTTTCCAGCCTCCAGTTTTATCCTGCTTTACTCATCCGATATTTCCTAGCCAGAACTATTCGCATTTTAAATAGAGATAAATATTATTAATTAATCTGAATTTTCTTGGATAGTTGTGCAAAGTATGTGAAATTATCGAACCCATTCTTGAACAACATCAACAACATTTGTGGTTGAGGGTATCTACACGTCGAGCTCTCTCGATTAGCACATTCTTACGTGTTTTATGATGCATTGCTCATCTGTTACTTTTAATTTATTTACTGATATGCCAAACAGTAATTGCAATCGATAACGTGATAAATGTATTTATATAATTTGTATTTTGTTTTGTATATTGTTATATGTTATATTTTGCTATTTTGCTATTTTTTTTTTTTTTTGTTTTTTGTTTTTTGTTTTCGTTTTGAGTGATAAGGATAAGCGAGGTGAAACCACCAGAAAGCATTACCATGGCCATTGTCATTGCCATTCCCATTGGCGATGTATTCTATTACTCATCGAAAATAATCAAGAGCGCCCCATTGCCAGGCTCATCATTATCATTGGCATTGGCCAAAATTAAAGTGTCGCCGCCCAATGCCAGGCATTTGCACAATTTGCAAATATATCTAAAAAAAAAAAAAAAAGAAGGAAAACTCCACTTGCATATTCAATATTTATTTTAAGTGTTGTCTAAGTTTTTGATTACTGCAACAATTTTGAGCCTACAACTCTGTTGAATGCCCATATAAATAAATCTCTAGCTTTGGGTCTTTAGTGTGTGCTGCGTCATGTTATTTGGCAGCCTATTAAAAGTACCATTTTTATGGCACAGAGGCAAATTTGATACACACCCCTTCAAACCACCCCCCCCCTTCCCACTCCTTGCCTGCTTTTATGGCCATTAGCTGGCCAAGTTTTTATCTGTGTCTCTCATGAGTAATCGCATAGTCAATGGCCTGTATACTTGAGATTAGCGCCAAGGATCTCCATTTGGCCATCACTGTCGATTGGCAATCAGTAAAATCGCAAACAAGTCGAGTGCTTGGCTATATACAACTTTCACATATCCTGTAAAAAATGCATTAATTTAAAAATATTCTAGTTTTATGGGTGTAAAAAAAAAAGAGGAATCTGTGAGTTAAATTCAAGTTATTTGTAGAATCTAATTTACCACAGTTTAGAGCACTTTGAAGTGATAGAAAAAATTATAGAATAAAAATAACTGAGTTGACAAAAAAAAGGATTTTTTTTTTCCTATATGCTAACTTAAGTCTCAGATAAGGCCAAAGGATCTGTTTTGAATCCAGTAATTGGTAATTTGTGTAGTCAGTTTGTAGTCCTGATTTATGTATTACATAAGATCATCACGTATGCATACATAGAGAATAGGACAATATATATTAAAGGCACATGGCCCACATCAACATGATTTTGTCATGTACACAAATACAGATGTACTTTTAATCTGCTGGTCCCAGGAGCCTGCTTAACATTGAGCCTGCCCAACCAGGGCCAACAGTTCCAGCTAAATCGAAATCCGAACATGTTCAGCTAACTGGGAGTGTGACAAGAATTGTAGTAAAATAGTCAAATATTCGCATACACATACATTTGCCAAAGAGTTGGGAACTTACTTAATCAGCAACAAATACAGGCGGAGCAGCCAGACAGAATGGGACACGTTCAGTATGGTCGTTGGGGGCGTGACTCTTGTGTGTTATGGGCGTTGTAGTTTAGCAAAAACACTAATTGAAACGCTCGCAACAGCAACAATAAAGACTCGCTAATGTGACAGTTGAGGGATATGAGTACTCCTCTTCATATATATACATATATATATATATATATATACGCATAGTGCCATCATGGCTATAGGCATTTGGGCCTGGTTTTTTGGAGCTCTGGGCAGACACAAAGCAACAAGTCAGTGCGACAGTTCATTAGGGATCAAATTTAAGTCAACAGACGCACACAAAACTAGTAAAAATTGTCTCATTAGGACGAGCACCCACACAAACATATTACCAAAAACAAACACACATTCGAGGGTCAACTGAAAACTTATCGGTTTTTTTCATAATTTTGTACATTTTTTATATTAATATTAAGTTTAAGCGTGTTTGGCAAAAATGTATAAATTTATCATATTATTAAAGTTGAGTGATGATTTCCAATTATAATTCGACTTTTTCAATAAATGCTTAAATTAAATTAGACTATTTAAAATTGTTTGATGAAAGTCAATTTAAGAAATTTGGCTTAATTTACGTAACTTGAGCAATCTTTTTATATAGAATAAGATTATTATTATTTTATTATTATTTTATATATATATATAGGTATTATTATTTATGCCAAAAACGAATATATATTTTTCTCACTTAGCCCAGTGATTTATTAGACAACCCTCGAACACACACACAATGCTGGCCATCATTTTTAGCCAGTCGCCTGCTAACAAAAATGAGCACAAAGTTATCGAAGTTGTCGTTGGCTCGCAGGCCAGAAACCCCCTCCCCTCCCCCCCCACGATTCCCCTTTCACTGAAACTATAGAAAGCTAACGCTAACACAACAAAAGGAAAACAAAAAAAAAAACAACAAAGAAATTCAGTAATCGGGAGTGTCCGACTTAGAGATAATTTTTTAATTTTATTTTATATTTTCCGTAAAAAATCTATGCGCAATCTATAAATTTTCTATGACTTAGAAATGAGAATAAACCTGAAATCATTTGTAATTAAAAAACATATCTAAGCTGAATGAGATGGATGTTCAAATTTTATATATCTCGGAGTGTATAAAGCTGATAATACACATGTCTGATAATTCCTTCTGACTTCTTCAACTAATTAATTATTTCCGTTTAAACAATTTGTTTTGAGCCCTGGGTAGAAACAGAACGGAATATATAAACTTTCGGGCACAGTGACACAAAATGTTAAAAATGTGCGCAGTTATTTAATAAACTTCAAGTTGTTTCAATATTTCAGACTTAAATATAATTAAGAAAATAAAATATAAAAAGAAAATTGACAATTTTGTTTTCCACAAAAATAAATAAAAAATAAAATTGCCTAAAGATTGTATTTCATTCAATTTAAATTCTCTTAAAGTATTTGTTTTTTATTTATTTTTATTTTAAAATATATTAAATATTATTGTAAGTTTAAACAAATAATATTAATTTTTTTGGCCTGCTTTTTGTTTTTGTTTCAGTGTACGCTGTGGTTGCCTAAGTAGGCGTAGCAACAGCTCATAAGTGATAACGCACTACGACTCTTCCTCTCTCAGTGTGTGTGTGTGTGTGTGTGTGTGTGTGTGTGTGTGTTTGGCTGGCCTGTCATTCGGTTGTTCGGGTCGTTGGCTCCTGTTTCTGTTGCTCGACTGCTTTTTTGTGGGCTCCACTGGGTTTGGCTTGCCTGCCTGATTGTTGTAGCCACTGATAAGCGCTGCGAGTGCTTTCTGCTGCTGCCAGTGTGTGTGTGTGTGTGTGTATGGGGAAGGGGGATGGTGTTTTTACACACATGCATATATGTATACAATTTTTGTAAGGTCTGCGGCAGCAGCGTGGCAATGTCGTCGACAGTGGCTCTAATGCGAAGCGTCAATGTTTGCGGAGCAGCACTCACAATGCTTAAGTGTTTGTGTCCGTATAACTGCAAATGTGTGTGCTTATGTGTGTGTGTGTGTGTGTATGTGTGTGTGTGTGTGCAGTTTAAATTGCCTTTTTTGTGTCATTCACGAGGCAGACAGGGAAATTGTGCCAACATAAATGATAAATATGCATGTGCCCATGTCTCGCAAGTGTATCGTGTTTTCCTCATAAGTATTTCGTATTTCGTATTTTGTATTTCGTATTTTGTATTTTGTATTTTGTATTTGTATTTCGCATTTGTATTTGTTTTTGTATTCGTGTTTATTTTCTATGTCATTTGAATTGTCTTCGCGTCGCATTGCTGTGCTTATCGCCTATCCATGCCAAAACAAAAAAAAAAACAGAGAAAAAGAAACAAAAATAAAAAAATAAAACACAAAACTGTGGAAAACACATCAGCAACAACAACTGCAACAACAACAAATGTCATGCATAATTACTTGAGCCACGGGTCTTTGTGTGTGCGGCTTTCAGATTAAGCCCCAAATAAGCTTAGATATAACGGTATTCAGCCCCCATGGCCCTTAAGCCATACCCACAATTGCTTGAACAAATATTTCCGCCGCGGCTTACACAACAGGCAACACACAAATTGTTTGGCAAAATTGTTCAAATTTTATCATCTCACCTAAACAACCAAATTTTGTCACTTCAGATTGATATTTGTCTGGGTTCCACCAGAAAGTATTTCATGTTTAAACACACCCAAACCATGTGTATAACATGTAATTCGATCATTTTATTTAGGGTAATTAAAATACACTCATAAAATTTTAGCTTTTAATTTCTTAAACATCAAATTGTGCCATAACTAAATATTATTAATATATATAAAAACAATATTTGATTGCAATGCGAAATCATTTTATTGCTCTTAATCAATATATGTCGAAAATAATATTAATTGAATGTCAGCAGATAAGTTTTTTTAGGTTTTTATGAGCTGACCTGACAGTTATTGGTTAGTTATTGCAATGGGATTATTTGTTGGATTTTTTGTCAGCTGTTCTGAGAATTTGCCATTATTTGTAGTAAATTGCCCTTAAAAGTTGACTTTAGGCAATCAATTTTTTCGAAAACAAATTTGGAGCTTATCCAGATAAGTTTAGCTGTAGATTAGTTCGGATTAGACCACTATGTCGTATGAGTGATATTATTTATAATATATATAATGCAGTAGAATACTTTATATATATATATATATATATATATATATATTGAGGCTAACAATCTATCTATTTTTGAGACATCGCATGACAGCTTGACACTAATCACCTAAGGAGTGATGGACTTTCTATGTCACTCTGTCTCCCCCTCTCTCTCTCTCTCTCTCTCTCTCTCCCTCTATCTCTCTCTCTCTCTCTCTCTCTCTCTCTCTCTCTCTGTAAGTGCATCTCTGGCTGCATTTGCCTTCGCTTTGCAACAACTGCACTTTGAGCACCGCGGGCAGAAGGTATCCAAGCACTCTATTCCAGTTCTCGTAATATTCGTAACTTGCAACACGAATCGCATATATTGCAACATATGTATGTGCATTTGCAGGAGTGGGCGTTGCACACACACACACACAGACAGACACACACATACACCTTCACATGAACAGTCAAAGAGCTAAATCAATGCTCAACTCAAGCGCTAATTGCAACGCCTGTTGATTGACTGATTGACTGACTGACTGACTAACTGACTGACTGACTGACTGACTGACTGACAAAAATGATTAACTGTCTTTCTGTCCTTCTGTCCAACTGGCTGTGTCAACGTTGGAATGCTAAGTGCTTTTAAAATATAGTTTTGAGAGCAGTTTGACAGTTGCTAAAGAAATATTTTTATATATTTTTTATATTTATATATTTTTTTGAAATATGCTTTCATTTTACTTGAATAAGTGTTTTCTCATGTTTATTTAATGCTTGCAAATTTACTCATTTGTCTCTTGCCAAATTTATTTCCTATTAGAGACTCAATTGTCAAGCTAAATGGATTTCAAAATAAAAATTAATTTTTCATTTAATTTAATAATAATTTCGCTTGTCTGCCAAGGTGTCAATTTAGGGATTCTCCGTGTTGCTAGACAAATATATATATATATATATTTTTTGTTGTATGCATTTCTTTTACTTGAGTAAGTGTTTTCTCATGTTTTTTTGCATGCATGCAAATTTACTCATTTTTCTCTGGTGTAATTTATTTTGTATTAGAAAGACAAACAAACCAAAAAAAAAATGGGTATTTCAATTAAATTTAGCAGAGATCGTTTCAAAATAGGTGTTTGGATGATTGTTGTTATTGCATAGTGATCAATAATATATATATATATATATAAATATAAATTATAACAAGCACTGCAAAGGTCGCCAAGCTGCATAATTTTATACAAAAAAAAAAAAATAAAAATGCGACAGTGGCCCATCTCAAAGCCAGACAAGTCATAATAATTGAACCATTCGAAATCACAATTGGGTTACGATTTGGGATCCGATTCCAATTTAAATTTGTATCCCAAGTGAGCTGTTCCATGGAGCAATTGAGCGACCATTTTGTGCTTCAGCAGCTTTCGTGGATTTTTTTTTTATATTATGTGGGTGGGTGTGTGTAAAAGTGTATGTGTATGTGTGTGTGTGTGTGTGTATGTAAGCGTTCTGTTCCCATTACCATTACCATTACCATTTCCATTCTGTTTGGTTGGGTTTTTGTAGGAGTGATTGTTTATTTGTTTTTCATTAGATGCTTTTGCTCTCTGATTCATTAGCATTTTTGTCGCATTATAAAATGTTTGTCTGCGCCGCTGGTACAATGCTACAATTTGTTTTTTGTCTCTTTGTTGCTTTAGTTGTTTTTAGCTGTTATTGTTTGGTTGTTGCTGATGTTGCTGATGTTGCTGTTGCCCGCCAGCCTGTTGCTGTTGCTATTATTATGCATGGTTGTTGCCAGTTTTGTTATTTCTGTCAATAATTTTGAGGCCATGTTTTGGGCGCTTTTGTTTCGCCTGTTGGATTTCTCATTTGGCAAGTTTCTTGGTGCGTTCCTCTTTTCCTCTTGTTTCTGCAACTTTGTTGTTTTCTGTCTTTTGCTGCTGCTGCTGCTGCTCCTGGCACTTTATCATTTTTAGCTGCTGAAACGCTTTTCCATTGTTAATGATTGCCGACCAGCAGTACTGAGAGTGAGAATCTCACAGTTCTCACAGAATCGCTTCAAGATATCAAGCGCATGAATGAAATATTTTGCCATCTAACCTTTTATGCATCGAATACCTTTAACGCTTTCAGCAGCGATTCCATAGCAAGTCCTAACCTCTATTTTCATTTACCATTGCGCATTTTCAAAAAAAAAAAAAAAAAAAAATATTGGCCAAATGCAGGCTAAGCCAAACTCAAACCCAGAGGCAGGCACAGCCAATTTGTGCACAACGTTGGCGCCTTTGAAGGGTACCATTAAATAATTGTGTGTCTGTATATATATATATATATATATATATTGTGTGTATGTGCTGTATGTATGTAACCGTGTATAAGTCTTATGTAAGCTGCGCCATGCTTTCAAATTTGACGCCCTGCACCTGACTCGCATTTTTTACCGCTTTTCGCTTCCGAGTAATGAAAACAAATAAGTCCATGCATTCCGTACACCCGGACACAGAAAGAGAGAGAGGGAGAGAGTGAGGAAGGGATAGGGGTAGTGGTAGGGAAATACACATCCTCGGGGCATGTGTGGCGGCTGCTCAGGCATTCAACAAAGCGGAAACACCAATAAGTAATAATTATGCGCAAGTCGAGCTTGCTAAACTCCAATATGCCCTATAAGCTTAAGATTATATATATATATATATATATATATATATATATATATATACCTGTGCATAAGTACAATTTCCGCTATATTTGTCTGCGATATAATATGGTTATTATACGAAATTAAATTCGCAATTCGAATATTTTCTCAAAATATAAAAAATTTTGACCAATCCATATAAATATTTGAGAAGGTATACAACTAATTATTATAGAAACAGAGATCGTTGACATTACTTAGACAAGATCTATTCCAAAAATGTATATAAAGAGAGCTAAAGAAGTACGGAAATTATTTATTATAGTTAGTAACGAGAAATTCATATCCAGAATGAGTATGTAAAATTTAAGTATGTTGGTTGACAACCGCAAATACATAAGTCGAGGTAAACAATGGCTAACTATGCCAAACAAATTTTAAGTCAATATCACTTTATGGTAAGTAAATAAATAGTTGGTGTTGTTTGGCAATATGGGGTCAACGTGGAACAGAAGACGCAATCTTACTATATAAGGCAAGAATCTGAAAGATGAGGATTAGTTCAATAAGTGACTTTAACAAATTAAGTGGTATTTTCATTCACCTAAAGTTCATGGAAAAAATAAAACCAAACAATTGTTTTTGTGATTAAACCAACATCGTAACAGTTCAAATTATTTTATTTTAATAAAAAAAAAATTATTTTATTATACAGTTTAATCAACAATCTTTAAGGTTCGGCATTTGGCACAACGCAAAAAAAAAAGGCTTCACTTTTCGCTGCATGCACTAAAATTTGTTGCATAATTACTTTTTTTTAAATTATTTTTTACTACCACAAAAATGTTAATAAATACTCCACAAATTGGTCATATTTTGTGAAAAACCCCATTTTGTGCTATGTTTACAAACTTTTAACCAAACAGGTAATCTCTTCAAATGCGGAAATTTCTAGTTAAATCCGTTGTAATGGGGAAAATATTCAGAAAATGTTCATGATAAATATTTGTTAACAATTTAAAATTCCCCCTTTTTTGTGCACTTTATATTTAAATTTCTGGCATTCTTTTGGTCTTTTGGCTTCCATCAACTGCGACGCATTTTTGCATTCACATTCTTATTGAAACTGCGCAACAAAATCAAACCAACTGTTTATAGTTTTCAAAATATTAAATCATTTAAATTGTTTGATAAAAAAAAAAAAACATTGAGTTGCATAAAATATGAGAAAGTTTCCGTACGTTAAAATTATTCCTAACAATGAAAATTATATTTTCGTTAGGGGAAAATCTCTTACTTTGGCTTGAGCTTATAGAATTTAGTGCTTATCTGCATATATGTAGCTAACTTGCTCTTTTCCTCCCCTCCTTAATCTTTCCCCCCACTTGCTCTGTGCTCTGTGGTCCTGTTGAAAGCCGCAAGCAATTCTCAATGCAACAACAACTGGAACAACAACAGGCACTCAAAATGAAGGTCCGGTAACTGTAATCCATTTACCAAACTGGCTGCAGTCAATGTTCCTCCACCTCAACTTGTTTAACTTGAACAAATTTTCCATCTAAGCCGCAATGAAAGTTGCAAAGAAGAATTGGCCAAAACGAAGGCCAGGGCCAAGGGCAGTAGTAGTCACAAAATTTTCTTAAGACGCACACAATCACCGCAGGAAAACTAAAACTTTGGCATCCCATTCCAACCTGACTCAAGACTCAATGCATCCCCCGGCGATAAGGTCGGTCGCCTGAGTAACCTGCCTACCAGGAGATACCAGAAAATACCCTGTACACAGTTGTCACATATCTTAAATCGATTATAAATTTATTTTATAGTTTTGTGTACAAATTCAAGTGTTTTCATACTTTTCTATTTACATTTCTAAATAATTTCTTACTTTAATAAAACTACGATTTAGCTTTTGTGTTTCTTCATAGTACACAAATACAGTTCATAAATATACAAACGATATAAATATGATCCAAATCGAATGGGATATTGTGGCTTTTATTGCTGTATTATTGGAAATCGATAATCGATCAAAGCAAAAACAACGATATTATGTCATCCTGATATAAAGACGAGATTTATGATAAACGACAAGCTCGACGGATGCAGTTTGTTGTTTCTTCCTTCGCTTATCATACCCGTATTTAATGATTACAGGGTATGAACATAGAAAAAAGAAGACTCGCATCAAAGTTTCAATATCCTTGCGGAGCAATCGAAAACCAGTTCCCAGTGGTATTCCGTGGCGATTTGTCTCTAATTCAATTCAACATTTGAACACGCAAAATACGACAAAATGTCTAATAAAAAGTTAACAAAACATGTTCCTAAATATTTATTTATTTCTTTAATTAAAAATAACACTTGATTAAATTCGAAAAAAAAATTAATATTAGCATCGATTTATGCAAAAAAAAAGTATCAAATGAAAAATAATATTGCTTTAATGAATTTTATTTGTAATTTTTATTTAGATATTTTTTAATATACTTCATTCTATGAATTAATCTACACTAAAAATCCAAGCCGATCATATCAAGTAAAAACAATCAAATTTGTTTTGTAAAAAATAAAAAATATTTAAGTATTTAAAAAAGCAAAAAAGAGAAAAAAAAGAAATATTTAAATAATATTTATATTAATATTTAAAGTAATATAAAAATTGATTTTTTTTATGTTGTACGTGTTAGTATATTTATTTTTAATTGTTCAGTTCACATTAAAAGATAATAAATTTGTCCTTATCACGCCCAAAAAAACTAAAAAAAAAAACAGTGTCAAATTAATTAATTAATTTAATTAGCAATGGATTATTGAATAACTTAGTCAGTCTTTGCAGATTCGATTTTGTCTTTATCAATTACGCAAAATACCAAATAATTTAATTTAATCACTTTCAAGTGTGTTTCGTTTCGGAATGGGAAAATTACAAATGCATTTTGAAGGCATATAAATAATGCAATTCTTAGTTTATATCAAGTCAAGTCAATATCCCAAAAACTGAATGACATCAGAAGCAGCCACTTAAAATATTTGCTTGATATTATTGCTTTTGCTACCAAAGTAGAGCAAAGTGCAACGGCTCTGCACTTATATATATATATATATATATATATATATATAGTTATATATATAAATTTTCGCATTTTCATTGCTTTTCATTGAATTTCTTATTCAAATACGATTCATGTGCCTGCAACTGATTGCCCCATGTGGTGGCACCATTATTATGGGCGTAACTCGGTTCGTTTTGTATCCACTTTTAATGAGTTTAATGGCTTTCATAGACAATGTTTGAATATGTATGCCATGACACACATTGCAGTTCATTTTTTTTTTTTTTATTAATGTTCTGCAAAATCGACCTACTTTCAAAAACAAATAGAAAATTTCCTATAAACGATTTAGACTTAAGTGTTTATCGGCAAATATGAACTCATTCTTTAATTTGCATTAGTAACTTGCCTCTGGCTAATTTTACTAATTTGTGTTTAACTTGTCTTTTTTGCTAAAGATTGTTTTTTACTGTGTGTATAGCTAAGTAAAATGTAATCACATTGTCATAATTTAAGAGCAATTCGAATAATGGTAATCTGAAAAGTCTGTTTGTTAACTTTATTTAATTCTTGGCACTTGATAGTCTACTTTTAATTGAAAAAAATAATGAATATTTTGTCTGCAAGCTTTCAAGCTTGTCCTGCTCATCTCAGGATACTCAGGTCTCTCATTCTCATTCTCATTCTCAATCTTATTCTATTTCTCTTTCTCCATCTCTATGTTGGTCTCTCGGCTCTTGGCGCTTAGGTGTCGGTTTTCAGTTACTTTTGCTCAACTTGTTGGCAAAACATCAACAAAATTAAGCAGCAGCTTTCAGTTGCACGCTTCACATAAATTTGTTTAATTACTTTGCTCACAACATCAGTGCAGATGCCAACTGTTAAACTTTTGCCAAATGGTTGCGTTTTAAGTTTAATTAACAGAGTTGCCAGCATCAACAATGCTCTAGCTTCATACATACATATACATACATACATACATATATACACACATATATACATACATTTCCATTCCCTGCTCATTTAAGTTTTATGTAAAATTAAATTATTTCACACTCAACTTTTTACATATATTTATATTTTTTATTTTTTTCCAATTTTTCTATTTATAATATTTTATAATTCATATTTATCTTACTTTTTCTGATTTTTTGTACAACTCTTTTTGCAACGAAATCAATTCAAGTAGCAGTTAATAAATCTTAATAATACTTATTAATTCCACCTATTCCACACCCAAATTTTTACATAGACTACATTAAATTATTTATATTTTTTATTTTGTTTCCAATTTTTCTATTTATAATATTTTATAATTCATATTCATCTTACTTTCTCTGATTTTTTGTACAACTCTTTTTGCAACGAAATCAATTCAAGTAGCAGTTAATAAATCTTAATAATATTAATTAATTTTTGTTTGAGTTAAGCTTAAATATATTTTGATTAATTTGGTCAATTTGCGCTCAGCTGGGCTTAAGACCAACGTAAATCCTTCACTTAAGCCTTTCACTCGAGCTCGCTGGAAAATTTTAAATCTCTTCAAATTGGGTAAAACAAAAAAAAAAAAGCCAATCAGAAAGCCAAATAATTAATTTGAGCAAGCAAACAGGCAAAATTTAAAAATTAGTTGGAGGTAAAACAGAATGTTTTTTGCAACTACAGAAAATTTGAGCAAATTATCCTTTAATGGGCACTCAGAGATTTTATATGGCATTCAATTTAAGTGGAAAAGTATTTAATCTCTCTGTATCTCTATCAGGAATCGCTGCTCTTTCCCGTTGGCAACTTAAATTAAGCCAAAACCAGCTTGGTCAGAGACATTTGAGTTTAGATAAACCGTTAAATAGATCGATGGCAACTGTCATTTTCTAAACAATTTCTTTTGCCAGTTGAGTCTTTTGCCGCTTTCCATTGAATGAATCACTTAACACAGTTTGTTAATTTATTGCCACTTTTTCTGTGTGTGTGTGTGTGTGTGTGTGTGTCGAGCCGTCTACAAATATTTGCATAAAACGCTGACGGGCTAATAAGTAATGAACTGAGCCAACTACAAAGCATCATTAACCATAAAAATAACGCCTCATTACAGATATCCAACAACACTGGCCAAAATTAATCGTCAGCCTCAGCTCTGATCATATTTGCATATACGGCTAAAGCAACAGATACGGCAACAGATACGGCAACAACTACGGCAACAGCTACGGCAACAGCTACGGCAACAGCTCCAGCTTAAATATATATATTTAATAAAGTGCAACACGCCTTTGAGCTGAAGGGGCGTTTCCATCAAATTTATGCAACGCTGACATTTTCAACGCCACAAAGCAAAAACCAGTCGCACTGAGTTGGTGAAGGTGGAGGAGCGACAGATTGAGAGCAAGTTGCACGGCGCACAGGTACTGGCAACATATAACGGGATTTTTCGCCTGATTTACTGCCGCTGTGTGTTTTGCAGGCAGCAACGCACATCAATCCTTTTGCCAAGCCAGCCAGCCACCTTTTTGTGCAGCAACATAAACCAGAGGTGACAAACGAAAAAATAATATAAAAATAAAAAACAACTGCAACAAGACAAACAGCAACAGCAACCACAACAACAGCAGCAGCAACCACAGCAACAACAACAACAGCAACAACAACAACTGCAACAACAACAGCAACAACAACTCTTGCAAAATGCGTGGCCGTCATTTGCGACGACGTTTCAGCCTGCAGCCCTCTTTCATGAAGGATGACAGCGGCGACGATAAGCCCAAGCGAGACAAGTAAGTTATAGCTTCCAAGACACACATATACACACACACACACACACACACACACACACACACACACACACACACACACACACACACAACTATGCATAAGTTAAGATAAGTAGCCACATGCAGCAGCCAGCTGAATATTTGTTTAAATCATTTTTTAAGCATGGCTGACAATAAAATTCTGGTTTTTCCTTGAGATTCCAAATATTTTATTCGTATGTAAATTTATCATTAAAATACTTTTCATTTAATATTATTTTAAGTATTACTTTGGGTACAAATTACAAAAAAAATTTCCAAGCTGAACTGTGAAATTTATATTCGATATGCAATTGATCCGAGGGACTGAAATATAATCTAATATTTTTTCATTAAATATACTCGCTCGATTCGTATAGAAAGAAATTCTTAAATAAATAATTTAATGGTGCGGAGAACACACAGAATAAAGATTTATTTTATTTTTCTTGTTTTTTTTTTTGTGTTTGGCTCAAGCTGTCAGCAAAAAGTGGCAACAAGATGGCCAGGTGGATGTCAGCTGCTTGTCCACCAAATGGTGGGTGTGGGGGGGAAGGGCTGTGGTGGAGAGGGGGCGGGGGGTTGTTTGTTGGAGAGACACTGCCCGACGGCATTCGTCGGATTTAGTTTTCCTTTTGCTTATTTGCAAGATTTCAAGTTTGAGGCACTTTGTTTTTGCTTATTATATGCTCAGCAAAACGAGCCCCATCCCCAGTAGAACCATAATAAGACATTCTCTGGTTGATTCGCTCAGACTCGGATTCGGATTCGGATTCGGTTTCGTATTCGGACAGTGAAAACCGTAGCAGCGGGGGACGAAGGGGAACAAGCGGCGTTTGCGTATTTTCCCCCTTTGTTTTGCTTTCCAAGTTAAGAATTTTATGTCTCGTTGCTTTCATTTGTTGCACTCGTCTCATCCTCTCTCTCCTCCTCCTCCCTCCCCCTCACCCACCTGAACATTCCCTTGAGCTGTGTGTTTGCGTTGATTACACCAAGTCACAAAACTATATTATTTTTTTTATTTCAAACCTTTTGAGATTTGTTTTTTCATAATAAAAAAAATATCTTGGCAATCTTTATTTATTAACAAAATCTTGAATTGTGATAAAAGCAGTTTTTGAAACCAATTCTGTATGAAATTATTGTATATAAAAATTCTATGTTTAATTTTTTTCTTCAACCCTTTTGAAATTTATTTAAAAAAAAAAAACCAGAGCCTTATTTCTTTATAAAATTTTGAAATTTGGTAAAAAGCAATTTTATTTTATTTAACAAAAAAAAAATATTTAATTGATAAAGTTTCGTAAAAGCAAATCGCAAAAATATAAAGTACAATTATAAATATATTAGCAAATTATAATCTACAAAAAAAAAACATGTTTTAAAAATTGCTTAAAATAAATCCCCAACTGAAAATCACATTTTAAAATTTCCCTCAACGCAATTTAAATCTGATTGTGTCTAAGACACTCAACGTTTATAAAAGAGAGCTGGAAATCTTTTAATGTTTAAATGTGATTGGTATTTCAATAAGAAAAAAAAACTGCTGCTTTCACCAAAAAAAAACGTGATTTCCTGTAAATCGATCAATCGACAAAGAACGTTCAAAACTAATCAATAGAAAAAGCATCCAATCAATTCGATGGTTGACATTATTCGAACAGTTGATAAAGTCACACATCAATCAGGATTGTCAGATCTGTAAGCCCACCGCAATTGAATACAATAAAAGAAGGCTCAAATCCGGGCATTATTTAAGTATTACTTACGTATCTATTCATGTAAGGATTCAACCAAAATGCCAACCATTCACAGCTTCTATGAAATGCCCCTCAAACGATGGCAACCCAAACCAAATCAGTCTTAGTTAATATATTGTATTTAACGAAAAAGTCGACCAAAGTAAATTGTTATTGCTTTATGTAAAATTCAAATTTTTTGGTCAACGAAATGATTCATTTTAAATGTGGCACACGGTTTTAATGAGTCGCCAAGGAGCCCAAAGTGTTGCACCCCTTTTGGCTTAACATTTTCCATTGGGGCTTTTTTCCATGTTGAGCTTATATATTCAAATACACACACACACACACACACACACACACATACATACACACACACACACATTCATATATTTTTATAATAATGAAATCAACCCAAATCAAAATATTCGCCATAATTTTGCAGACCTTGGTTTTTATTGTTTTTTTTTTGTAAGAAGAGGATTTTTAAAATTTATTTTATTATTGTAATTAATTATTATTTTTTTTGAGTTTTCGCATCTGCAAACATTTTAGATAACTTTTACATTTTTGAATTTTGAATTTGGTTCACAAGTTGATTGACCAAATACTGATTTTTTCCAGAATGTGTTTTTAAATTACTAAATTAAATTTAAATTAAATCAACTTTAATTGAACTCTTTAACTCTACTCAATATATACAATGCCCTCTCACTCTCTCTCTTTCTCTCTCTCTTTCTCTTTCTCTCTCCATCTCTTTCTCTCTTCTTTTCTTTTGCTGCGGCATTTTACAGAGTTGGCCGAAACAATGCCGTGGACGATGCAATTGGGCCGGCAAATGCACGTCACAAAATTGTGGTTATGGGCGCGGCCAAAGTGGGGAAGACCTCAATAATCACACAATTTCTATACAACACATTTACCACCAAATATAAACGGACCATCGAGGAAATGCATCAAGGCAACTTTTCCATTGCTGGCGTCAGCCTAACGCTGGACATACTCGACACATCCGGTTCCTATGAGGTAAGTTGCCACCCACAAACGGCCCCCCCCTTAGCCTTCGCCCCTGTCTGTTGGCCAAGTGAGTTCATTAACCCAAACAAGTTGTGGTCTGTGTGTGTGTGTATATGAAACATGTGCCCCATATCTATATATATATATAAATGTGTGTGTGTGTGTGTGTGTGTGTATGTGTGTATACCTGCCACCAATCGGTATCAGCATAAATTGACAGAAGTAATTTAGTTAGTTTCTAACGTATTCGAGCGATGCTCTGACAACGTCCAGCAAACATAATTTTACCAACTTGCTCCATGCTGCATGCCACATCCACATCCACATACAATCTGCAGCAGTTTCGCTTGCCTTTGTGCGCAGCGGAAATTACAGCCTGCGATTCAATTTCGCTGCCACTTCCGCTTAGCGCGAATTGAAATGCTTGTTCATAAAACTGAATGGGAAGTAACAAACGGCAACAGCAGGTGGCAAATGAAAAGAAAAATATGAATGGCACCACACACACACACACACAGACACACACACACACACACACACACACACAGGGAGTTTGAGGCACGTACAAACGTGCAGAGGCTGTCTTTGAATGCAGGCCAAGTCAAGTGTGACTGCTCCAAAAGGATGCTCAACAGCTGGATTTATCCTTGATACAGCAACTGCTTGTAACATGTGCCATCATCATCATCATCATCATCATCCATCAGTTTAAGTTATTTCACAGTATTCGAAGCACTTCAATATCAATAATTTGGCTCTTCCATGAAATCATCCATTTGTATTTGCTAAGATTCATTTCAAAATATTTCTCATCTGTCATTTTGTTTGCTGCCATCAAAGAAGTCAACACAGAAACTGTTTGTTTATTAATAAATAAATATGTAATATGAATAATTTGTATTTTTGTATAAAATAATAATCTCAATATCGTTAAGTGAAATCCCAAAATTATTGCACATATATTAGAAAATTCATTTGGAGCGTTGGTCAGAGCCATCGCATTGGGTTTTGACATTGTGAATAAATATATATGGAAAAATTGGCATTTGTTAAAGCATCTTCGCTTAATGCATACAAATGTGGCAAACCCCTTAATACAACGCTTTCGTTGTGCCAACAACATGCATGTATGTAAATTGTGATTGCGATTCGGATTGGGGCTGGGATTGGGATTCGGATTGGGATTGGGAAGCTGTCGGGTTGGCTTAAGGGCGAGCTGGCTCGCAATTTCCGTTTGCCAACAGGCAAACAGCGGGCGGTCGATGCCAAAGAATGTTGCAACTTCCAAGAAACATGTACTCAGTCCTTGGTTGCATGTATGTGACTCTCTGTGACTGTGTGTGACTGTGTGTGACTGTGTGTAACTGTGTTGACAGTGTTGCCAGCGGCAGACGATGTTGTTTGATATGTCTACCACATATGTTGTGCTTCCTTCCATTTGGGCAAATCAAACTTAATTCTCAGTAATCAACGTATAAATAAATAACAAGTAAAAACACTCCAGGCCACATAGCTAGCCTAGAAGATACCCTTTGTCAAATATGTCTACGGTTACACAAAACAAAAAAATACCTTTTGTAATCGACGATGTCTTCCAGTTAGCATAGATTTGCCCAAGTTCATAATACCATTTTTACATATTAATCAATGGGTTTAGGCTGTAAAAAAAAAAAAGAAAAATACTCAGTTAACAGAAAAGAAAAAAACATATTGAAAATAAGGCAACATTTGATTCCTGAGGCTCACATAACAATTTGCTACCAAAAAAATATCTGCTTATAATTTGTTGAAATTTCAAAAAGTGAAGCCGTCCATCTCTGTTTTCTATTATATAAATATAAGCATACATACATATATATATATACATATGTATGTATGTATGTATATGTTTTGTTTGTTTATTCATATATATATATATATGTTTACGTCAGTATCAGCTTACCAAGTAAATACCGCATGTTCATTTTCTTGTCAAGCTTTATGCATGCTGACAAGAAAATTACTTTGAACGGATAAAATTTTAAAATTGAAATTAACCTGTCATTTACAAATTATGTTTTATGTTGTCCTATTTTAATATTTATTAACTCTTGTTTATCAACCAGTAAATTGGCAAAGGGAAAATATCTATGACTGCACAATAAAGTTGGATCAATTGCAAAATCTCACAAAAATAAAATCAGATTTTACTGACACATAAAATTTATAACTGACAGAAATAAAAAAAAAAAACAAAATTATTTAAATGAACATTATAGAAACTTCAAAGAGCGGCAAATTTGTAGACTAGGCAAATAAATGCAAAATTTATGCCTAAAAGTTACTAATCAAAATTAATTTGAAAAAATCCACACATTTTTAATAAATTCCAATTGCATAAACAAAAGATAATAAAAGAGAAATAAATAAAATAAATAATTAGTGTTTAAGTTAATTACCAACAATTTAATCTAACTTTAAGCTAAACCTGAACCGAAGTAAAACTTGCTGTGTAAATCTGAAATTGGAAACTATTGAGAATTTGGTAATTTTATAAGCAATCAGAATGTGAAATAAATTTCATTGACAAAACTGGCTTTAACGATGTAATACATGGAATTTAATTAACCTCAGCAATGTAAATTGAATCGATGTGGCTTAAATTACTAATTACCATTTGTTAAATAATTCAAATGTGAAACTTGCAAACATGGACAAATTCGAATGCAAAACACTCTCAAATCAATTTGACGAAGACAGCACAAAATATTTCTGTTCTCTAAAAATAGCACAATATATATATATATATATATATAACTGAATGTTCAATGCATTTTTTACATTTCAATGCTCATAAATTCGTGGAGTGTTTGTATTTTTTGCGGCCACCACGACGTATGCGCAATCATTTTCAGTCAAGTTGCCGCAATAAAGTGCATTGTGCGGTGACATATAGCGAACACAATCAAGCGCGCGCACGTGCACACACACACACGCACACACACACATACACACACACACAAACACACACACACACAGACACACACACACACACAATTATTACTCATACAGCTCAGGTTATCAATTGCTGCAGTTGGATATGCGCTTATCGTAACGGAAGCCGTGTTTATGTGATTTTTGTGTGTGTGTTTGTGTGTGTGTGTGTGTGTGTGTGTAGCAAGTTGGCTGTTATATTTTCCATTGGCTAAGCACAAATGCCACTGGCTGTCTAAACACAACACTTAGATAACCCTCACCGCATTCCTGTTGTGCTTGTGTTGTTGGCTCGATGATTTTCTAATTTTTTGTGTTTTATCGTTTTAGACACAAAAGCGCCGTTAAATTATAATGTTATTATTATGCTTGTTAAGCAAACTATTTATAGAGCAAACTATTTATAATGTTCAGCTTGATTGCACTGCAATTCATAATCAAATATTCTGATCTTTTCAAAATGTGTCTCGCTTATAAGTAAATTATTTAAATTCTATGCACTCAATTTTACAGTATCGACTAGTCAACGGCTGACAATAAATATTCAAGTACTTAGCACTTTTAGGATTATATAGACAAAAAAAAAATCAAAATTTTATTTAATGGTTTATCACTATCTTATTCAGAAAGTAACTTTTTACATTTATGCTTATAGCTTTGAAAAAAATAGAATTTTCCTACATCAATTTATAGGATATATTTTTTCAAATTAAAAATCTCTTGTTTTTAATGAAAATTTGCTTTTGGTTGGTTATTTTATTATTTAACATATAAATTTGTAGAAATAATTTATAAGTTTCATCTCGACAAAAAAGTTGACAGAACGATTTAAATATTTGAAATTAAATAACTAATTCTGGGAGTCTTGACAAAAGAATTTATTTCCTTATATTTAGAAATTATTTTTAATAGCAAGAACAAAATTTGTTTGCAATTTATATTTTCCTGAGTGTACTTAAAGTGTTTGTAAAATGGTAAATATAATTGCATTATACAATTAATACCATAATTGAAAATGTTACGCTTTATTTACTAAACTTTGCAAATTTTAATTAATTTTACTCAGTTAAGTGCACTTTTAATTACACGTTTTCATTGTGTTCAAACTATTTGGTTTGTACTATTTACTGAAAATAACATTTTTGTGGAATGTTTATAAAACTGCATTTAATTATTTAAATTCAATAAATAAATTAAATGCATTAAGATCAATGTGCAAAAAAAAAAATTAGACTTGCATTTTCTTACGTTGGGAAATCATACCGAAATGATGAAAACCAGATGAATATTTATAGAACATTTTAACAAGGCCAAGTTCCAATTTTGTGTTTACAGCATGCAAATGGAATTGCATATGTATGAGTGATTTTTGTCAGTTGTTGGCTGAAAATTAAATTAGAAAATTTCTTAATAACATCACGGAAAGTTCTGTGGTTCACAATGTGTATTTTTTGAGTGTGCAATTTTTGGTTTCGTTTGAATTCGATTGGAATGAATAAAACTCAAGTTTCGACAAGGGCATAAGCCAATTAAAACAGTTGCCAAAAATATGAAGAATCGCATCTAGCAACAGCTGCAAACCAAACTTCGATTGCCACATTTGTTGTTGTTATTGCACTTGTCCATAATCCAATTGAATGGCTGTTAGCCAAAAAACACAAGCAACCAAAAAAAAAAATACAAAAAAAAAAAGGCGAAAAATACACAGCACGACAAGTGGCAATAATTTCGAATCCATTGAGAAATCAAGTGGCAAAACATATGTGTGAAAGGATCAGGTGAACAACAAGAGCCTTGCCAAGTGAGCGAGACCAGGACGAGAGTCCTTCGCTGCTTGGCAAGTGTGTCAGTGAATGTGTAACGAACTGAAACCACAGTCATCGTCGACAGAGCTGAATACACAGCACGGAGTACTTTTTGGTATAAACTTGCCACCTGCCAACTGCCTGTCTTTTTGTCTTTTTGTCTTTCTGTCTTTCCGTCTGTCTTTTTGCCAATCATACTGGTCACGGAGTGTGCATAAAAATGGTTCATTCACAGACACAGTTTGGCCAAGCGCGTGCCCCTAAGTCGTTTAAGCTGCACAACTCCACACCTTTCCCCTCCACCTGCACCTACACCTACACCTGCCCAGCAGCTGCCGCCTGCATCCTCCTGCCCCACACAATAATATATGTAATGATAGCAAAGGCAGCTGCAGCTGCAGCAAAAAAAAACAAAAACAAAACAATATTTTCCAATATGCTCTGCAAGGGAGAATTAAGTCTTAAATGTTTGTATATATTTATTGATGCCACTGAAATATCTGAAATAAATTCTTGCCCAGTATAACTATCCCCCTCCTATCCTCGTATCCACATGAATCTTGGCATATATTTTACAATATGTAAAATGTTGAAAAATAAATCAAAGAGAGAAATGTGCTTTATATGATTTTCATTAAATACAGAAGTATGGCAAAATATCCACTTTTTTTGATTTTTCATTAGAAATTTTAATTGCAATGCCCGGAAAAATATTCGTTTATTAAAAGTTCGTACATATTCGAAATAGATCATCCATGAATTTTCTTCTATAATTAAAAAAATCATTTGGTTTTTAAGCTAAAATTTAGTTTTCCTCAAACAGTTAGCAATTTATAAATTAATTAGCTGAAACTTGCTTTAAGGCTTATTCGACAGAAACAGACAGTCTTCGGATTTGGCTTCGACTTATCAATTTAATTGAAAATATGACAATGCACATGATATATTTAATTGAAAACCTAAAACTCTAATAATCAACTAATTTGATTAGATAGTCAACTTATGCATGATTCATATGGATTTAGTTGACTTTCACACACAATTCAAATCTATGGAAAACCCACACATGGACGATGCATTGAATTTTTTGATGTTGCATGGCCTGGCCTGCATTGCCACAGAGAGAGAGAGAGAGGTATTATGTTGCATCGTTACCCCGTTGGCATTGTGCAGCATATGGGTCATGTGAACCGTGCCACACGCAGCTCCACCGTATGGTGGACTGTGTCTGTGTCTGGCTCTGGGCAGATTTGACCTGCACTGTTATTTCCCATTGTTGGTGCCTTTCATTTCTTTTCATTTGGATTTTCATTTTCAATTTTCAGCGCCGTTCACATTTCGATGGCTGCCTTTTCATTTGCTTGCAACGACGCCAGCAGAGCTGTTCAGAATGGAATTAAGCTGCAAGCCATTATGAAAAGCTGACCAAGTGCGAATTTTGCGAGTTTGTGTTCACAGAAAGAAAATGTTACACACACGATTCTGTCTTTTGAAAAACTTAACGTATTATTATAAAAATTCATAGGTCACAAATGTTACCACCACTCAAAAGGAAGAACAATTTCTACTGAAATTTTATTGATGTTAGAGTATTTAAAAAATACACCAATTCTGTGGTTTTACCTTAACCAGTACGCATTAAATTTCAGCTGCATAGCTTTTAATTTTGCAGGCCATTATAAGTGTTAGATAAAGACCAGATGCAGCCGACCCCCAAATTCTGGCTAAAATGTTGCGGCTGTGGTTTCTCACAGTGAAACCTCCTGTCACACGGCAGCGGTCCAGGTATATTTTCTAAATATTTTTCAGCTTTGCTCAAATCGTAGTTTCATAATTTTAAAATGTAAAAAAAAATAAATCACACAGTTTTACTTATGCGGGACATTTTACGGCTTTATTCGAGTTTATAGTGCATACTTAAAATTTTAAGCCACAAATCACAATTTTATATGTCTGACGAGGTAGACAAGTAGAGCATTTATTTCTGCGAAATTTATATTTGGGTCATGTGTATGACACACATACACACTTCACTCATACAATGAAAACTGTGTTTTTTTGATCCTTGGCAAAGTATTTCACTTTTGTTTAAAACAAAACAACTAATGAAAATTATGTATTTAAAGGCAGTAAATTTCTATGCAAATAAATGTATATTTCTGAATATATTATTTAACAGTTGATATTGATTTTTGCATAATTAGCTGATGTAAGTCAATTTAAATTGTTGATTTTCTTATAAGCATTAAAAGTTTACTATTTTTTTTTTAATAAAACGAACTTGTTAAACAAAAATAGATATTTTTGTTATTCCAAGTCTATTTGTTCTTCCATCAGCACTAAAATATTTTTCGGACCTACAGTTTCTATGATATCCGAGTAAAAAATAAGTTTCCCTAAGATGTTATACAATATACTGGCTAAAAAGTTAAGGATTCCATCGCATTGTCACAAGCTCGCCAGAGTTCATTGACTATACCCAGTTTAGCTCTTTGTTAGGCTACAATGTGGAGAGACCAAAAAGTATCTCGGACTGTTCTGGACCAATGCTATTACCTGTTCACATCGCTTTTGTTCCGTGACCTGACTATTATTGTGTGCCTTATGTAATACTTATATTCATAGAAAAAGTTGGCGGCCACAGTAATGAAATGGATAACAAGTAAGAAACCTGTAGTCGAATAATCTCGACAACGATATACCCTAAACCCAATTTTTGTAAAAATATTAGAAATATATTTGCAAATTTCCCTTTAAAAATTTGCACACAGATATGAGCAGAATAATGCATTTCTTATAGGAAAAGTAAAAAATTCAGGGCATTTTTTTATTCATAAGCTCGAACTGATCCCTAATTGGCTGGCTAGAAACACAGGCATATACATACATACATACACGTACACGCAATCGTACCTAACGGTGTTCTTCAAAATACACAAAAAAAACACATCGATTATCGCATCGATTATCTTGCCATCTCTTTCTCACAAATGCGCTCGAATATTTATTCAGACAGAAAATTCTTGCGGCTGCTGGTAAAATTGAGATCAATATGAAAATCTATTTTTGGGTATAATTTGGGTGTTTCTTCACCGATCCTGATGAAATTTAAGTAGTTAGTCAACAATATGCATATGCATTTCATGTGCTAATAAATAGATTCTGCCTTTAAAAATGTAGAATTTATTTGCACCGAAAATCAAAATTGATCGGGAGACAAGAAACAGATGCAGCTATCGATAAATAAAGCATACTTGATCTGCGCTGAATATACGAGAATCAATATTTCAAATTTCTCTAGCTCTTATAGTCTCTGAGATGCGCAGATGCACAGACAGACGGACAGACAGGATATATCAACTCGGCTGTTGATTCTGATCAAGAATATATATACTTTATGGGGTCGCAGATGCTTCTGCCTGTTACACACATGTTCACAAAACCCATATACCATTTTTACCCAATTTCAAGAGGTATAAAAATAAAGTGGGTGAGTGTAAAGTAATCGAGTTGCTGCACATGGCGCATTTTTACAACATTTATATTAATAATTATCTGTCATTGTCAAAAGATGTGTCTGCATGTGTGTGTGTGTGTGTGTTAGGTGTGTGTGTGTTAGGTGTTTGTGTTTGGTCTGTGTTTGTTGTGTGGTGGGTGTATGCAAATATGCAAATACATAATATGATATGCAAATTTACAGCGGCATTTCAATTGTAATTTCACTTTTCACTCGGTTTGTCGGTTTCTTTGCATCTGTTTATTGTAATTTGGTTTTGGTAAAAAAAAATTGTAATTTGTATTTGACTTCTCTTCGCAGTTTCCAGCGATGCGGGCTCTTTCCATTTCATCGGCGGATGCGTTCATTCTGGTCTACGATGTCACCGATGCGGCCACATTTGAAGAGGTGCGCGCCATCCGAGATCAGATACATGAGACAAAGGCAACCACAGCGGTGCCAATTGTCGTTGTTGGCAACAAAACGGATCTGCTCGCCGACGATGGTGAACTGCGTCAGGTGAGTGACGAAGTTTTCCCTTTCCTCCTGTGCCCGTCGCATTCAATTCAAGGTCATTGCATAATTATTGTAATTGGTTTGTTTTTGTGTGTGTGTGTGTGTGTGTGTGTGCGTGTGAGCGTGTGTGTGTGTGTTTATGTCAACATTTCATTTGAAGCTGCGCCTTGTGGCTCAAATGACAACATCGACAACCTCAATTTAACTGATTTAATTGTTGTTGGCAAAAGCACTCAAAGGAGTGTTTATACAATAAATAAATCATACACACACACACACACACAAACACACACACACACACGCACACTCACACACACATACAGACACCGCGTAGTGTAACTCATAACCCGTTTATAAGCTATGCAAATTGCTTTTGTTCCGTCCCAAACAATTATGTAAAGTTTGTCAAGCATGACCAGCTGCAACGAGACCGACGGGAACAATGTCACTCCAGGCCTGGTGGCCAACTAGTCCAACTGCCTGCTCAGCTCTCGCTCGATGTCTGTACGCACAAATTGCTGCGATGCTAAAATACATTTTTGCTCAACAAATCGCCGAAAGCAATGCTTGGTTTTTTTTTTTCTTTTTTTTTTTGTCTATCCTCCGACGCACCCAAAGTCACTTAAACAATTTTTCATCATTCCATTAGGCGACAGATTTGCTGGCATTTATACTTCTTTCAGTGTAAATTCCCCCTAACTTTTTCCCTGATATTATTTTAACGAATCTAGAAAGTGCCTAAAAAATGTCAGACAACAAAAAAAAAAAAAAATGTTGACTAAGCCGATTCAGGCAAGAGTAATCGAAAACAAGTTAAAAGCCAAGTATAATCAACATAAATAAATGTTTAAAGATTTTTGTCATTAGCTTTAAGGTTCTTAAAGTTGTGAAAATTCAAAGAAGAGTCTTTGTTTTTTTTTCTATAATTATAATTTCTTCAAAATTGTGCTTTTTGTTGTATGACGACTCGATTTGAAAGTGATGTTTGATTGCTTATAGAAGATTTTTTATTTTAGATATATATATATATATATATATATATATTTTAAGTATTAAATTTTTTTGTTAGATAAATATTCAGAAAAATTTTGAGGCATTTCAAATGACGTGCAAACAGATTAGTTTGCAAAATGAAGTCCATTTAAATATCAAAAACATTTGTGACATTTATTTAGCATATTAAGTGCAATTTTCAAAAGCTAACACATACATGTACAACACATGCAAATACATTCTTATCTACGTTTATGTACATCAGCAATTTATTCACAAATAATACGCGGGATTAAGGCAAAGTTTCAGAAATGTTTTGGGTTTATTGCATCTTAAATGATTATCGTTTGGGTAAATGCCCAAATGGATTTTTGTATTAGTTTATGCAAATTTTGTTTTTTTCGGGGGAATGGGCCAGCTGTGTTTTTGTTGTGAGTTGGCCTGCGGGCAGCTTAGATTTTAAACTCAATTTGAAGTACTCAAAGTATACATTTAACTTGATGTCGAGGTCAGTGACAGACGAGCAGATATCCTATACTACATATATATTCGTATATATATATAGAGCTATAATTTATTAGTAAAAGTTTAAATACCAAAATGTACTCAAAGCAACTTTCTCTGACTCAGCTCATCATTTTGTTCGACAATAATTGAGAACATTTTAATTATTTAATAGGAATGTTTTTCGACATATGTCATATCTGGTAACTCAAATGACAAATAAATAGTATGCAATTTCATCATGCGGAAAATTGCACAAATTTTATTGAGAATTTAACAATTTTCCCGGAAATGCCTGTTGAAAATGAAACCACCTGCGTAAAAGAAATTCTTATTTCTACGGAAATAGTTATTTTTAGTTTCGTTTCAATGGAAAAAGTTGAATGAAGCAAATTCAAATTCAATGAAATTTGTCACTTTGAACTTGTTAACCATAAGCGTGGCATATGTATAAAAACATATTAATATTAAAATATTTACGTATATTCATTTATATATATATAATATAAATAACGCAAAGTATACCAAAATAGGGGTTTCTAGAAAGAAAAAAAAACATTTATTAACAAGAAAAAATTATATAAATAAATCACACTCAACTGTCAAATTAAATACAATATTATTTCAAATTACTTGTAAATATAATCTTTAATCTACAGCACTTTTTGGGCAAGGCAAACCCTTTTTTTTAGCTTTCTTTTTGCCGTTTTTTTTTTTTTTTTGCCAAACGTCTTAGAAATTTCAATTTTAATTTATCTTCGGCTTTTTGCGCTTTGTGGTTGTTCTTGTTGTTGTTTTGCAACACCAACGTTTGGTCCACTTGACGTATACTTGATATTTCATTATGTGCCCCTTTTCTTGTAGCATGCCTTTTTTTTTACCGCACTCACCCACACACACACACACAAAGGCTGTGGGTGGTCGTGTGGGACAACTGTGCAAATCCAGCAGTTTATTGTCAATTTCAATAGTCGAGACAATGGCAAAAGTGTCTCCTTTTGGGGTGTATTGACTTTAACCGAGTTCTAATATAATAAAAATGCAAATTGCGCACCGCCAGCAGCGGCAAACTGTCGGGTTTTTTTTTATTTTTTATTTCCCCCCCCCCCCCCCTCTTTCCCTTTCCCTCTCCCGCTGTCTGTCTCTCTCACTCCACGGCGCTTTCTTCGACGTGTTTCTGTATTTATTTTTTTTGTTTAACGAAGTGAACTTAACTTTTTGTTGGCGCTTTAGGTTTTTACTATGTATTTAGGTTACGCCAGGACACACCGAGTTTGTTGGCCATTTTAAAGCCAATGTTTGCGATGCCAAAATATGGGGCTGGGAAACTGGCCAGATGGGCCAAATTCAACAACTGGTCGGTGCCAAGCACGTTTTTGCCAAATTTTTCTTCATTTTTGTGTTTTGCTGCTCTTTGGGTTTGTTCATTTGGAAGAAATCGTCCCGAGTTTAGTTTAGTTCTGTTCAGTTTAGTTTAGTTCAGCTCACATTCAGTTCCCCCGTAAAAAGAAAAAATACAGTCAGCAGTTTCCTTTTCCGTTTGACCTTTACATACATATACAACATATATATATATATATGTATATGTATATGTATATGTATATGTATATGTATATGTATTTGCTTTTTGCCCTTCTCGTGACTATTATTTATTTTCACTTCATTTTTTGTTTTTTTTTTTTTTCATTACCGCAGCAATTTAGACGTCTATGTGCGTTTCGATGCCGATAAGAAATAATATTCAAACACATAATAGATTCCACACAATGTTCAATCACTTTGATAATGTTTTGGATTGGTTTTATATGGTATGTTTGGGTTTTTCTATCCTACTTATTGTTGTTAACTTCTATTCACGTTATGCTTTAACGTAATCGATTTTAAATAAATATTACTCTACATTTCTTCCCATGCAAAATAATTATTACAAAATTCTTTCGTACTCGGCAAATTCTAAAAAGTTATTTTAATTATGCTCGAGTCTTGTTTTATGTGTTACTTTTCAGTTCTGTCATTTTGAATCAAATCAAATAATTTAATGATATATCCAGATAATATGTTCTTGACTTCTTTCAATATTTGTAAGCCCAATTTTTTGGTGGTGCTGGTGGTGTAAGGAGTGGTCTTTGCGTTGCTGTTCCATTTCCATTTCATATTGCTGTTGCTATAGTTGCTTTTGCTGCTGCTGTTGCTGTTGCAATTTTTGTTGTTCTTGCTGTTGTTGCTGTTTCTGTTAATGTTGTTGCTGCTGCTTCTGTGGATATTGTTTCTGTTGTTGTTGCTGCTATTGTTCTTGCTGTTGCTGTTTCTGTTATTGTTGTTGTTGTTGCCGCTATTGTTCTTGCTGTTGCTGTTGCAGTTTCTGTTAATGTTGTTGCTGCTGTTGCTGTTGCTGTTTCTGTTAATGTTGTTGCTGCTGTTGATGTTACTGTTAATGTTGTTGCTGCTGCTTCTGTTGTTGTTGCTGCTATTGTTCTTCCTGTTGCAGTTTCTGTTAATGTTGTTGCTGCTGCTTCTATTGTTCTTGCTGTTGCTGTTTCAGTTAATGTTGTTGTTGCTGTTTCTGTTAATGTTGTTGCTGCTGCTTCTGTGGCTATTGTTTCTATTATTGTTGCTGCTATTGTTCTTGCTGTTGCTCTTGCAGTTTCTGTTAATGTTGTTCTAGCTGTTGCTGTTTCTGTTAATGTTGTTGCTGCTGCTTCTGTGGATATTGTTTATGTTGTTGTTGCTGCTATTGTTCTTGCTGTTGCTGTTTCTGTTATTGTTGTTGTTGTTGCCGCTATTGTTCTTGCTGTTGCTGTTGCAGTTTCTGTTAATGTTGTTGCTGCTGTTGCTGTTGCTGTTTCTGTTAATGTTGTTGCTGCTGTTGCAGTTACTGTTAATGTTGTTGCTGCTGCTTCTGTGGCTATTGTTTTTGTTGTTGTTGCTGCTATTGTTCTTCCTGTTGCAGTTTCTGTTAATGTTGTTGCTGCTGTTGCAGTTTCTGTTAATGTTGTTACTGCTGCTTCTGTGGATATTGTTTCTGTTGTTGTTGCTGCTATTGTTCTTCCTGTTGCTGTTTCTGTTAATGTTGCTTCTGTGGTTGTTGTTTCTGTCTTTGTTCTTGCTGCTGCTGATACGGATACAGTGGCAACTGTTGCTGGTCAGGATGCGGCCATGATGACTGCAGTGGTTCGTTAACTGCAATGGGTTCATGTGGTGCCAATGTGTCCAGTGGCGGCATTGTTGGTGGTGTTGTTGCTGTTGGGTTTGGCAGCAGGTGCATCAAAAGGTTATACAGCTTGCGCAAGTGCATCAGAGGAAACTGCTGGCAGAATCTGCTCCATGTACCGCAGCAAATTTGGCTGACACGTGTTTCGTCGTCATCAACTGCATTGTGAGTTGGTGATTGTGTAGGGTTGCCCATCTGTGTCGGCTGCTTCAGCTTGTCAGTGTCAGTCTGCTCCTCGTCGTTGTCATCGTCGTCGTCGTCGTCGGGGGTGAGTTTCCACACCTCCGCAGAATGCTGTGCACGCTCCGCCTCGAATTGGAGGTAGCGCTTCCAGTTCAGCCAATCTCTGTGCTCTTTGGTTAATGTCTTCAATTGTCGCTGGCGGTGCGGATGATTTTAAGAAGCGTGTCCAGTTTTAGCCATTGTCAACAGACTTACCATTTGCGGCTTGTTTGAATTATTTATGGCCGCCAGCCTTTCGGCCCGCTCCGAGCCAATTGGAGCCAGTTTATTATTTTGTTCCATATTTATGGTTTTTATTTACTGAATTTCAATTGTGATTGTGAATTGCAAATGTTCATTTCCATTCCTAACATGAATTCTAATCCAAAGCCTACTTTAATCTAATCTAAAACTGATTTATTCACATCATCAATAATGAAATCGCAAAACAGTTTTCGATTATCTATATCTTTATATATGTTATTTCGTGAATTGAAATGCAGCAAATTGGTTTTAATTGTTATTCAAATCATATAATGTTTTCTCTCTTCAACAGGTGGAACATGCCACAACCGAGTCAGTGGTGACAGTCGATTGGGAAAATGGCTTTGTGGAGGCATCGGCAGCAAAGAACGATAACATTGCCCAGGTAAACACTTGTTGCTGCTTCCACAATTTGGTGACAACCATTGACAAATGATTTCTCTGTTTGCTTTTGCAAATTGGTAGGTTTTTAAGGAACTGCTGGCCCAGGCAAAAATTACGTATAATTTGAGCCCGGCGCTGCGGCGTCGCCGCCAGTCGTTGCCACAGCAAATTGGTAACAATGCACCGGGCACTCCGGTTCACCATCAGCATCATCAACATCATCATCAGACGCATGGACAGGGTACGTCGCATGGCTCAAGTGCTGCATCGGCATCAACATCGGCTGGTGCCGCTGGCGGGGCGCATGGCTCGGCAACACCAACGCCGGCACAGCTGCAGCATCTGCAGCGCATCCAGGAGCGCAGCATCGGCTCCAAGCGCAACTCTTGCAACATTTGCTAAGCGAAGCGAAGCGAAGCAACAATTTAATTAACCTATGCAAAACCAGTAAACAACTTAACAAACGGTCTCCTACAAATGGTTCTCAATGTTTCACAAATAAAACGATTTACACTTATCTATTTATCGATCTATCGATTAAATTGTAGTCGCGACTCAATTGTACCTTCAACTCGTCATCACATTTGTACCTCTCTCGAGCAAATTTTCGCTCTGTCTTTGTCTCACAATGTCACTCTCTCTCTTTCTCCCTCTTTATTTCCCTCTCTCTCTCTCTCTCTCTCTCTCTCTCTCTCTCTTTCTGTCTGCATATCGCTAGAAGCATAATCTGTAGCTAAAAATTGGCATACCCAAAGTAAATGTTAGATATTTCTACAGATATATTTATATATATATACCACACTTTACTATATATGTAGAACATCAGCAGATGTGTTAACCATTTATATATATATACGAATTGAAGCGGCAATCCTAAAAATTCCCTGCACACAAAACCTGACAAAAAAAAAAAAAAACGTGACAATATCTAAAATAAAGCGTTTTCGTTCGGACGCGAAACTTACAAATCTTGACCAAAATCAGAAACTTACAAAACTTTATTACAACATTGATGATTACCTAAAGTATGTCGTACTTCTGCAATATGCAATATATATATATATATATATATATATATATATATATATATATATATATGTACAACAGTTACTATCACATTCTATATAAAAAAAATACTACAAAATATAGCGCCCAATTGAAGGCAGCTTCTGTGTCTATTTACAAAAAGATTTTCGATGTTTAGCTGTGTTTCTCTACTTGACCGCAATATACACATTTAAGCGGGTTATATTAGTGTTTTTTTTAGAAATAGTAAGTTTAACTAAAGAAAAGAAATATTAATAAACTGGTTTCAGTCCTGGCTAACAGGTGAAGGACTACGCTAGTTTTGAGCTTTCTCCCAACAACTTTTAAAAGCTGGACAAGAGAAATCGACTTGAAAAAATATCCTTTGCGAAGCTCAAAGATACAGTTATAAAAATATGAAATATTTGCATACTTTGAGAAACTCATTGTCTCAAAAATAATATGAAATACTATAAACAACACATTTATCGGATACAAATATCTTATTCACATATTCTCAAACTAAATTCTAAGCATTTCCATTCCATTTAGGATGTGTACTCCGAACATTTGACAGTCCATAAGATAAAACATATTTTGAATGCAAATAATGAATTTATGCAGAAAAGATAATGATAATGATAAAGAGAGTGTCAAAGGAACAGTTTCAGTTTCACAAAATTCACAGTTTTTGTATATGCAAATGCCGTTTTATAGGATAGAAGAGCTGGCTGCAAAAGCCATAGGCATAAGTCTGACCAAATATGTAAACATCTTTGAAATCAACAATTATAGTTGCAAGATATTATTCCAGAGCAGTGCTATTTGAAAATATCGAAGAAAAAATAAACCCGTGTCAAAAACGAACCGGCATTAAAATGTTTAAGATCCGAATACAATTTGCTGTTGCAAAGTGTTGACAGAGTTTTCTAAAATATTTACATTATAATTCTGTGGAAAGTCTGGAATTGTGTATGGTCTGTTGGAAACCTGAAGCAAATGCATAGCGAATAAATATGAATAGGTAATTTTTCTGTTAGTACGTATCGTATTGTAGTTGGTTAGGTATGTATGCATGTATGTATGTATGTAGGTATGTATGTATGTGTACTAGGCAAGCATAATAAGATGAACATTTTTTGTAACAAAAAAAAATAATGATGAGATGATGAAGGAAAAGTTTAAGATTGAATACGCAATGAAAACACCAAATAAAATGAAATTAGGGACAACAAGCAAAGTAACAAAAAGCAACTAGACAAGAATGGAAACTGAATGTCGTGTTTTTATACACAGATACAATAAACGACTAAGATTATATGAATAATGTATGTGTTAAAAGTTATTAGAATATTTATATACATATATAAATATGAACTTGGTAAATATACAAGTTATATTCGGTGTGTCTGTGTTAAATACTTATTATATACATACATTTATTAAGTAATCTAACGAGCATCGTATAAAAAACGTTCAATGGGCATAAATATCTCTCGTATCAAATCCAGTAAATTTGTTTTTCAATTATTCAACATAAACAAAATTTTCAATTGCTCCTTAAAGCGATTAACGCAAAACACTAAAACAAAAAAAAAACAAAATACCCACACAATATTCAATAGTATTAGACCAAAAAAATATTGAATGGCTATAACTAATCTTTATATGTGTCCTATATTGAAACTGAGAATATTTAAATAGTAATTGACATCGATATATATATATATATCGATATATGTTGTCAAAAGTCAAGCAAGGCTTAAGTGTTATTTGAGAACAAAATATTATATTAATGGAGATGCATATAATACAAAATTGAAGCGGTATCAAAACCTTTATTAATAAGCATTAATATCGATATGATAAGCGAAAAAAAAAAACGTGAATTTATGTAATAACTAAATGAAGTTCATGTGAAATTTTTTGTGTGTATTTACAAAAGCAACAATGCTTGTCAGATCAAACTTCTTTAAATTGTATTTTATGCGGGGCGAACTAGATTGAAATTGAAAAGCGTTAAAAGACAAAATTCCATATAAATTTATATTGCATATACATATTTTCCAAGTGACTTCGAGTTTCATTTAAAATAGAAAAAATGTATTCTTAAATTGAATATTTCTGAAATTTATTTAAGGGTTTGTTGCCGAAGGTATTTGAATGAACTAGAGAAGTTCCACTGAACTTACATATAATACATAAGTAAATATTTGAATCAATTTAAAACAAAAGACAAATACACAAATTAAAAACAACTTAACGAAGTCAATGTTCTGTGTATTCAATGTATTTAGTAATGCGTGACTCAATTTAATTATTAATACGATACTAAAAAAAAATCCAGAAAAAACACTACTTTAATTTTGTGATTAGTTGTAGATGATTTCTTTTGACGTTAATTTAAATCAAAATTGGCTTTAAGCTTGATCTCATTTCATAAAATACTAAGTAGAAGCCAAAAAGCTATATTTTCAGTATGTGGCAGTATGTGTGACCAATAAAAAAAAGGGGAAGGAATTTGTTTCAAAATCCATTGTGGTAATATAAGGAAGTTCACATTGAAAGGCAAGTTTGAAATTAAATTTTTTGCTATTAATTCTTTAGTCACTTCAGAACGTAATACGTTCAATCTATTGGTTCTCTAATTACGTCAATATTGTACTCGATGATACATACACACACTTGTGTATGGATAAACATATTTATTTTTTGTGCATATACATAAAAATATATGCTTGGATATTCATATGAATACCGAAATTTGTAGTTTAATCTGGAGCTTAAGGTTGTGTCCGCTGTATACACCGCTGCAATACCAAAATTACATTTTATTGATGTAAATTTAAAAAAAAACAGGTAAAACCCAAAAAAAAAAACAAGGAAAATACAAAAAAAAAATATGTGTATATGTGTATAGCCTGTCAAACAACTCGTACTCGTCATGTTCGAAAATACATACTAATCGTTTATCCCAACCCTATCTTAACTGCAGTTTCTTAATTTTCCCTTCGATCCAAAGCTTACAATTTTTATATATGTATGTATGTGTGCGAGTACTTACCATATAGTGTGGCCCAGCCCAGTAAAAATTAAAAAAAAAAAAAGTAGAATGCAGATGGAAAAATATCTTAAATTATTATATATTATAAATACATATGTATACATACATATACATAAATAAATAACAACGGCAAATGCGTACATTAATATATATAAATAAATATATGTATATTTATAAATGTAATACATAAAAGAACAAAATCATACAAAAAAAATGAATAAAACAATGAAAAATTTGAGATTTTTGTGCTTGTGTAGAATGTATTCAAAAAAATTAAATGAGTTTTTTTTAAATTATTCAAATTCATAGAAATTGTTAATCTACCGTTATTGAGTCCGCCATGCTTGCGCCAGTACATGGCAAAAAGCTGAATACTACAATTATCCAATAACGCGTCACTTGACACAGGCTAATTGCTTTTATTGTGCGCCGATACTCATACCGCTGTGTGGATGAATACAAACCGTCGTAACACCATTAAAGCGTATTTCATAAGCTTACTTCCATGAAGATAAATTAAAATATTCTTTAGAGTTAATTTGATTAATCGTGAGATTACAAAGTTCCCGCGGACCAGCATTGCGCATGCTTTGACAGCTGTATCAGCTGTTATATTAATGCAATTCAATCTAATAATAGTTCAACATTTATAACGCGAATCGCGTATAGAAAATAGACTTGCCACTTGTCAAGCTAAACTAAAAACGATGCCCGTATTTTTAAGAATTTTAGTTAAAATTCTGTTTTGCGGATAATGCTGTCTAGAATGAAGTTTGACTGTATTCGCTACAGATGAAGCAGTGTTCAAACACAGCTGACTTGCACGGGACTAAAGCAGAATGCCACACAAGCTAGGCATCTAATGAAAGCTGCATGCTATAAAACTTCGCTATATATATTATTTCTGTAAATTCTTGTTGCGCTTAAACTGGGTTATTTATGAATTATATACAAATACACTTTGTATGCAAGTATTAAAAATGCTATCAACAATGATTTCGTTTCGACTGCTAACTAAAAAGGGGTGTGGCAAACCAATAAAAAATCAATAGAGTCAACATAACAGTAAATGGGTGATGCAGGGATATGCATATGTGTGTGTTTGTGTTTGTAATAGTATTTGTTTTTGTATTAGAGAAGCAGCGACCATATCAAACATCTGCACAAGGCCAAACAAATAAGCGTGAAGTGTGCAATAGGACCTAACTCAAGGTTACAACAGAGGACGCAGCGGCATAGGCGAAATTGCAATGTCCTACAATTATTGCAGTGTTGGTAATACGTGAACACAACATGAGAATTCATCATATTATGCTTAGTGCAAAAAATTCAACAATTGCTCTCAATATTAATAGTTCCTTACTATTTTGGGAATTAGATGTAAGCTGCAACTTTTTTTTTAAATTTTGTTATTTATGTCATATGGGATTTTCGTTACCTTTATATCAATGCACAATTTCTTACGTTGCATTTTTAAAGCTATTGTAAGTAAAACTTTCAACTCGTGCGTTACTGCAAACAAATTTAAAATAGCTCTATTGGTGTTTCTTTTTTTTTAATGAAATGAATGTATCAGCAAATGGAGTAATGTCCTAAAGGTTTCTCAAAAAACATTAGATAACTTAACCATGCCCATCTGTTTGTTTGATAATCTTTTATTCAAAGAGTTCATGCTTAGTATATATATGCTCTCGTATACGGCTATTGAACACGTTTCTAAGTATATTCTGTTGGGATAAATTCCGTTATCAGCTTCGGTATTTGTGTTTAAAATAAAATAACTAATTTAATGCAAGACTGTACCAAAATAGATATGCCATATGTTTTAATCGCTTTCTTTCTCTCTCGTTCCCTCCCTATTTGAGGTTTTTCATATGTTCCTTGTTTAATATATGTGAGTCATAAATTTGTGAATAAAAAAAAAAATAAATATATATATATATATATCTGGATACTACTGCTTTAAATTTTTCATGGTTTGTTTTTGTCAAGGCAGATGCGAGATAAGACCTATGCTACTTTTAAAATACACAAATGTTATTATATATATATATATATATATGTATAAATTTGAGAAGTTATGCAAGCGAATATGCCTTATCTTTTAGTGAGTAGACCCAGCAAGTCAGGCAGGAAAACGCTTTTCAAAATAGACGCAGGCGCAGATCGGCCCACGTTGCGTATGAGCTATAAAAGTAATGTGTGTGTGTGTGCGAGTGCATGTGTGTGTGTGTTGTTGTTGTAGTAGTAGTGACAGTAGTAGTAGTAGTAGTACTAGTAGTAGTACCCGTAGTACTCACGTTTAAAAAGTCGCGCCACAACTGGCCAAAACACACACAGACACCATACAGTGTTTCGGTTATTGGGTCGCTGGGTCGCTTAACTGTGAGTCACGTGTGTGTGTGGTGTGTGTGTGTGTGTGAGTGTGCTGGTGTGTGTAGTCGTGGGCCATGGCCATTTGTCAGGACACGAACTCGAAACAGATATCCCAAAGTTGTAAGCAGATTAACAGCGCCCGGCTGCCTGACCGTCATTGTAAACTGACCAGCAAGCGGTTCGCTCGTATTTTTTTGTTATTGTTTTTTGTTTTTTATTTATATATATATATTTTTTTTTTATTAAGTAGCTATTAATGACATGTTTGTTGTTCGAATTAAATTACAAGTGCCCGCAACGTCTACTTGAAGCAATGGCTTCCTGCATTCAACGCATTATCGAAATACGCAATGTAAATTTAACCGGCCGGTTTTGACATGTGTATTTTGTGATTGTGATTGTTGTTTTGATTACGTCCACGAGGAGTGCATGCCTTGCCGCGTGCCACATGCCGCGTTACACATGCCGCATGGCACACACACGCACTGGCACAGCTGGAAGTAGAAAATTCTTTGGGACTGATGAAGTGAATCTCTTGATGGATTTTGAAGCATAGCTGTCTTTCTGGCATTCGGTAACCATTCTGCCCCAACTACTCAACCCACCCCAATCCCTCTTATTCACTGCGTAATCTCCCACAGAGTTACACCACACTGGTGCGCCTGACTTAACAGGTAACCGCTATTCCCATCTGCACAACCAAAAACCCGACCTGTCACATAGCTAAATGGAAAACATATGCAGCTCTATTGATCTATTTATTATTTATAGACTTATCATTTATTCTATTGACAAACATGAAACTGTGTGGCATATGAAATTATTTTATTAGTTGATATATAATATTGAATAATACAGTGAACATGCAACATTTCTTTTGAATAGTTTGCAGCAAAGCAAATAAATTATTAATTGCAATAAATTATTAACCAGAAATGTGCATAAGTAAAAATCTAAGATTTGTTGAAAAGAAAAATAAAATAATAAATAAATATATACTTAGAAAAAAATAAAAATTATATGTTAACCTTTTTAAAATTAATTATTTATTACTGTTATTCAATCGGTAATTTCAATAAGCGTTAAAAAATGTCAGTTTTCTATGAAAGTCGCCGCATCTCCGAGCCCATAAAATATATATATATTCTTGATCAGCCTCGCCAGCCGAGCAGATATAGCCATGTCCGACTGCTTTGAAGTTATCTATTCATCTGATTGCTGCAAGCAGTACAGGATCAGATCCTGTAATGATATATCCGAACTATTCATTATCATCATCATCATTATTATTCATTATCATCATAACTAACTGTATTTTCACATATTGTATTTCAATCGCTGTTTATTTTTTCATTTTTAGTTTTTTAATTATTATTGTTACTCTTATTATTTATGCCAAAGGACTTGCTCCTTAGATTAGTTTTCGTTAAAAAATAGAATATAGAAAATATATGGTTTTTTCTTTAATAAAGTTGTCTTTGACTTGTATAAATCGTGACTAATTTATACATTATAATAATATATAAAGGAGGCAAGCAATGCAATCCTCTTTAAATTAATATTATTTATTCGAAAATGACAACTATAATTGGGCTCTTGATAAGGGCGCTGATCCAGATCCTGATGCCAGAGTATTTCTTATCTGTCATTGCTTAAGCGATCTTCGAACGTTAATTAACATGCTCAGCGTTTAAAAAGAAACACACTCATCTGCATATAATTAAAATAACAAAATACAATTTAATAAGAAGAAAAAATTATATATTAAAATGGCGATTGCGTCATCAGAAGCCAGAAATATAAAACCACATTATTCGATTAAAGTTTTTTTTCATAAAAAATCGTGTTACTCATTTTGATAACATTGTGAATACATTTGACATTTTTCAGTACACAAATACGTATGTAAATATGTATTTATTTATATATATATTTACATGTATGTTTGCGGCTAATGCTTGTGCTAAATAAATGCATTATAGGGGACCATCTTGAGAAACGAAATGCGAGAAAGCAATATGAAATAACGGTCACGCACACACAAACACAAACACAATCACGCACACGATACCGACAAACATGATAGAAGCACGGCAAGGAAGCTGTGAAGTCTGTGACGCTTAGCACTGATAACAGTAACAGTGACCAGAGATTTGCAATAATGTTAACTAAATCGAAAGTGCAAAATGATAAATGCAACGCAAAACGTAAATTAACCAGCTGCAACTGGAACCAAAACCATTAGCATATGGTAAACAGGTCCACCTGTATGTATTTCAAAATATGTGTGAGTAAAAATATGTTTTAATCCATATTTTCCCAACACACACACATGCACACATACAAGCCTAAAACAAACTATCTTTGCAGTAAAATGATAGCTAAACGGAAATAGCACTGTTAAGTTAGCAAGAATTGCATTTAAAGCGAACATTTTTTGATATTCTGATTTATTTTTTCGAAAATTCTCATTGTTGCTTTATTTTGGTTTTAGAAAACCAAGAGCGAAACCGTACTTTATCTTAAGCTAATATGTTGTGCCACATCAAGTGCCCAATATACCATAGTAGATTGGTGACGGGCTGGCAACCTTGTAGTGTGGGTGACTCCTAAGCGATAAGCATTTATATATATATATATATATATATATTTATATTTATATAAGTAAACATTTTTATGTACACTTTTTTCTGCGGGCTGTGGTCCACACGCTGGGATTCTGTTGAAAACCTCGACTGACGTTAAATTCTGCGGTTTATCAGCCTGTATCCTAATCGTTATATAAAAATATATGTAAATATGCCACATAACAAGGCTTGCAGCTTGCCGGCATCCGATTTAAAAGGCCGCCGTCTGCCTCAGCTGGCATCAGTTAGCAACGGGTTGTCGACACAGTAACTGGGTCGGGGGAACTTAAGAATCAGCTCTGCATACGAGATTCTTTTTTTATCCTTTATATTTTTTTAAGTGTGTTTTTTTTTAATTCAAATTGTGGGAGCGCATTGCATGTGAGTCCCTCATTTGGCGGGCTTAGCTGCTTTTCAATTTGATATTGCTAGCTGCCTTGTGAAGGGCTTACGTGTGATTGTAAATCAACTGGGTAAAAATCAGTGAATGAACATTTGGTGTGCATATGGAGCGAGGAAAATATTATTTATTTTCGTTTTTTTTTTGTGAATCTAAATTTAGTAATTGCGCGCCAAGCGCATTATTAGTTTTCTCTGTTATGTAACAGAGAATTGCTCCACATTTAACAGAATTGCTCCACAATGCTCAGAACTATCTGACAAATTATAACAGAATCATCGATAATTGCAGCATCGATAGTTGTGCAGCACTTGCTCCTACAGCTAGAACTAACAAAAAAAACTGTAATAGCAAAAAAAAAATTAAAAGAATACGAAAAAACGAAGCAACAGTAGTGCGCAAATGTAAAATGCGGCTGTGATAATAAAACTGGACGACGCAGCGGCAGCTGCCCATAAGCTAAATCATCAACAACGTTGGCGGCGGCGTCGACAACGCGACTCCCAACGCGCGTGTGTGTATTATTTTGTTGTCAGTTGCCAATCTCTGAATGTGTGTGAGTGCTTAGAAATATAATACATATGTACGTACGTAAGTGTGTGCGTTATCAATAGAAAAACTCAACGTTGGATGTTGTGGAACAGCAGCAAATTAAGAACACTTACAGCTTTCACACATTTACACGCAGGTGCGTACCAGTTTTGCACATTTCCAATATTTGTTTTTATGCGTTTGTGTGTCTGTGTGTGTGCGCGACGCAGACGTGAAGAATTTTCGATTTTCCATTGCAATTTCGCACTGGGCCTGCTCCGCGCCAGCCATATGCATACATACACGCAACATTGTAATTGTATGTGCACGTATGTGTGTGTGTGTGCACGCGCAGGGCATCAAGAAAAGTTTTCGAAAACAGACAGCCGCAGTAAGCAAAAAGTTGTTCACGCAAAATCCAATTGATGCAAAATGTCACAATAATTTTGCATGCGCTTCTAGTTAATTTCTACTCTTTTTCATATTCGCATAATTAAATTGTGCTGGGGCCAAAATGGCGTCTATATATAATTGTATACATGAATGTGTCTGCAAGTGTGTGTACACTCATGTTAGATAATCCGTTAGAGCCTTTGCGTTGTACCGTTAGTACGTGCGTATGTTTGTAGACTCACGTTTGTATATGTACACATATGCATATATAAATATGTATTTGTATGTAGCTGCTGTTGTTGTTGCCTTTGGCCACCATTGGCAGCGGCGCTTTAGCCATCAACATCAACATGAACATCGTCTACTGCGAGTGTCCGCAATTCAAACATGCGCCGTTCCCTGCGCAACGTTTTTTTCTTTTTTGTCTATTTCTGTTACGTTTTTATATAAATACGTGAAAATGCACATTAAAAGTAAGAAAGCTGGCGCGAGGAGGGGGTAAAGGGTAAGCATAACATGGCGTATGCGTAATGTCTGCCAAACTTTTTTGTTTTTATCTGCTCTTATTTTCGTTTTTTTTTTTTCTCTTTTCTATTCCAATTCCAAGAACGAATTCCAATTTGATTTTTTCTGTGCTGGGCATGCAAGTGCACATACATACATTTGTATGTGTGTGTGTGTGTGTGTGCGTGTGCATGGGGGTTGCTGGCACAGCCCACCCTTGAATTAAGGGCAGCAGATACACACAGCAGCCGTGAGAAAAGAGCAGAGAAATCCTCGCCGTACACTCTGCACGGGACACCACTGTTTTCAGCTGAGCACAAATTTGTTTATTTTTCTGATAGAGGAGTAGAGGTGGTAGTGCGGTATATTCTTAGCAGAACAAGTCAGAGCAAGTACAGTTCCAATTGGAAGTATTTGTTTTTATTATTATGCGGTTTTTCTTCTTTTTTTTGTATTGAGGTTCTTTGTTCTACAACAAGCAAGCAGAAAAAATATTAAACAGGGCATGCGTTGGCCATTTCATATTCTCGTTGCTTGTGGGGTTTGTTTTAGGTGTTTGGTGTTTGCGCCGTCGCCGTTGCCACTTCCACTGCCACGACCGCCGCATGCGTAGCTTTTTTTTCGTTCGTTCTGTTTTTTTTTTTTTTACTTTTCATGTTTGTCATCTACTTTATCGCCTATTGTAGACGTTGCGTCAAGTACATATGCGTCTGTGTGTGTGCAATTTGTGTGGGAGAGAGTGGAAAAGAGAGAGGCAGAAACTCGCTTGTGAGAGCACATGAAAAACAATAGCTATCGATTATTTATAATGTGTAGCGTACATAGGCATGTATATGTATAGGTGTTATGTGTCTATGTATGTATGCATTTTTGCTGGCGATGAGCGCGCTGACGCAGTGGGAGATATGCATACACACACAGGCATTCACGCACACTTGTGAATACGATTGTACGTATTTAGAATAGGCGGCGGGCGCATGCACTTACAAACACACACAACAATCAAGCAGCGCAACTCACTGAAAATCATCAACAAAACAAATGCTTGTTTTTTTATTAATACTGAATATAAAATTCAGTCTATTTCCATACACTTCATGTATGTATTTAAATATATATATATGTATTGGGCGAGAGGCGATACATATCAAAATGACAAAGACGTGACCATAGCGCAAGCGCCAGGTGTGTTTTTTTTGTGGTTTTTTTTTGTTTAAATTGACAATCAATACACACACGCAAACATATAATTATAATTATATGTGTATAGGTACAGGTACAGATATTAATATTTTAGTGTTGGCGCATAATCTGGTTGCCTTCACGCACTGCTAGTGAAACACACATACATACATATTAGTCTGTGAATGTGTGTAATTTTAACTTTTTCAAACGTTATAGCATGCTTATCAGCGCACCTAACCAAACTTTGCGCACACGCGTTCACCTACTTATGTATCTATGTGTGTGTATATCTGTATATACGTATGTATGTACATGCTTACATATCGAAAAAATATAACAATAATGTTAAGCCATGTGAACAGTGCGCACGCACCACCCAACAAACTTAGAATCAACCGAAAATACATTGGCGGCTATTAAAATATGTGCAGCTATAATATTTAAGAACATTCTATTAAAAAGCATAAGCACAAGAAGCTGAAAATGTACATATGTTCTTATGTGTTATGTGCTTAAAATTAATTTTAAATTGAATACAATTTTATATGTTTTCTTAGCTTAGTGAATTTAATTAATTAATTAAAAATACTGAGGTTCAAATACTTTTTACGCTGTGACTGGCACATTTAGAAATATTTCTTACTAGATGATTTAGTTTAAAGGTATTAAGGTAATTTTATTTATTTTTTTTTTGCAACAATAAAATGTTTTTTTCAAAAAAATTACAGTGTATATATTAAAGAAGGGTTTACCAGTTTTGTGTGTGCGGCACACTTTTAATGCCCAGCACTGTTGAAGAAGAGTGCGGCAAACAGTCTAGTGCCTGCTGCCTGGCCACGCGCAAGTGAAACGAGCTTACAACATCAACAACCCCCTAGTAGGGGTGCTTTTAAGGTTGGTGGTGGTGGTGGTTCTGCTGCCTCTGTTGGTGCTGTTGCTGGCGTTGGTGGTGGTGGGTGGTGCGAGCAGTGCATGCGTAACCATATGGCAAAGGAAAGGTACCGCTACAATTTCCACAATATTGCCCAGGCGCAATGCGTTTGCGTGCACTAGTATTAATATTTTTGTTGTTGTTGCTTTAGCTGCTGCGGTTGCTGTTGCTGTTGCTGCTGCTTCTGCTGCTGCTGAGAGTGCTTGGGGGATGTTTCTAATTCGCTTTTGGGGGTAGCTGCGCAGCCCTTTTTGCTATCGTCACAAAACACACACTCATTGACACATATAGCTGCCTCTCTTTAATTGTGAGCAAGAGTGGGTGGCTGGGCACGCATGCAAGTGACAGCTTGATTTGCAAAGTATTTCAACAACAATAATATGAAGAAGAAGAAGAAGAAGAATACGAAAAAGCAAAACACAACACAACACAACAGAAGTGAGCAGAACGTAACACAGAGACACATGTACACACAGATACACAGACTTGCATTTCACAGCAGCAGCAGTATGACCATCTCAGTCGCACTTGCTCTCTCTCTCCCTTACTGTGCTATGCTGTGCTGGCTGTCAACTCACACGCGTCGCGCAAAGCGACAACGTCGACGCATGGGCGCAGTATTGATTTTTCACTGCGTCGACGCCGCCGTTCGCGTCGACGCTGCCGCCGTCACCGAAAATGAAAATGAAAATGCATGCACACGGCGGCGTCGTCAATCCGTGGGGTGGTTTGGCGCAGTGTGGTCGCTCATCGCTCGAATCCACTCATCGCTCAAATCGCTCTACGCTCTTTGCTCGTATCGCTTTTGCTTTGCTCTGCACTGCTCTTTTTATTTTGCTGTTTCTGCTTTTACATACATTGTATTTTTGTGAGTATTGTCAGTCGTCGTCATCTGAGCAATCGCAAATAGAACTTCAGCCGGGCAGGCGGAAAAGACAACGCAAAGCGCGAGTAACAGCAACATTGAGAGCAGCAGCGGCGCAGCAGCAGACCAACTGCAAACAACAACAATAAACTTGAACTGCAATCATAATCTTTTAACACGTTGTGCGGTGTGTTTCCCAATTCTTTACCAAAACGGTTTATGTTTCAATTTGAATTTCGTTTTTAATTATATGAGAAACTGTTACCAACACAAATCAGCAAAAATTTAAAAGAAAAAACCACAACCGGATAAAGTTAACAAATCAAAAAAAAACTGTGTATGTTTATATTTTTTATCGAATTTTTTTTCTTCTATATTGTGAAGTGTGTTAAAAACCGAATATCAGCAAAAGGCAAGCATTAAGTATTTAATATATATTTATATATTATTGTTATTTGCGAAAAAGTGCAAGCTGTGGTAAAAGTTTAAGCAATTTTCAATGCGCACGTGCAGCGGCCATCGAAAATTTTGAAATAATTATGGCCAGAGGGAAGGGGTGAATTGGATTTAACTGTATAACGAATTCAGTGTGAGAAATCATTTGAGAATTGGAATTAAACCGTGCTGAGTATGCGCATTGGGGCTACTTATATAAAGTGATTATTTTTCATAATTTTTGAGTGTAGTCTATTATTATTTCTCTCACATCTGCCGATCCACAGAATCAACTTTTGTATTTGAAAACTATCTCAGAGCTGATAGCATGAAAAACAAAGAATTTTCAACAGTCTTCACGGATCGATATTCTTTAATTTTTGGTTTTTTTGAATTTGACAAAATTAAACACTTTTAATCACTTTTCAATTTTTCTATAATCCTTTTTGGGAATTTAAAAAAAATAAAAGTTTAAATAAAATGTAGAAAATGTAACCCTCGATTTAAGAGTGTTCTCTTAACAACACTTCGTTAAAGAAATTATACTCTCTGAATTATATGCTAATTCATCCACTGTTGCCAAAAAAAAAGTGACAACTTATTCAAAAAAAAAGATATATATACATAAAAATAGAAGGTCGCAGACAACCAAATCGGACAGATTTATCATATAGATGTCATATCGAAATGGGCGACAAAATACATAGCAGCATTTTTGATGGAACTACAGAAATGTGATATATTCAGTTGAGAGTCATTTGTGAAACAGGAAACACATATTAAACAAATCAAATTTGTTTTAAAACGTACATAAAAATATTTCAAACATTGCACTATGTTAACTATGTTAATTTTATGTCAGCCGATTAACTTCGCTCGAAAAATGTAGTTAATTTTCTCCCATCTTTGCTTGGTTTTCAAAAACTAATGTTTCATGATTCGCTTCGTATATATTGCCCATATTCATTGACAGATAAGTCGTACTTGGCATATAGTATATATATATATTAGTAAACAGTGATGTTGGCGTAGCTAATCAGTGAGCGCTGCTCAAATTAGTCACACACACACGCACACACAAACTATGATAGTGTGTACTAATTTATACATATACATATATATATATATACATATATATATCTGACTATATACATGCGTTTATATATGGTATATAGTTCATAGAGTTCTTTTTGTTGGTTTTTTGTTTTTTTTTACCTTAAAATGTTGCGCATGCGCGCTTTTGACCTGATTCATTTATTGCTTATCAGTAAATGGTTTTTTCTTTATTTTAATTTTCGTTTTTGTTTTGTTTTGTTTTGTGTCGTCGCTGTCGTCATCTGTACTTGTACACCACTCGTCATTAGGTTAGAAACGGGGTCATCAATTTGCATATCTTTGGAATGAATGCAACAAACGAATTCCATTGCGCTCTTTCACTAAAACTAAAATCAAATTTTTAGCATTTAGGCTTGAGTACACTTGAAAAAATTCCCATATTTTGACAAATTTAAAATTGTGTGTGTATGTACGAATATTCTATATATTTAATTAATTATATTAATTTGAGAAAACCTACAAATATTCAATCGCCATAAAAATGTTATTTTTTTAATTTTATAAACATTTTTTTTTCTTTTAGAAATATTAAGAAAAATATTTATCTGTAAAATAGAAAAGAAGCCTTTCCACGAAACCAGAAAAAGATGATGATTTACCAAGCAAGATTCTAGCATTGTTGCAGCTCCAACTGGAGGAGCTATAGTCTCAGAAGGGGGCACAATAGATTATATAATAATAATTATAATAATATAATAAATAAATGTATTTCTTAGTTATGGCAATTAGTTCTACTCAATCATTCCAATCGGATAAATAAAATCATCCATCACATTTAAATAAAACTAACTAAACTAACTCTTTCTCTCTCTCTCTCTCTCTCTCTCTCTCTCTCTCTCTGTCTCTCTCTAATCCGCAGATCTCTCACAGTGCGCATGCGATTAGAGTCACCAGGCACCACGCGTAGGAGCCGGGGCCAGAGTGTGAGTCCGAGTTGCACACAACAGGAGCAGCAACAGCCCGTCCGCCCGCCCGCCTGCCCGAAGCGACCGACAGACTATCATCAGCAGCAGCAGCAGGCACCAGCAGAGGCACCAAGCTGGCCACCACAAGCTATCGGCTGGTTGTTGGGCCGGCTGGCAGCCAAAGAAGCGGTGGCAATGTGGTCGTCACCACAAGCACCGGCGGCAGTGGCAATGCAACGATTAGCGCTGGCGGCGGCAGCAACAGCTCAAGCAGCGGTGGCGGCAGCGGCGGCGGCATCAATGTAACGACAATAACAACAACCAGCAGTGGATCGCAGGTGCAATCGTCGAGTGGCCATAGCAATGGCACCACCTACAAGATCGAGATGCTCGACGATGATATGCAGAGTCTGGGCACCGATGACGAGGACGATGATTTGATTAGCAGCGAGGGTAGCCTCTACGATGGCGATCTTGCCACAATTGTTAACGATGATGTTGCCCATCAGCTGGCCGCCGCTGGGCCAGTGGGCGTGGCAGCCGCAGCCGCCATTGCCAGCTCAAAGAAACGCAAGCGTCCGCATTGCTTCGAAACGAATCCATCGGTCCGCAAGCGTCAACAGAATCGTCTGTTGCGCAAATTGCGCGGCATCATCTACGAGTTCACCGGCCGTGTGGGGAAGCAGGCTGTGGTGCTGGTGGCGACGCCGGGCAAACCGAATACCAGCTATAAGGTGTTTGGCGCCAAGCCGCTGGAGGATGTGCTGCGCAATCTTAAGAACATTGTGATGGATGAGCTGGACAATGCGCTGGCGCAACAGGCGCCGCCGCCACCACAGGAGGATCCATCGCTGTTCGAGCTGCCCGGCCTGGTCATTGATGGCATACCGACGCCCGTCGAGAAGATGACACAGGCCCAGCTGCGCGCCTTCATACCGCTCATGCTGAAGTATTCAACGGGACGGGGCAAGCCTGGCTGGGGCCGGGAGTCGACACGTCCGCCTTGGTGGCCCAAAGAGTTGCCCTGGGCAAATGTGCGCATGGATGCCCGCTCCGAGGATGACAAGCAGAAGGTGGGTGGGGTGGGTGTTCAACAGCCGCCCTAAAACATCGAATCGTGTCTTATTAATCGCCACCCTTTCTCCAACCTCCTAATTACCCACACACCTATACGCACACACACACACACAAACGCATCACACCCAAAAACAGATCAGCTGGACGCATGCGTTGCGGAAGATCGTCATCAATTGCTACAAATATCATGGACGCGAGGATCTGTTGCCCACATTTGCTGACGATGAGGACAAGGTGAATGCGTTGATCTCACAGTCGGGCGACGAGGACGAGGACATGGAGCAGCTATCAAATACGCCCACCATACAAACGGTGCAAACAGTGTCGCCGGCAGTAACCACAACCACCAGCCAAGTAAGTAGATCCCTGCCAATGGATGCATTGCCTCCGACAGACTATCTTCTGTCTTAGCATTTACTTATTGGTCTCACACATCTATTGCCACTTTCCTGTCACACTTCCTCCATTTCATGCTCAATTACTAATAAAAAAAAATAAAAAAAACACCAACACATTAATTAACACAACTGCAACTGCAACTGCAACTGCAGCCACAGCAGGTGAACGTGGTGAAGATTAACAGTGCCGGCACCGTGATCACAACGCACACGGCTCAATCGAATACGCCGGCGCCAACGATTATCCAAAGCACAAACAATCAGCATGTGACAACGACGGCAACGCTGCCGGCATCCACAAAGATTGAGATATGCCAGGCACCGGCGCCACAACAGCAACACCAGCAGCATCAACAGCAGCAGCAACAGCAGCATCATCACCACCAACAACAGCAACAGCAACACCACCACCAACAACAACAGCAACAACAGCATCATCACCATCATCATACAACCAGTGGCAACAATACGGTGCACATTCAAGCGATAGGCCAATCACAGCCGCAGACCATACAGCTGACAACGGCAAGCGGCACAGCAACTGCAACCGCTGTGCCAACAACAGCGGCAGCTGTAAGTGCATCATCGGCAGCAGCAGCAGCGGCGGCACAGCAATCAAATGCTGCACAAACCGTTACTGCCCAACAGATCGCCAATGCCCAAGTTTGCATCGAGCCCATAACGCTGAGCGACGTTGATGTTCGTACTAATCTGTCTGAACTTGTAACTAAACTAGTGAAACTCTTCACTCTTCCTACTCTGCCCTCCTCTGAATATTATGCACACTTCGATTTCCTCCATGGATGAGTGGTTTTTTTCTCTTTGTTTGTTTTTTTAAACCAATGATTCATATTTTAAATTATTCATTTGTTTTTATCTAACTCTGAGTTATATCCCAAAAAATGTAAATGATTCATTAGCCACTCAAACGATTTGAAAACAATTCGATGCATATTTTTGCTTAAAATTCAATTATCTAATTTAAATTAATTCCGAATATATATTGCTGATTGAATAAATAAATAATCATTTAGGATTCGAAGAATGTGTTGCATAATATTCAAACTTTGCTGATGCGCTTATCTATTTCGTTTGTTACTTTTTGAATATTGTTGTTTATTATTTTTGCTACTTTTAACTGCATTTTGTTAATATTTATTATATGAATTTTTATAGCTTTAACTTTAATTTTAGTTGATATTTGATATACATATTTCTTATATACTATTTGTTTGCATAACCTTGCAGAGGAAAGTTTCTTTTTTCGTTGAAGGGGATATATGTATATATATATATATATATAAATATATATGAGGCGATATGTCCGTCTGTCTGCCAGCTTTAAAATAAACTTGGAACATATTAAATATGTTATTAAACTCACTTTCAAAATACTTTCAGTATTCACATCGACTAACTATTTTAGATAGAATCCATTCTGCATGGTTATTAAATCTTTGGCATGCCTAAGATTTTGTTTTTTTGTATTTGTTTTTATTTAACTCCCTTTTATCTTGTTATTTTTCTCGTTTGCAGCTGGTTTTAAATGTTGTTTTCATGATTCACAATACATTCCAAATTAAGCACATACACACATGTAAATACACCACACTCGTTAACACACATAACAGCAACAAAAACAACAAACACACACACAACGACAACGACAGTTTTATTGATAACGAAAAGCTACATTTTTCTATTTATTTTGCATTGCATTTTTTTTTTATTGTTAAACCTTTTGTTATAAAAAAATAAATTTTTTTTTTTTTTTTTGGTTTTTGTTGTTTTTTTTGTTGTGCTGCAGCATATACACTGAAGTAAGCCCAGAAAAATATATTTAATTAAAATGCGCTTCCCTCTTTTTCCAATAGTATACCACACAAACAGTGCTGTCGCAGAATGCTGATGGAACCGTGTCTCTCATCCAGGTGGATCCCAACAATCCGATCATAACACTGCCCGATGGTACAACGGCCCAGGTGCAGGGTGTGGCAACGGTAAGTTTGCAACAATCAGCAATAATTAATCTGAAAATGTTTAACTGTTTGTTTGTTTTTTTTGCGTTTCGCTTGCAGCTGCATCAGGGCGAGGGAGGCGCCACCATACAAACGGTACAAAGCTTAACCGATGTGAATGGCCATGAGAACATGACCGTGGATCTAACCGAGGCGCAAGATGGTCAAATCTTTATCACCACCGAAGATGGTCAAGGTAAATGTTGATAGCGATTACGATAACGATAACAATAACAATAATGTATAATGTGCGAACATCTTTAATAATCCATCAAGGCTTTCCGGTGTCCGTGAGCAATGTCATATCGGTGCCCGTCTCCATGTACCAGTCGGTGATGGCCAACATGCAGCAGCTGCAGAACAGCGATGCCACCCTCTGCATGGCCCCAATGCAGGTAGATAACAACAATAGCCCCAACTCCTCCAATAGTGCCACGCGCACCACCACCACCACCACCAGCAACAACAACAACAACAACACCAACAATAATAATAATAGTAATAGTAGTAGTAGCGGCACAGCAGCTGCGCCAACTTCGCTGCTTGGCTTCTCGGTGATAAACACTGGCTGCGCTGCTGTGCTTGGTCGACGCAGCGCCGCAGGCTTAGCTACAGCAACAGCTGCTGGCGCTGCAGCGCCAAATGCCGGACAACAGCCGGCAGCGCTCACTTTGCAAGCGCCGCCAGGCACTCGGTTGATTTGGGCAGCAACGGGTCCGGCATGCGGTGGCAGCAGCAGCGGCAACAGCAACACCAACAATTTAGCTGCTGGCTTCAATCTTGCCAATAACAATAATAACAGCATGCTTACTAACAACAACAACAACAACAATACAATTAAAATGCCGCTGCCCATTGTTTTGACCACGCCAGCAGTTGCCGCAGCAGCGGCGTCAACGTCGCAGCGCCGCCATGAAACGCACGCATCGCGACGCTCGATAACAGCGCAAAAGCGTCGCCAGCTGAACCATGGCACTAACAGCAGCAGCAGCAGCAGCAATAACAGCAAGCTTAATGTTAGCAGAGGTGTTAGAAAACCTGCTGCTGCTGCTGCGAGGGCGGCTGCTGCGTCGAGCAGCGCTGCTGCTGCAGAAATACGCTGCGTGAACAGTGCCAGACTGACAAATTTGGGCATTGCGCAGCTGCAGCTGCCCGCTAAAACCATTAAATTAGAGCATTTGGAGTAGACTTCATTGAACATCTATTGTTGCCAACGTCCCCTCCCCCACCCCACGTACGCACAAACTTGCCAGCATCAACCTCCCTCCCCTCTCCCACCCAAAGGTAGCTACCAATTGCCAAAATCTAATCTAGTCAAAGCGGCGCTGCAAGCACACACGACACACACATAAATAGTAGCACAAAAACTTGCCATTTTTACTTACATAAATGCATGCACACACACACACATACATACATACATACACACACACGCAAACAATTGTGAATGCCGACAAAGAATACCAAAAAGCAAAAAGCAAAGAAAGAAAGAAAAAATAATGTAATGGAATGCAATGAATTGACCAAGCAATCGATACCTTATTTAGTAAAATCGATAAATAATATTAAAAATTAAAAACCAAACTAACAATTCCACCCTTCCCCACCATCTCCCGCACACACACACATATTGAATTTAACGTGAGCAAATTTGTTGATAATTAAAACACTGAAACCAAAAAGTTAATGAAAACCACAAAAACACATCAAATCAAATTTGTCAAGTTCCTAAAACAAAAAACAAATAATAATTAAATTTTTTTTATAGAAATTTTCTTATTATTTTGTATGATTTTGTATTTTATAGTTGAGTGCATGATTCCGAATTGTATCATATTCTAATCGAAACACAAGCCAAATATAAACATATTTAGTTCGTCAATTATTTCTTATTATTATTGTTCATTTCCTTTTTTTTTTGTTCAATATATGGAAAATGTTATGCAAATATTTGTTTAGGTTTTAATTTTTAAGTAGTTGGTTAAGCATACAGGGAAATGAATGCTATAGATTTTGTTATAGAAATTGTGAGACGCAATCAAAAGAAAACAAAAATATTTTAATTTAAAACAAAAACGATTAATACACCAAAAAAATCATAGTCATATTGTTAAACTCGTCCAACGTAGCCAATTTGCATTCAAAATGTAGCCTTAGCTATGCCTAAAGAAAATCTGCTAATTGAACCGCCCACATGCCATTTTTGAGTTAGTTAAAGAAAGGGGAAAACAAAAAAAAAAAAAAAAAACATACCATTAAACAAAATATATTGAAATGAAATATGGATTGTAGATTGTGAAAACATGTGGCCAGAAATTAAAGCGCATATTAATATTTTATGTTTATTACAATTATTATTATTATTGTGTTTAATATTTTTATTACCGATTATGTTTATTATTACAGTTGTTTTAGTGCAATTTTTAATTATGTGTAAACGATGCAAAGCAGAAAAAAAAGAAAAAAATTATATATTGAATAAATCTTTTGTTGTTGTGATCTTATAATTTTGTTTATTATTTTATTTTTTTGAAATATTATATTTAATTTCTTAACTGTTTCTTTTCTTTATAAGCAGCTATCCTATATAATTGAAGGTATTCTGATTTTGGTTTTTTATGTATGCCTAATTATGTAAGTATGATGTTTTTATTTACTGTATTTACCAATTCCATTTGATACAGGACACCATTTAGTTATTTGTGAAATACAATTTGTTCAATATTGTGATTATAGCTGATATTTGTAGACATATATTTAATTTTTATATTTACTGTTTGACAGGTGGAAAATGGCGATCAACTGGAAACCATTACAATGTCACCTGGAATGCATCAAATGATGATCCAGGGAGGACCCGGTCAGGAACCGCAGCTGGTCCAAGTGGTCAGCCTAAAGGATGCCACCCTGCTAACCAAGGCAATGGAGGCCATTAACTCCGGCAACGTCAAGGCCGAGGACACCATAATAATGGAGCAATAGACACCAGACAACAGGAGGAATTGCAATTGAAATCGATGAACCGATGCTGGATGATCAGCATCCAAAAGCATTACAACATTATCGGTCGATCACGCATGTAAATGCTTGATAACACGCTCATTGAATTAATGCATTTTATTATATGATTCTATTATATGGTTACTCCAAAGATTACACTTATATATATATAGTACATAATCCACGACGCATTATCGAATATTTTTTATAAGTACCTGAAAGGTGTTGCTAAAACAAAAACAATGCAAAAAAAGAAAAGACAAACAATTTAATTTTTTTAAAAATCAATATTCATTTGATTATTTGTTACATTCCTCCAAGTTATTTGTATCGATCTAGTCTATACAAAAAAATAATCAATTCTAGTCATCAAATATTCAGTCGTATCTAGTCAACATACATTTATATATATATATGTATATTTTTTTTGTGTTTTTCTTATGTACAAACAATTATAATGGAGTCTTCGTATAGTATAATATTAATAAGAAAAAGAAGAATTTAAAAAAAAGTGGGTTAATTTTTTTTACCATTTTTTTTTTTTTTAATTTTTAAATCAAATTTTGTCAGCTTTACAAATAGTTAAATTAATATTAACGGTAAACTCTTAATTCAAATAACAGTTTCTGGGTACCGTACTTAACGTTTCGGAACATACTAATATATACTTTTATATATAAATCATCACTATACATATACAAATATAATAATTATGCAATTAATTGTATGCATGTTTTGGGCATTATTACATAAAACACACAAACTACAATAACATTTGCTTATAGTAATAAAGTTAAATTATATATTAAAATCAATAAATAATTCATATTAGGCCAAAAAACAAAAAATAAAATAAACAAAATAAATAAATAAAAAGAACAATAGATATACAAAACAAAACCAATGCAATGTAAACAAAAACATCACATTAAATTTAACTATTACAATTAATAAATAAATAAATGTAAACAAAATATACTTCTGACGGCCTCTTTCTCAGTTTACACTAGTAAAAACGATGAGGCCTTGAGGTCGTGACTGCTAGATACTCTGTCCATATTGTATTATCACATCAAAACCAATAAAGCAATATATCATTCCCATCGGTAAATCGATATATCCGAACCAATAAGAGAAGCTGACTGTAAATATCACACAATAATATTTAAAGAAATATTGGAAAACATTGGACGAAAAACATAAAAAAGCTCAGGGAAAGGTCGCATGGAATGAGTCCTTAATAATAAGCCATTGACTAAATATAAATTAATCTCGTAATGCGTAAAATAAAACTTAAAGTGGGAGAATAACAAAAGCCATTCCAAATATTGGCTGAAAATGGAGCCTATTTCATATTTCATGTTTTATACATAGCATATTTTGCACAATTAGTCATACATTTTACCAATATTACTAACTAAATTATTTCATAAATTATAATGAATAAATAATATTGAATATTGACAAAATTCAAATATTGGCTGAAACATGAGATAAAACCTTAAACATACATTTTGTCAGTCTGTCAGAAATATTACAAATGTAATATTTCTACCAGATATATATATGTATATATATATATATACATACATATCTACTTCACATACTTACATACTTGTACGACAAAAAAAAAAATAATTGATCCATATTAAAAGAAAATTGAAACGGGTTTTGAAACAGATGATTGCTTTTTTAATTGTTTCGTAATTGAAAAACAAATTTGCGGTTGTTTCCTTTATTCACGTGATTTTTATTAATCATTATTGTTGATTTATCAATAGATTACTGGCTAAATTAATTAATTAATTGCTAACATTTGTAACGCATTATTATCGTTATTATTGGTTTTTATAAATTAAATTTTACAAAAAATCTACACAACAGCGCAAGAAAAATACATATATATATAATATGTATATATATATATTCACTAAGCAGACAACACAGAGTCGTCAAATCGATGGATGTGTTTGAAGCTGGCAACAACACTCTATCACTGTCTGGCACTGGAATTTTGTAAACTCAATATATATTTTTTTTTGCAGATCAGGTTGGTTCAAATTTTGATAATTTTGGTGACCGCAGACTATTACACTTCTTGGTAAGACATATTTAAGGAATTCATGGGAAGCAAATCTAATTAGAAATTTGTTCAGTTCTTCAACGACATTGTAAGAAAGGTATTATTGTCTCGGCTCGATTCTGTGTGTTGGCTGCTTAGTGATTTTTACACATTTCACATGTGCAGGTATTAGTATATGTACATATATAAATTTATTATGTATGTAAGTATTTGTATCATTTGCATGTATCAACAAAAAGTGTTTTAAGAGCACAACTCGTTAAATGAAATACAAATATAAATCAAAACCAAACAAAATATTACAAATGTGCTTAAATTAATATTAAGACTAAACTACAAACTAGACAAATTGGAACGGGCAAAAAGGAAATGCAAAACAAAAGTTGCGCCATATAAACAAAAAAGAAACTTATAAAATAAAACAATAATAATTGTTGTTAACAAAAAAATGTTGCTATTAAAACAATGGTGTTAACTGATAAGGCAAACGGAAACAGGGACTTTACCGTATCGAGTTGAACACAAAACAATTTTTAAGTGTAAGTAAAGGGGAGGGGTGGGGAGCGGGGCGGAAGAACAGCTCAAGCTTAAAGTAATAAAAAAAACTCAACCAGATTGAACAAACATGGTGTAGATAAAAAAAAAAAAAACAATTTCAAATACACTTAATAAAAATGCTAACATATGTTTGTAGGGATAAAATTGAACTGCTTATTCTATAGCTCTGTGCTCAGCAAACAAATGTGCCGGCTACTTGTGGCTGGGATGGTGGGAGTTTGTTTGGAAGATTAAGTTAGTTATTGTTACTGTTATTCTGGTATTAAATAATTGAGTATTAAATGTGTGTGGCATAATCAGTGTTGCAACATTCGCTGCAACAGATCGGCTATTGATTATTCTTCAGTCGCACGCTTTTTTAAATTTTGTCCAAGGTTTGTGCAGTGTTGAAGAACGACGTAAACACGGTTGTGTTTGTGTTTGTGTATGGGTATGTGTGTGTGTGTGTGTATTTTACAGCACATTACAGTTACAGATCTGTCTATCTGTCTATCTCACTCTCACTCTTTCTCTCTTTCTCTTCATTGTTTCCTATTGGTTTCACTTAAAACAATATTTGATTTTGTACTCTGATCGCAATGTGTCTTAAGATATTTTCATCTATCTCTTGTTCTTGTAGTTGTTGTGTTTAAGGGGAGGGGGAAGCGTTGGAAGTGCGGGGATTGTGTGGGGGTGGTGGGGGGGGGATGGGATAGCCAAAGCTTCAGCCATGCACTGAATACTGAGCTATTTAGACGAAATAAATAAACGTTGCAACTAATGCGATTTCTAAGCTAATGTTGACCTCATTCAGGCCAACTATTGGCTTCTGCTGCTGCTGCTGCTGCTGCATCTGCTGCTACTGGTGCTCCTCTCACTGGATGTTTTCGTCTGTTTGGTTATCACTGAAACCGTCTGATGTGGCACTGGTATATCCGTTCTCCTTCCTATTCCCGTTTCCGCACCCGTTCCTATTCCCATTTCCATTCCCATTCCCATTCCCTTTTCCATTTTTGTTTCGGTTGCTGCAGCCGCATCGTACTCGCTTTTGATGTTGACCAAACTCTGTTCCTGCATTTTATGCTCCAACATTATGGCATCCATTTGCCGCTTAAACTTGGGCAACAGTGCGTTGCGCTGCTGCTGCTGTTGGTCGTACAGCGTCTGCGCTTCCTCCCCCATCGTCACCAGCTGTGTGCTCAGGCTGCGCAGCGTATTCGACAGTGCTGCCTGCAGCTGCGTCGGTGGCTGAACTGTTACCGCTTTTGCTGCTGCTGCTTCAGCTGCCTTTCGCGGCGTCGTTGTCATTAGCCTCTGAAGCACACTGGTGCGTGGTGTTGCAGGTGTTGGAGCTAGCGCTGGCGGCGGCGGCGGCGGCGGCGATGTATTACTATTGGCATCATCCGGCAGCTCCGAGCTGCTCGCACTCGCCGGCGACAATGTGGAGCTCTCGCTTAGACAGCAACTCAGCTGGCGTATAACGCCACCATTGACCACGTTCCCGCTGCGTTCACGCTGCTCCAGCTCTCGCTGCTCTAGCTCTCGCTGCTCCAGTTGTCGCTGCTCCAGCTGTCGCCGCTTCTGTTGTTGTTGCTGTTGCTGCTGGTATTGAAGATTACGCGCTGAGGTCACATTTACCACATTGACCGACTTCGATATTGAATGCTTGACGTGGCCAGGTGCCGGCGGCACCAGTGCCAACGGGGCGGGCGATGACGCCTGTTCGTCCAGTGTCGGTGTGTTGCTGTTGGATGCGGGCGAACTGCAGCAGCCATCATCCATAGTGTCCATATTGACATCGCCACCATTTGAAGCAGCATCACTGCTGCCGGATGTGCTCTTTTGTAGATTTTCAATCAGATAGAGCACAATGCGTTCCAGCTGCTGTGGCGCCCTCGATGCGGGCAGATCGGGACTGGTATGCGTGGGTATGTCGGCCTTGATTATTGTCGAGAACTTGTTCTTCATCTCCTGCACCTTGCGCTTGCCAGCCTGCTCATCCAGCAGCGTGTTGACGCACAGAAACGAGTGCACCTTATTGCTGCTCTTGTCAATCTCCAGGAATCCCTTCGATTGCAGGTAAATAAAGTGGCCATTGCGCGATAGCAAACGATAGCAACTCTCGCCATAGTCATTGTTACAGTCATACATCTGCCTCAGTGCCACAATTACCCAGCGCACATCATCCAAATGCATAAAACTGAACGGACTCAAGTTGCGCACCTAAATAATAAATAATATATATAATCGATATATATATATATTTATATGGGGACTACTGCTCACCTCATCCTTCATGTAGCCGGCAACGATGCCGATGCGCTGATCACAGTCAATGATGCTGCCGTCAATGAGATGGCGCGTTTGGTATTCCAGTTGATACGGCTCCGGTTGGCGGCACATGAGGCTCAGGCAGGTGGAATCTTCGCGTATGATGCGTGCCATTGCCACCAGGACGATATCATTGCCACTGATCCCGTGCAGTGCCGCCTGTGCGATCGCATCGTGTTGCGGTATGCAGGCAGGTGATGTTAATGTTGCTGCTGTTGTTCCTGTTGCTGTTTCCGTTGTTGTTGCGGCTGCTCCTGCTGCGGCTGCGGCTGCTGCGGCAGCGAACATGTTGTTATTACGTGAACGCCTTATTAGCTGCGATACGATTGGAAAATTGGCGGCAGCACCACCCGTCACCGACGAGTCACTGCGTCGAAAGCATCCATCAATTTTGACCATCTCAAAGTGACGCGATGCCTCGGCGCGCGTTGAGGCACGCGCCAAACGCACTGTGAAGCAGCGTCGATCGCTGCGTAGACGCTCATCGATGTCCGCCAAATGAGCGATCGTTCGGGGACTGGGCGTGCGTAGACGAGCCCGTTCCGCATCATCCACATCGTGATCGTGATCCTGATCCTGATCCTGATCCTGATCGGGCACATCCGATTCATCGTCATCATCCTCGCTGGCTGACGTTGACTGCGATTTCATGTGAGAATGCGAATGCGAATTCGGATGCTGTTGGCGTCGCTGGTGATAGAAGAGCGTCTCGATGTCACGTGGTATTAGCTGTTGGCGCAACAGCGCCTGATCATCGGGATGTGTTATCTGCAGCAGATTCTGTCCATACAAATCGGATTGACAGTGGCCCAGTAGCTGTTCGACGCTGCCAGAGATGAGCACTATCTGCCCATTGCAGGTGAGCGTTATGAAGAAGCTGTCGAGTAACTGCATCAACGTTTCCGTCAATTGCGGCGTATCTCCAACGTTGACACCGTTATTATAATTATTATTATTATGACTACCAATATCAGCGGCTCCAGCGCTGCCACCGCCAACGGTTTTTACGTTAAGCCTGCGTCGATGTCGCGTCACCGACTTGCCAAAGACGTACTGCAGCCGCAGGCCGTGCGTTGCAAAGCGTAGCACGGCTGTTTTGTCCAAACGTCTCGTTGATTCCGCCGCATGCGGCACCATTGTGGCCAGCTCCTGTATGCTGGCATTCAGCTTGTCCCGTCGCTGCTTCTCGGCAAGATTGCGCGCCTCGCGTCCACTCGATGCACAGCTGGCGTCTCCATTCTCCGAATCGACTGCTGTCATAATTGCGACGCAGCCGTTGCCGTTGCCATTGCCGTTGCCGCCGTTTGCTTTAGCCGCAACTACTGCTGCCATTGTACAGCTGCTGCGTGCGTGTCAGTGTGTGTGTGTTTGTGTGTGTGTGTTTGTGTGTGTGTGTTGTGTGTGCGTGTGGGTGGATGGTGTTCCGGCGGCACTGCTGATGTTATTATTGGTTATTTGTGTAAAGCTTTACCTTTTGTTTTGGTTTTTATTCTTACGTTTACTTGTTTTCACGGCTTCCGAATTCTCCTTTCTCCATGCATTTCTTATTGTTTTTCTTACTGTTTTTGTTTGTTATATTATTATTATTATTATTAATTGGCGCGCTGCGGGAAATTGTCACTCTCCATAACTTGGCGGCCAATGTGGTTGCCTGCCTCTCTGCGCTCAGCTCTGTTTGCTTAGTTTGTTAATATATTTCGATCTTTTTTGTTGCTATTTCTTAAAAGTTCTCAAGGTCTCGATTGTCGTATTATTGTTGTTGTTGTTGTTGGTGTTGTTGTTGTTGTTCTGCTGCTGCTACTGTTAACCACCTTTGGGCTATGCGCGCGGCCCCCTTCCCCTATTAAGTCCCACCCATTTAACGCAGCGTATGTTATTTTCCGTTTTATGGAATTTTATTTTTTTTTTGATTGCGTTGCGAATCTCCTTGGGGTTGTGGCTCTAGCTTTGTTGTTAATATTGTTTTCGTTGTTGTTTTTGTTTGTCTGTTTGTCCTCTTGCCGTGAAGCGTACAACGGCTGCAGGTGAATTAATGTAGGGTATGTGTTATTACTTCCAATATCACACGCACTTTTTGCACTATTTTGTTTATATTAGTGATTAATTGTTTATTAAACAATTATGTAGCTCGACGACATTTATGGCCTAAAAAAATAAACGTATCGATACATCGATAAGCTTGCACATTTATCGGACGACATGGCTATAGTTCTGTTTGTTTACAAATAATTTATGAAAAATTATCAAGTAACATTTAAGTTGTGTGTACGCTGTACATAATCGTAAAGCTATATTTATTCAATTTAAGCAAACGCATTCTAAGGCTCATATCGATTTCATCTGCGAACTAGCTCAAAACAATGACATCACGATTCCGATAGTTATTTCACCATGCACACATAGCCAAACACAGTTTTTAACTCTTCCTCTTTCGACACCTTGCTCCGCACTAGGTACATTTGCCAGCTGTGCACGTGAAAGCCGTCGACGACAACAGAAACGTAAGCTTTCCAAACTCGGCAGCAATTTATTGGGTATTTTAATTTTGATGGTTTAATTGTCACCAGCAGACACATCGACATCGATATGTCCAAGGTTAAGGGTAAGAATAAGGAGCGCTTCGATGACGACACGGAGCAGCCAGAAAATGTGACTGCCAACGAGAAGAAGCAAGCGAATAAGAAGGGCAAAAAGGGAAAGCGTACTGCCGGCATCGGTGGCGATTCCAGTGAAAATGAATCCGTAGCCAACAGCAAATTGAACAACAACATTGACGGCGATGATCTTGAAAGCGTAAAGTCTACGCAAAGCAAGCCGCAGCAGAAGAAGGCAGCGAAGAAGGGTAAAAAGGGTAAGAGAAACGATGATTGGAGTGATGATGAGCACACGGCAAAGCAAATATCAAAAGTCACAAGCGATGTCTCCGATGAGGAGGAGACAGCACCTGTCGCCAAATCACAGTCTGTTGCCAAGAAACAGCAGCAGGCAAAGAAGAGTAAGAAGAACAACAAGAAGAAGGCGAATGCTGGCTTTAGCGATGATGACGACGAAGCTGTGGTGGATCTAAACGAAGACTACAATAGGCAGGAAGACGATGATGAGGACGACGATGAAGAAGTGATAGTCACAGCCAAGCCTGCAGCCAAGAAATCTAAAAAGAAGCAGCAGCATATAACCAATAAATTTGCATTGAGTGATGAGGATGATGTGGACAATGACCAAGATGATGATGAACTGGATAAGGAGCCAGAGCTCAAAAAAGAAGTGCCAGCGAAACAATCAGAGAAGAAGGAGCAGAAAGAACAAACTGATAAATTAAGCGAATTTAGCGATAAAATTGACGAGAAGGCGGTGGAAAAGGTGGAACTGCTGATCAAAAAGCAGGAGCCAGCGGCTGTAGAGAAATCTTTAAGCGCAGAAGTTGTCACCGTTACGCTAAACAAAATCGAACCAGTACCTGAGGAAGAGACCACAGCGACCACGCCCATATCCGAAGAGTCATCGGAAGCGTTTGCCGAGTCCAAGGAAAAGAAAATGTCGCACAAAGAGAAAAAGAAGCAAAAGAAACAACAGGAATACGAACGACAAATGGAGCTAATGACGAAAAAGGGCGGCGCCGGCCACTCAGATCTCGACAACAATTTTACAATGTCGCAGGTACAGAAGAGCGCTGGCCAGCAGGCAGCCCTAGAGCACGCGGTTGACATCAAAATTGAGAATTTCACAATATCAGCCAAAGGTGGGTTAATAATGAGCACAAAATATGTTTAAGTTGGATAATAATTGAAAGATTCTTTGTTTTTTTTTTGTTCATCATTACAGGCAATGATTTATTTGTTAATGCCAATCTGCTGATTGCCAATGGTCGTCGCTATGGTTTGGTGGGTCCAAACGGTCACGGCAAGACGACGCTGCTCCGTCATATAGCCACGCGCGCATTCGCCATACCGCCCAGCATTGATGTGCTGCTCTGCGAACAGGAGGTGGTTGCCACAGACAAAACGGCCATTGCGACCATACTGGATGCGGATGTGAAGCGCACCCAGATGCTTAAGAAGAGCGAAGAGCTGGAAAAACAATTCGCCAATGGCGATATGAGTGTGCAGGAGGAGCTAAACGATACGTTTGCTGAGCTAAAAGCGATTGGTGCATATTCGGCGGAGGCGCGAGCTCGTCGCATTCTGGCCGGTCTCGGCTTTAGCAAGGAGATGCAGGATCGACCAACAAACAAATTCTCTGGCGGCTGGCGGATGCGTGTTTCACTCGCACGCGCTCTCTATTTGGAGCCAACGTTGCTCATGCTGGACGAACCGACAAATCATTTAGATCTGAATGCTGTCATTTGGCTGGATAACTATTTGCAGGGCTGGAAGAAGACGCTGTTAATTGTGTCTCACGACCAAAGCTTTTTGGATAACGTCTGCAACGAAATCATACATCTGGATCAGAAGAAATTGCAATACTACAAGGGCAACTACTCAATGTTCAAGAAGATGTACGTGCAAAAGCGGCGCGAGATGATAAAGGAGTTTGAGAAGCAGGAGAAGCGGATACGTGAACTTAAGGCGCATGGCCAGTCGAAGAAGGCCGCTGAGAAGAAGCAAAAAGAAACGCTGACGCGCAAACAGGAGAAGAATAAATCGAAGCAGCAGAAACAGGACGAGGACGATGGTCCCCAGGAGCTGCTCGCCCGCCCAAAGGAGTACATTGTGAAATTCCGATTTCCCGAGCCCTCCCAGCTGCAACCCCCTATTCTGGGTGTGCACGATATCACTTTTGCCTTCGAGGGCCACAAGCCACTGTTTATTAAGGCTGATTTTGGCATTGATCTGACCAGCCGCGTCGCTATTGTGGGCCCGAACGGTGTCGGCAAATCAACGTTCCTCAAGTTGCTGCTCGGCGAACTGGATCCGCAGGAGGGCGAGCAGCGTAAAAATCATCGACTGCATGTTGGACGCTTCGATCAGCATTCGGGCGAGCATTTGACTGCCGAAGAATCGGCGGCTGAATATCTGCAGCGTCTATTTAACTTGCCGCACGAGAAAGCACGCAAAGCGCTGGGCTCCTTTGGGCTCGTCAGCCATGCCCATACCATTAAAATGAAGGATCTTTCTGGTGGCCAGAAGGCGCGCGTTGCACTCGCCGAGCTGTGCCTCAGTGCACCAGATGTGCTCATTCTCGATGAGCCGACGAATAATCTGGACATTGAATCAATCGATGCACTGGCCGAGGCCATCAACGAGTATGAGGGCGGTGTCATTATAGTCTCTCACGATGAGCGTCTCATACGCGAAACTGGTTGTACGCTTTACGTTATCGAGAACCAAACAATCAACGAGATTGATGGTTGCTTCGATGATTATCGCACGGAGGTGCTCGACTCCCTCGGTGAGGTGGTGAACAATCCCAGTGTCGTTGCCAACGCAGCTGTGCTGCAATAGCCCACCATTGAATTTGTCTGCTGTTTTTCTTCAACTGTTGAATATCCCTTCAACAGATAGCCTAATTAATTATAAAAGCATCAAATCCCAATAAAGCAAATACATGTTGAGTTTATTGAAATACTCTAATAACTTTGTGCTTATTTCGATTAAAATATAAAAAAAGATGAGTGCATTTAAAATACAGAACGGCAGCTGAAGTTATTCCTTACTTAGCCATATCGATAGAACTGCTTCACATTGGTCAGCAACTGGGTCATTGTGTTGTAGCTGTCTGTGTCGAAATCAATGTTCTCGCCACCAAATTCGATGACCTTTTAATAAATTGCAGATTAGCGAGAACTTCGTCAGGGCATGTAAATAATAAACTTACCTCATTGGCACGTATGGCATCAGCGGAATTTGGATTACCAATTACCTCCACCCAGGCGCCCTGGGCCGCTCCTAGTTCACTTGGAAGACTGATGCGCAGCTTGTGGTTGTCCGTGCTGTTGGCCAAGAGCGTTTTTCCGGCAACACTTTCCACTTGCACCATGATGCTGACGGTTTGGCCAGCAAACTGCTTTAGCATGCTGCCATTGATAAGGGTGCGCGGCTCAAAATGCGTATTCATTTCCCTAAACTCAGTTTAACTTTGGCAAAACTTTGAATCTGTGATTTATTTGCAGCAAGCGAGATTGCGGCAAACACAAACAATAAAAAAGCGCGTAAGCAAAACTATGGCTGCTTTGACATATATCGATGATATTTCGATTAATTGAAGCCTACTATCGAAATCGAGCACAAAATTCAAACAATTTCAATCTACTCACTATACAAATTCCACATGGACATTTCCATTACATATGACCAAATACAAATTATCTCTGAAATGTAATTAATGTAAATACATTTTATTAAGCTCATTCACAGCTTATCTTTTATTTATTATTACATATATTATTTTATGCTAAACGTTAAGATGCAAAATTCGTTACGTAAATGGACGAAATTCCAAGTAATTTATAGGGAATTACCGGATTTGTTTCTTCTTATATGTTTCAACGATGGTTAAAAAAATAATACTCTTAAAATCAAATCTAAGTAAGGCCTTCCAATTATTTAAACTACAAACGTTTTCTCAGTTTATGGGTCCGATTGGTGACGCTCATTGGCCGTGGTAGAATCGAAGAGCGAGCAGCGGGTTCAATGGACTTCTCAAATGAATCGTAGCAGTCATCGTCCTCATAGCCCTGCTGAGTCTGTTTTCCAAATTCGGACATTGACGGCTTTGCTCGCACCTTCTTGGAAGGTGTGCCATGACTGCGCCTGCCCAGACCAGAGCTGCGACGAAGAGTGTTTTCCAGCACATGCACCTTTTTAATTTGAGGCTTGAGCACCTTCTGTTGAATGGCCACAGGGCGTTGGCTTGACTTTCGCATTGCTGGCGACGCTTTAAAAGTTCTCATCAAATTTCGCTTAGCGTTTGGTGTATTCGACTTAGTGCTTGAAACCGGCATCTTTCTCTTTTGCAAATTGCCGGTGGTTTTGGCCGCCGAACCTGCCATGGAAGCTTGCCTCCAATTGGAAGGAGTTTGGCGCAATGTCATTGTGGATGAAGACATTGTTGACATGTTTCGCAGCGACATGGGTGTCCGTGGGGCCGTCGACCCTGGTACAGCTGGTGGAAGCATTTTTCCGTGGATTGATGGAGTCGTAACTGTGTTCTTGCGTGCAGAACTCTGCTGATCCTTAACCTTTTGAAGGCGCTCCCAATCTTTGGCCATGTGCTCCAATATGTTCTCACCATGAACCAAAAAGGGTGACTGACTGCGCGACTCATAGGCTCTGACCAATTCAGTAATCTGGTATTCTATTTTTGGCAGCTTGCTGCTTATAGCCTTGCGCTCCCGCTCCTCCTTCAGCAGCTGCCCGCCTCGATTGTTATAGCGATTGGGATCGTTGGTCTTGGCCTCCAGAGCCTCCATTCGTGCCCAAAACCCGGCGCGACTGGAAAAGAGCTCAAAAATTTCTCTGTTATTATTGTAGAAGCTCTTCAGATCCTCCAATTCGAGCTCATGCAGCTCCAACAAATCCTCGTTGTAACAATCGTTGTAAAAGTTGGAAAAGCGTTTTCGCTCCTGATGTGATTTCAGAGTCAAATCCCACCACTTCTGGATCTCCTCACGCAACTGATCAATGAAACATTTCATGTTCTTACGTCGTAGCTCCTGGCAGCGACTTAGCTCCTCTCGCAGCAGATCATAGGTCCGTTGCGTATACTCGTTGGCCTCGTGCACTCTGCGCATGACAAGCTCGTCCGACTCCTGCAGACGCTCCCACAACACGTGGATCTTCTCACGCGCATCGTCAATGCCTTCGCGTAGCTCTGTCATCTGCTCAGCAAATAGTTTTTGCATGGAACGCAGCTTCTCGAACACATCTGGTGTAAGACTCTGGTTTGCCTGGCTAAGCAAATGTTCATCGGCGGCTGTGTGCACCCGTATTCCAAGCAGCTTCATGTCATCCTTAATCTTACTGCGCAGCTGAAACAGTTCCTCCATGCGGCGCGTACGCACATCTCGCAGGTGATCGAGATGCTGACTAAACGAAGACATCTCTTCCGGACTGGGTAGTGGATCGGCCAATAATGGCAGTGGCAGCTCACCCAACTCTTCGCATAGCTGATCCTGTTGCAGAAGCAGCTCGCAGATTTCAGCGCGATGCACACGCAGCTCTTCACGCAGATGCTCAATACTTTTATCTAACTTTTGCTCCCATACGGTCAGCGGCATTTCAATCGGCTTTTCGCCAATATCTACGCTTTTGTGCAACAGTCGCCTCAAGTCTGCGGCCTCAGCCTCTAGCTCGCTGATACCATCTTTAATGGCCTGCTCCTTTTCATTCGATTCAGTCAGCAGGTCGACGTAGAAGGACTGGACGCGTTCCTCCAATTTATTTGTTAGCTCGAGGCAATAGTCCTTATCGAACATGTGACACCATTTGTGTAACAGCATGTCGAAATGTTCACTTGTGATGACCAGAATAGATGATTTAATTTGTTCATCCATTTTCATGTATTCATTAATTATTCTTATTTATAAAGCCGAATATGTTGTCAAGAAAGGACGCCACAGATAAACTAATTGATCCAGTATTTTTAAAACCGAAATAAATATTGCCACCTTTTCAAAATATTTTGTAAATGAACAGCAGCGCCACCTAATGTTCGGGCTTTCTGGGCAAAATCGAAATAAAATAAATCTTTATAAATTTACCATAGCCATATGAAAATTTATTTTATTATGTATTATGTTTTAAAGGTATTGAACGTGCTTTAAAATAAAATGAATGCATAATATAATCTGAAATAATCCAATTTTTAAAATTTAAGAATGTATTGCAATGGAAAAAGATATGGTATTATTATATTGTATGGTACAATTTATTTGTAATTTGTAATAATTTAGTATTTTTGCATATATTTTTGTTTTAATATTTTCCATCATTGTGAATAAGGTCACTGAAGATTTTCATTTCAGGGTTGAAAAATCCGAGTTTCGCATCCCAGTCGATCGTGTTTTCAAAAAGGTGGCAACGTTAAATTGCGCCTAAATTAAACATAGGCGTCCTGTTCTGATTTGATGTTCTGTGAAAATATTTAAAATTTGTGAGACAAACATGGAAACACAAACAAAACTAACACTTCTAAATATTACCAGCGAACATGTGGATGTGCTATTACACAAATGGTGTCACATGTTCGATACGGACTATTGCATCGAGCTAACAAATAAATTGGAGGAACGCGTCCAGTCCTTCTACGTCGACCTGTTGACTGAGTCCAATGAAAAGGAGCAGGTCATCAAAGACGGTATCAGCGCATTGGAGGCTGAGGCCGCCGACTTAAGACGATTTTTACACAAGAACGTGGATATTGGCGCAAAACCGACTGAAATGCCGCTGACGGTATGGGAGCAAAAGTTAGATCAAAGTATTGAGCATCTACGTGAAGAGCTGCGTGTGCATCGCGCTGAAATCTGCGAGCTGCTTCTGCAACAGGATCAGCTATGCGAAGAGTTGGGGGAGCTGCCACTGCCATTATTGGCCGATCCACTGCCCAGTCCGGAAGAGATGTCTTCGTTTAGTCAGCATCTCGATCACCTGCGAGATGTCCGTACGAGCCGCATGGAGGAGCTGTTTCAGCTGCGCAGTAAGATTAAGGGAGACATGAAGCTGCTTGGAATACGGGTGCACACAGCCGCCGATGAACATTTGCTTAGCCAGGCAAACCAGAGTCTTACACCAGATGTGTTCGAGAAGCTGCGTTCCATGCAAAAACTATTTGCTGAGCAGATGACAGAGCTACGCGAAGGCATTGACGATGCGCGTGAGAAGATCCACGTGTTGTGGGAGCGTCTGCAGGAGTCGGACGAGCTTGTCATGCGCAGAGTGCACGAGGCCAACGAGTATACGCAACGGACCTATGATCTGCTGCGAGAGGAGCTAAGTCGCTGCCAGGAGCTACGACGTAAGAACATGAAATGTTTCATTGATCAGTTGCGTGAGGAGATCCAGAAGTGGTGGGATTTGACTCTGAAATCACATCAGGAGCGAAAACGCTTTTCCAACTTTTACAACGATTGTTACAACGAGGATTTGTTGGAGCTGCATGAGCTCGAATTGGAGGATCTGAAGAGCTTCTACAATAATAACAGAGAAATTTTTGAGCTCTTTTCCAGTCGCGCCGGGTTTTGGGCACGAATGGAGGCTCTGGAGGCCAAGACCAACGATCCCAATCGCTATAACAATCGAGGCGGGCAGCTGCTGAAGGAGGAGCGGGAGCGCAAGGCTATAAGCAGCAAGCTGCCAAAAATAGAACACCAGATTACTGAATTGGTCAGAGCCTATGAGACGCGCAGTCAGTCACCCTTTTTGGTTCATGGTGAGAACATATTGGAGCACATGGCCAAAGATTGGGAGCGCCTTCAAAAGGTTAAGGATCAGCAGAGTTCTGCCCGCAAAATCCCAGTTACGACATCAACAACCAATGCAAAAATGCTTGCACCAGCTGTAGCAGCTTCGACGGCCCCACGAACGCCCACGTCGCTGCGAAACATGTCAGCAGTGTCTTCATCCACAGTAGCGTTGTGTCAAACCTCTGCCAAATGGCTGGCTTCCATGACAGACTTGGCGGCCAAAACCACCGGTAATCTGCAGAAGCGGAAAATGTTAAATTCCGATATTCTGGCTAAGGAGCAGACGGCAAATGCCAAGCGAAATCTAATGGTTAGTTTGAGTTCCGTGAGGGCATCACCGAAATTGCGAAAACCCATGAAACATGTAGCGGCTGGTCAAAAGACATCAACAAGATTGCCACTGAAGAAGGTGCGCATTCTGGAAAACACTATTCGCTGTAGTGCAGGCGTTGGCCGACGCAGTCTGTCCAAAAATCGGCGCAGTAATGGGCCACTGCCGGTAATCCGAGTGCATAAGCCAACCTCCGACGAGGACGAAGATGCGCATAATTACAATAATTTTAACCCACCATCGCGATCATCCGAGTTGCCCAAAGAGTTGAGCACTCGTCACAAAAACAAATTCAAGCAGCCTGTCCAATACTATTCGAGCGACGAAATTAACCCAAATCTACCCGAGCCACGGCGCAGCAAAATGTGGGTAGTTAAGAAATAAGAAATAATTTAATTGTTTTCGAATTGACTTGCCATTGTATTTGTTTTAACGTCGCTGTGCTTTCGAGTGGCTTTAACTATTATTAAGTTATTTATATAAGCCCATAACCTTAAAGGTATTTGGATTGCATTGTAATCGGTACAAAGGAATCGTTTTGGCTTTTAAAATTTGAATACATTTGTAATCCTTATGACATACACGTCAGGGGACTTGGAGAATTTTTGTACCTATAAATTATCTATTCGGACCACTAAAATGCAAACGTCAAGATGTATATTATTATATTAGCTTTACATTTTATATTATAGATTGCCATAAATTATATCAATTAAGTTTCCAATCAAGAGAAAATAAAAAAAATTCCACAATCAAAAATACTTTTTATAAAACCTAAAAAAAAAACATTGGATGAAAAGAAAATCCCAGGCAAGTCCATCCATTAGCAAAGTGAGAACTAATTGTTCCTATATATATATATATATCGGTTTTCGTAGATGAATAAAGTTATTATTCCATATCGCAAACGCTCAATTAACGCGGATTCAGTAGTACGCCTGGGAATCCTAATAAGGATTCATATGCCAAATCATCAATATGGAATCGAGGACATATTTGTCAAATCAGACAGTGATATATATATATAATATTAGCCAGTTAATATATATATATAATTTTAGCCAGTTAATATATAACCAAGCCCGAAATATAATAACTCCACATTTTTATACATTTTTAAAGTCTCTATTTATTAGATTTCTTGAAAATAGCATTTTGGGTTTTGCAAAAAAAAAAAAGCATTAGGATATCTGTATTAAATAATAACTTATAATTTAAGAAAAATGTTCGTTTTTGTTTGCATCAATTTGATTAAAGTCAACAATGCGGCTAGTTGTATGTTTTAGGCATATTTTGGTAAAAGTTTTTAATCATTTATTTTGGAGTTTTTATTTAATTATTTTTTTTTTAATTACTTTTAAGCTTAAGAAATGTTTATAAGGCTTGTGGATTTGTGTGTGTTTTAGTTAATGTTATTGATTTTTGTCTTGCCTTAAAATTGATTTTATTGCTTCATTATTAATATAGATAAGTTGCAACTTCGGTATTTGTATTTTAATTCATATATATTTTTTGAATGCTAAATGCGTTTACAAAATTTTGTTGAATATCTATTTAAATTAATTGTTTTCATATATTGTTTGTTTACAACTTTTAGCTTCATAAGTACCGCACTTAAAATTAATTAAAAACAGAAAATAAAAGAATTTGGCTTATTAAAATGGGAAAAATGTCTATTTATACCGTGTCACTATACCATGTCACTATACCGTGAGTGTTGTTTTGTCTCGTAACTTGCTATTCTCTATTTAATGCTCATTACTTGCAGCTTGACACTCGTCACTCGCTGCTCGTTACTTGCCACTCGCCGCCACGTGCCAACATTTGATGCGCTTTGCTGTTCAATCTCTGTGCTATTTTAATTTTCGGTTAACTCTATGCAAAAAATGAAGAAGAAAATAACGGAAGAAGAAGAAGAAGAAACTATGATGCCGCTTTCTGTTGTTAATTAGATCTCGTCAATATCGATCTCATCGCCATCCTCGTCGTCGTGGACGTTCTTCTTGTTAACAGCGCTAACTTTGACCACCTTCAATGGTTCGACGCGAGCACGATCATCGTACTCGATTTCGACATCCGAATCACCGCCAGCATCATCATCGTCGTCGGATGAGGAATCCTCCTCCTCGGCATTTTTGAGCCATTTGACAAACGGTTCGACCTTCTCGTGTATTTCGGTGGCAATCTTCTTGGATACATGACGCTTGCTCACCTTCTGGGCCCACTCGAGTATCTCCTTCTCGTCGAGTATGTCCAAGTCATAGAAGATCTTAAAGATGCCAGCAACCTTGCTCATTAGCGAATTTGCATGCAGCTCGACGGTCTGCTCGATGCCACCAATCAGATAGCGTTGACCCTTCGGATTGTTGTGGGTGAAGCGCAGCAATAGGATGCGATTCTTGCGCACATCGTTAATGATGTTCTCGGTGAAGAGCAGCTCGGCAAGCACAAGCGGCGCCTTGTTGACAATATCCAGACGCTCGGCCTCAATCATCAGCTCCTTGTGCGTGGGCACATCATTCAGCTTCTTATTGTCACGCTTGCTTTTCACCAGCTCGTAAAAGATGTCAATGCGCTCCTTTTCTGTTTTATCGTAATCATCCGAAATTGTCATACCCTTGGCTCCATCGGTCAGATCCTGCAATCGCGCGCGTATTGCCTCCTACAAAATATTAAATAAATATAATACATGCATATGTAAAACTATTTTTATGTTTACCTTGGAAACATCAACACTCCAGCCATCGTCGTCATCGTCGTTAATGCTCTTCTCCGGTATGGCGGCACTGATTTCCGCTTCAGTTTGGCTAGCATGATTGGTGCCATTGCCGCCATCGGATTCGCCCCCTGAGTTGTTAGCCATGGAGTTGTTGGAAATGGAACCATCCGAGTTTTCAAACTTGTGTTTCTGCGTACGCTTCGAGCGCTTCCCCTCGGTTAGTGAAGGTGCCTTGTCGGCCGGGTTCAGCGATGGTGGATTCTTCACAATGTACGTGTTCACCTTGTGGTTAACCTTGAGGAGGCCATGGCAACCGCATGCCTTGCACGACTGCGAGATCGTTTGGTTCTTGGCCGAGACGCTCAAAGTTGTTTCTGGATTATCGCATTCGGGGCATAGCACAAATTTGCGAATGAAGCCATCCAGCAGATCCTGCAGCTTGTTCACATCATGCGAACCATTCACAATGAAACGCTCGTTCTGTGGGAATTTTTGATGATGAATAATTCAGTTAAAATATATCGGTTAAATATATATATATATAAATATGATACATACCTTATGATCGAATTGCGTCTGGGCGCCCAGTTCGCAGCCAAAATACTTGGTCGGATAGGTTGCGGGACGTCCGATGGCGCGTGCCACTTCGGCCATGTTAACCAACACGGTCTTGATGCCATTGCCCTTGCCCTCGACCTTGGCTTGGAGGCGTGGCATCTTGTAGCGATAGAAGATGTCCGTCACACTGCGATTAACATTAACGGTCGCCATTTTAAAGCTGTTTTCTTCTTATTTGACTCCTCTCGTTGTTTGTAGCTTAGCTTGTTGCAAGTTGTTGGGGATTGTTGTTGGATCTAGACTTGGATGATATCAGTTTCGGCGGATTGAAGGTTGATGGTTGACAATTGACAGTTGATGATGTTGGGTGCTGGCGGTAATTTGGGAATTAGTAGAGCGGTGATCAGCGATCGAGGATCGACTAATTTCAATTGTCTATGGAGTTTTGTGCGGCTGGCAGCGCCAATGTTTTGACTTTAGCGGCTATTTTGCAGTAGCTTTGCGCTTCGTTCCCGTTCATTAAATTTTCTTTTGACTCAACCTTCGATATTGAGGATCTGCTCTAGATCTTAATTTGGATGAATTCCGACTGCGATTCGGACTCCGACTTCGATTGCGACTCCGACTCCGACAACGCCGACACCGACACGGACGACTTTGATTCACTGCGCATCAACGATAACTCGTGCATTAAAAATGTGGTTAACAAATTTGATGGGACTTCGAAATTAGGTATACTTTAAATTCGCCTTCTTCTTCGTCTTCGTTCAGGGATTGGATCTTGTGTTGGGTATGGCTCTCTTTCCCTCTATCGAATGCTTGCTTCCTTCTATCTTTTCCTATTCGCATGAAGTGCGTGGGTAAATATTACTTTATATGTATGCCGTTTCTATATCTGGCATAGTCTTATCTATTGGTGTTTTTTTTTTTTTTTCTTTTTTGGTTTTTAATTTTTTTTTATTTTTATATTTTTTTTTTATATGTTGTAAAAATCTATTGGAACGGCACAAGGGTTGGCTCACGTGTACCTGAACGGCTGTAACTTCCGATGTCTGTTACTTGAAGTCCTGTGGAAGAGAGGGTTTTTTGATGGTTTTAAGAAATGAATATTATTTATAAGCATTCGATGACAGTTCATGGATATATATCTTTTGGATATATAGATATATAAGATATATCATATTCATATCTATCTATATATATATATATTTATTTTGTAGACTGTATTTTCGTTTTGAGTCTCAACAAGTGAAAAGCTTCCAAAAATAGATGGCCAACATCCATTAACAACTAAGAAATAAGTTTTAGGAAAAGTATTTGCCATGTTTAGTCCATTACTAAACATTTAATGCAACACACACACACACATACACACACACACACACGGACATGCTTGTAATAAATAATCAATAGCAGCTGTGCTCCTGAGTATCCGGATGACCCAATTCAAAGGAAACACTTCCCGTAGGCAGAAGGCATTTAGACAATTTATATATATATATATGTGTGTGTGTGTGTGTGTGTCGCAGAGGTTGCAACCTGGAATTTACATATGTAGTATCTATGTTAATTATATAGAATGCTCACCGATGACTTATAGTTCGCCTCTTTGAATTCATGCACAGTTCGAAGCTTTTACTCCGTTTTTGTGGAATTGGAGGTGCGCCTTTTTTTGCTGGTGTTTCTGCAATAGAAATTACACAAAATAATGAGAATTTATGAGAAAATATGATTTTTCTAGAAAATAATTATTAATAGGTGTACATGTAGTTTGTGATGCATATATACTTATTGTAGATCCCTTAATTTAAGTATACCATAAGTTAAATATAAAATTATATTTTTGTTAATCATTATTTGAAAAATGTTGATGGTGGAACTATGGAGAATTCTTCGAATTTGGGTTTGTGATGCATATATACTTATTGTAGATCCCTTAATTTAAATATACCATAAGTTAAATTTAAAATGATATTTTATTTTAATCATTATTTTTAAAAATGTTGATTTTGGAACTATGGAGAATTCTTCGAATTTCTGTGCCTGAAAACAATAACTTTAAATTACGGCTGTAAATGTTTAATCTAATTTGATTTATTATCTAATGTCCAATGTAAAGTATGTAATAAGCACATGTAAAAAAAGAACCATATAAAATACTTAATTCTCTCGAAAATTTGAAATATATATTTACGAATTGCAATTTGTAATAACTACGATTTTCTAATACCGATGAGCTTTCACTGTTTTCACTTCCAAATTCGCCATTGTCTTTCAGTTGGTGGATGAAAATAAATTATTTTATGTTTTACTGTTGTGTATTATTCAAAAATTATGGCTTTACAATTTTTAAGTTTAGTGTCATTTTAAAGGTCAGCAAGTAAATATTAAAAAAATCCACTTTAAAACACACAGAGCGGACACATTGAACAGAACCAAGTCGATTTTATCTGATTTTTGATTATTGTTAAAGTTGGTTTGGGGCTAGAACGATGGATAGCTCGTTCGCTCTTTAACCAGACCTGTAGTGCCGCCTCACCGGTTCTTTTCTTTTGCCAGAAGTGAGACCACATCAAAAATGCTGGTAACGTTTTAATATGTAACCGAGAGTATAAAATATAAATAAAAAATTTAGAAGAAGTTTAGAAGAAACTTGTTGAAAACTTAAATTTAGATTTATCCAAAAGAATAATGCAAAAAATTTTGTAAACTATTAAGTTGGATGACAGGTCTGAGTTTTGGGTTATTGCTACTTTGATTAAATTAATGCCTTTGAACTTTCGAGACTTATCCATAGTTTGAAGCAGTGAAAACAGTAATAAATTAGTGTAAATTGATTAATCAATAGATATATAATGAGAGTAAGGGCGAGCGAGACAGAATGAGTAAGAGGGGATCTGCATTTTACAGAGGAGGAGCCTAACTAACAGCAACAAGGAGAGTCGTGCTCTGTTAAAATAATGTCACATTACATGCGACTAGAGGATACAATTCCATCAGGACTGCCTGTCTGTGTGTCTGTGTCGTTGTGTGCGTGGGTTTGTCTATTTCATGTTGTCTTATGTGGAAAACTGTTAACTCACCGCTGAGGTCATAGGTAATGGCCACAGTATGTCGCTGGATGGTTAAATCGCACAGCATATGATGCAGCTCGCTTTTGTAGTTCGTTGTCACGAGCAGGAGCTGAACGAGCGCGGCCAGAAATTTGAATGGCAACGTCGACGTCAACGTCAACGACAACTTCAATTGCTTGGGCGGCGTCAGGTTGATGTCGTTTTCTCAGGCAGTTGGCACACACACCACAGTGTTTAACAGGATCTTGCTTAACAGTAAATGTTGCACTCAATGCAAACCTATTAATGTTATTTTTAATGTTAATTTTGGCAGCTTAACGGTTTCCTTTTCGATCTGTTATTTTTATCGGGCCGATTATTATTTTCGTAATGTTGAAAGCAGCCGACAAAGCGACAGCAAATTAAGAAATATCAAAGACAAAGCGTAAAAACCATTAACAAACGTTCAATACAATGTCAATGTATGAGTGTGGCGAATATTGCGAAAAATTACGAAATATCAAACGAAAAACAACAACTAAAATAAAAGCCCCCTCGAAATTTCGATGTATGACTAGTGCGCGAGTCCACCGACAACAACATTTTAACGATCGGGTGCGTCTGTTTTGCCTCTGCTTTTGCTGCTCCTTGGTGGGAGGCAGTGTTTATGTTATTGTTATTGCTGCTTTTGTTTCGATATCTAATAAATTGATTTATTGTAGAGGTTCTTCGATGGTTTGTTGCCCTTTTTCGTCTCTTTGTTGTGTAAATATTTTTGAGATTGGTTTTGGTGCTGTTTAACAAAAATTCAATTGAATAAAAATATAGGAAAACATAATACAACTTAAAAAAAAATACATATACATACATACATAAGAAAATAGAAAAAAAAAACAGCACTAACAACAATAACAAGGCAGCTTCTACTTGACATGGACACAGTCACACGCACACACACACACACAGAGGCACACACACACGCAGGCAAATCGGAAAAATTCAATAATTACAATGCCAAATGGCAACGTTTCTTAGTTTTGCCTATCTGTTTTCAGAGTTTATTTCCTCGCAACATTTTGGCCCACGTGTTCTGTTAGACATCAGGTGTGACAAAGAAAGGAAATAGTAAAACAAAATAAATAAAATCCCTGGTTAATACTTTGTTTTCTAATTTTGTGCGTATGGAAAATTTATTGTCACGAGAAAGGAAAGTCGGAAAAACTTGCGATATGTTTAACGCTGACGAATAAACTAACTTCTGAGCGATGCTGAGTAGGAGCAGGCCCAAAACCTCGTCCTGGCGGGGATGGAATCAAAAGCACGAGCAAAACAGCAGTTCGTCTTCGTCGTCGTCATCGCCCTGGCACTGCGCATGTGCCGTGGCCCTTGCAGCACCAAACAGATGTTTACAAGAACCGCTTCCCTAATACAACCACCCCCCACCCAACACTAACATCGTTCGCTTCACATGTAATGCAATTGTATGGTAAATTTTACAGCACATACTGTTAACATACATATTATTAAAAAAGTATGTTAAAATTTGCATTGCAATTGCCGTCTTTGAGGGCATCCGCCAAAGTAGGCAGCGACAAAAGGTGCGACTGAAACATCAATCACAAAATGACTTAAACAGCTGCAGCAAAACTGCACTTTTAGCTTAGAGCGAATTAAATGATGTATATGCATGCGTGTAACAGTAAACTGTGTGCGTATGCGTCTACGAGCGAAAGCTGCTGCACTGCAAACAGCTGAGTAAACGAAATAGAGACAAAGAGAATGCACAAAAACAATTTGTAAGATTATTGCTCTTATTATTATTGTCGTCGTTGTTGTTGCTGTTGGGAACTGAGCGCCAACTGCAGCACAACAGCTGCTATCAAAATATGTATAAATTATATATCAATATTTATTAAAGCATATGTTTTTGTTTTCAAAAGCTGCATCAAGTACTGATCAAAGCCCACGCAAATTCAAAGCTAAAATTACATAAGAAAACAAAACCATTTATTTTACAACTTTATTTTGAATTTTTACAGAATATAAACAGAGTTCATCTGTTTTTCCAATAGTGTAGGACAAAAAGTCGGCTATGTTAAAATTATAATTGCACTGCTTGATAACTGGGTATCTACTAAGTAGGTGCAGTTCTGTCGAATTTTTCCATTTATTTTTGTATACTTAGCTGCACTTGAACAATTACGGTGAACAGCTCTTTTTCTAGAATCGCATGACTAATGCAATTAAACGATGGCATTTATATATATTGCACATTTTCTTTATGTACGATATATCTATATCTTTATATACGTAATATATACCGTAGTGCACGTGTATATATATATATATATATATATATATATATAAATATGTGCACAACTGTGTTATACACGATTTCTCGTTAATCTCAACGTTGTATTTCTCTTTCAACATCTACATCCGAGGCATTGAAAAAGAAAAACGCAACTTTCATTTGAAATTCACAAAGATTTGTATCTGGCATCTGGGATAACGTGTTTCAACAAAGTAAAATAATTAAGCCAATATCAAAGCTAATCAAAAGTCAGCAATGAAAATATATTCTCAACAAAGCAAAGAAAAGTGCATAAGGAGAGAGATATACTGACTCTGTTTGTGCGTTGTTCAATTGTTGACACGACCAGACCAAAAGTGCGTAAGCGAAATGTGCAATATCTGTTGCATGGACTGGCAGCAGGGTCATGCAACCACACAAAAATAAAAAGCGAGGTAGCTGAAGAAACAAATGAAATGGAAACCAAAGTGAATTACACAAACAATTTGATTATCACAAATATATATGCATAAGATAAGGTTCTGACTAGTCATCATGTGGTGGATTTTCTCCTCAAAAATTTTCTGATTCAAAAATAAAAATAAATTATATTTATTTTTCTTTTCTTTAATTTGAATTGTGGTCCAATGTTTTACTGAATCAGGTTGATTTTTGGGCCAGTGGTTTGTGTACCAGTTCTAGTTTTTTTTAAACTCTATATTTAATTTATATATTCACCACCAGCAGAAAGACGATTATATGTTTATATATTGATAATCGATGACGCTCAGAAAGTTAACTTGAAACTTATGGATGTTACTTTGAGTTACTTTAAGAATGTGATTTTATTGCAGCGAGGCATTTGCAGCTGAAACTAGCAAAAAAAGCATATGATGATACCGACCCAGTAGTATATGCGGGGCAGGGACAGTATGCGGCAATCGACCAATGTCATAAACTGGTTTTTCACTCTTTTTTTTTTTAATTTTGATCAGTGTGTTGTTATTGTTTGGGCGCGCTCTTGCAAAATGTCAAACAAGAAAAGTAAAACAGAAAAACATCTGAAACTCCAGCGCTCAAATGCAAATGGAATTGGTAACTAAGCTAGGTATTTGGTGGGTTGGAGATATATATCCACCGACCGAGGCCATACAATTGAGATTGATTGCGTATTAAATCTGACCATAAAATTAACAATTACTAAGTAGTTTTAGTGTAAATAAAACTGGACTGCTAAAAAGTAGTTGCCCGCTAACATAGCACTGTTAACTAACAGTTCCATTTAATGGTAGTTCCGTGTGCGAAATGTAAACGTGTCCGTGTGTGTGTGTGTACGTGTGTAAGTATGTCGATCTGTTACGCCATGGGCACATAGCACACATAACACACTTGAAACTTAACAGACTACTATAACAATAAAGGTGCACAGCAGACAAACCTGTATGGGGAGAATACGTAGTACAGGGCAAGAAAGAAAGGCAGCATAGAAAAACAAATAACACGTCAAATGTGTAATGATATTTTCGACATGATCTTCGTGATCTTCAATTGCGTAGGTGACAAGCAAAATGAACTGACAAACTGACTACAAAATTCAGCTTCGGCTCATTAGATTAAATGTGAATTAATTTGAACGGCTAATTATAATTGCATGACAATTCACCCACCCACAACACACACACGCACACACATACCCACAAATATAAAAAATATATATTTAAAAATAATTCCAGCATATACCGCAAACAAATTGCTATGCAAAGGACCTTGCAAATGCAATAAGAGATTAATAAACAGTCTAAAGAGTTCAGATCGCAATTTCTATAAATACATATATATATTTATATATATATATATATATATATATATTTATATAATGGGAAAAGTGGAATAGCATTTATTCAGATTCATGTTAAACTACTGTTCGTTTTTATCAAAAAATAAAGAATTTAATTTCTTCTGCATAAAAATAAGTTCTTACTACCCATGTACTACCAGATGTTATCTACCCAGAACTGAACTCTGAACTTGAAACAAGCTATTATTTGCTTAATAATAATAAAATAATGATAATAATAACACAATGATAATAATAACATAATGATAATAATAACATAATGATAATATTATTATATGATATAATAATAATATAATGATATTATGTAAATAGATATGAGCGTGAGTCAGATATGTGTATGCATCTCGTGTTCTCGATTCTCAATTGGCTTTACTCACCACTTAATCTTTCAAAAGTCATAAAAGATATTATGTTTCCCCTGCTTGGGGTGCGCAATGCAATCTCACGAATTAGATAAGCAAGTGAATGAAAAAACTGTCTCCTCGTCTCCTCCTCTCAACAAGACTAAATTGTCAGATTTGATTTGATTTTTGTGTTTGTGTGTTCGTCGTTCTTCGATAGATGATGTATTCCTTCTGTTTCGCCTGCTTGTCTTGTTGATTTATTTATTTATTTGTATAAATATATCTATATGTATCTATTAAATATATATAAATATAATTTGTGTAACCGTAACTGATGCTGTTATGATGCTTTTTTTATGCCTTTGTTATTATTCGTTTCGTTTGCTTTATTTTTTTTTCGCCACGTGAGAATATCGGGCAAGTGTAAAAAATGGATTCGCTCTTTGCGATGGCCGCTAGGAGAGCTAACCACGCGAATAGCTTTTAGATTTGTGTTTTTTGTGGTTGCTTTTCGCTTGTGTAGCTGCTGCTGCAAACTCTGCAACGAAATAAAAATACATACACATATGAAACAAATTTGTTTAATACATTGTAACAATTGCAACAACAACAATGATTTGCCTATATTGATCGAATGATGCAAAATGATTTACAATATGCAAATGTTAATTGCGCATGTTGCCCAACAGCAACCGCAACAGTGGCCCCTCAGCTGCTAACTTGCTGTTGCCTATCCGTGCGCGCATGTATGTGCCTGTGTATGTAGTGTGATTGCATGTGTCTCACATTTGTTGTTGGTCTACAAAATACGAAATGAAACGAAACGTGCGCAGTACACTAAAAATACAGCTACGATTTTCGTATTCCTTTCCAAATAAATAGCTTATGGGCTGTGGGAAAGTGCACACAAGCTCAGGGTCAAACCTATATACGAATGTATTTCGCAACATGACCAAAATTGTTATTGAATGCTAATCTCTGAATAGTTAGCTTGCAAAAATCGTCTGTTAAAATATCGCACAGATATTTAACGTCAACATTGCACGTAATTTTTTTTTTAATTTTACTTAACACACACAAATGCACACAAAAACCCACACATATATATATGCGCACATGAACAGGAACAGTGGAAGGGGCCACGCCAGTTAACCTTTTTGAGGTTGTGTATGCTACTTGAATATTTCATATTACCTTTGTAACTTTAATCAATATGGATTTTCAGTTCACCAAGTACATAGATAGTTTCCGTGATATATCAATTTACAATTTCAGAAAGCTATGATTTTTGCTGCGTTGATACGACGACAATCTGCTGTGTACTAATAGGGATGCAAGAAAATTGGCAATATATCGATAGTTGGATGTTTATGGTATTAAGTATCTACGCCTACACTTAAGTCGATTTAACTTTCGCAAATAAGTATTAATCGTATTTGCAAATTTCTGGTATTTGTCTCAAATAAATTTTGAAACACTGAAGATATGCATCGATGCATTTTTAATATCTCACAAAAACGAATATATAAATATGTTGTTGTTGTTAATGCATTTAATCTAGACAAATAAATAAAAATAAACAAATAACATTTGTATCTGATATTTGTAGCATTTTTTAATCGACAGTGTAAATACTAGTAGTGATCGATAGGTGGCAACACTGCAGCCTATTTACAAACATCGATACTTTTAGCACCGTGGCCGGCAGCGTGTTGTCATATGGTTTGAAAAGTGAATTTTAGTGCTCGATTGTGGAGCTTATTGTGGGAATTCGATTGGAACAGACGCCATGCCAAAAGAGCAGTTTCGCGCCTCGGCGCTTAACAAGAAAATGTAAGTAGTAATGTGAGAGTAGCTACTTAAAGATCGCGGTGTGACTGGCCGATATATTTATTATTTTAATTTCAGCTCACATGTGCAGTTTGGCATCAGCGGTTCTGATGAGATTCAGCAGGAGTCGTTAGTGCGGATCATCTCGAAGAATCTGTATCAGGCACAGCGTCAGCCAGTGCCCTATGGCGTTCTCGATCGCCGCATGGGCATCAGCACTAAAGATGCGTTGTGCGAGACTTGCGGCCAGGGATTGAACGAATGCATCGGGCATTTTGGCTATTTAGATTTGGAGTTACCCGTTTTCCATATTGGACACTTTCGATCCACGATCAACGTACTGCAGATGATCTGTAAGACGTGCGCCAAAGTCATGCTCAAGCCAGAGGATCGCGTTGTCTTCGAGAAAAAGCTGCATAATCCAAACTTCTCGTATCTGGGCAAGAAGGCGCTGCACTCCCAGATGCTTGCCAAGGCGAAAAAGGTGACCAAGTGCCCATATTGTATGGCCTCCAACGGTGGTGTAAAGAAGGGCCCCGGCCTTCTCAAAATTCAGCACGATCCGTATAAGGGGCGTAAAAAGGATGCGCACTTCAACAACCACAAGGACGAAATGCTGCGCTCCACGGAACTGAATCGTGATCTCAATCAAACGCTGAGCAACTATAGCGCCGCTGAGGAGCTAACTCCCCTCATGGTGCTCGATCTGTTCGAGCAGATACCGCAGAGCGATTTTGCGCTCCTGGGCATGTGCTCCCGCGGCGCTCATCCGAAACACTTGATAGTCACTCGGGTCTTTGTGCCGCCTGCTTGCATACGTCCATCGGTGCTATCGGAGGTGAAGGCCGGCACCACCGAGGACGATTTGACAATGAAACAAAGCGAGATTCTTTTAATTAATGATGTTATACAGCGCCACATGGCCACCGGTGGTAAGATTGAGCTAATACACGAGGATTGGGACTTTCTGCAACTGCATGTGGCACTGTATTTCCACAGTGAGATTAGTGGGATACCCCTTAATATGGCACCGAAGAAGACGACGCGGGGCATTGTGCAGCGCTTGAAGGGCAAACAGGGACGATTCCGTGGCAATCTCTCTGGCAAGCGTGTGGACTTCAGTGGTCGTACTGTCATCTCACCCGATCCCAATCTGATGATCAATCAGGTTGGCGTTCCAGTGCGTGTGGCCAAAGTTCTCACGTATCCGGAACGTGTAAATCCCGCAAATCTTCGCATAATGAAACAACTGGTTCGCAATGGTCCCAGCGTCCATCCGGGCTCCAATTATGTGCAGCAGCGTGGATCCAGTTTCAAGAAATATTTAGCCTACGGCAATCGCGAAAAGGTCGCCCAGGAGCTCAAGAGCGGCGACATTGTGGAGCGGCATTTACGTGACGATGACATTGTGCTCTTCAATCGGCAGCCGTCGCTGCATAAAATGTCCATAATGTGCCATCGGGCCAAGGTGCAGCCACAGCGGACGTTTCGCTTTAACGAGTGCGCCTGTACGCCGTACAATGCGGATTTCGATGGCGACGAGATGAATCTCCATTTGCCGCAGACGGAGGAGGCACGTGCCGAGGCCCTCATCTTAATGGGTAATCAATCGAATTTGGTGACGCCAAAGAATGGTGAGATTTTGATTGCGGCAACGCAGGATTTCATCACTGGCGGCTATCTGCTCACCCAGAAGGAGGTGTTTCTCACCAAGGAGGATGCCATGCAGCTGGCTGCCTGCTTTCTGGCCAGCGAGGATTCCACGCTGCGTATTCAAATGCCGCCGCCAGCCATTTGGAAGCCGCGTCGCCTGTGGACGGGCAAACAGATGTTCAGCCTGCTGATCCGACCCAATGATGACTGCAAAGTACTCTTCAACATGGTCAACAAAGGACGCAACTATGCCGGCAACATGGATCTCTGTGTCAACGATTCCTGTACGTATGGTGCATCCAACTAAACTTAATCCACTCAATCTAACTCTTTCTGTCTCTATGCCAACCAGGGATTCACATACGGAACTCGGAGCTGATGTGCGGCACCATGGATAAGGGTACAATGGGATCCGGCACCAAGCAGTGCATCTTCTATCTGCTGTTACGCGACTTTGGAGAATCATTCGCCACCAAGGCCATGTGGCGATTGTCCAGGGTGCGTATTACCTAGTTTCTATATACATATATATCTATATCAATCTGTCTCTCTCTCCCCCTCTCTCTCTCTCTCAATTATGCTCGAATAACATTTAATTAATCATTTGAATAACCATTGCATTCATTTATAAAATTATGCATTTATTTGTTATGATTATAGCTTTAAATCTGAATAGTTCCCATCAGTTATTTGTATATATATAATTTATTTGCAAGTGTTTGACTATTTAACACTGTTCGTCTTTGATAATTCAGATTGCCCTAAGGGCAGCATTTTATCTGTGCTGTTGTAACTGATAACCGAAACTGATTCCAGCAACAGCTTTCGACTCGATAACAATAACAATAACAATAACGATAACTCAATGTCAAGATTGAGGAATTGCTTGTTGATTACCGGAACAATGACCCATGCGCATTGCCATCTAACTCAGTTCTCCAATCAATAATAACGTTATCGATAACGTATCGATAAGGTGATTGATAATAAGCAGCACAGCACAAGAATATTTTGCCGTTGGTTTCAAATGGTCTGATGTGGTGAGAGTGGCGATGTCATATCTTATCTTATCGCTTAATTCTGTTGGGATTTCCAAGTGGGACATTTATTTGTGAAATATTAGGAAGTGTTTTGCAAAGTTGTGGTTTTTTTTATATTTTATTATTATTATTTTAAGGCAGGCTCAAACCCGTTGTCTCTGATATATAGTCGAGGAACGAGGTTAGACGCACGTAGCCGGAGGGGAGGCCGACCGTGCACTGATCCTCGGCGACAAACGAATTGATGCCAATCTGTATCCAGCTTCCAGCGTTGCTGTTGTAAGCGATTAGAGGACCGCCCGAGTCGCCACTACAGGTGGACATATTACTGCCCGCTGCGCCCTGGGCACAGATTGTCGAGGCGAGCACAACACTCGATCCGAAAATGGACGAACACTTGACGTTCGATATGATCTGCACGTGGGCAAAGAGCAGTTGCTGCGAGTAATCCAAGTACTCATCATCTATCAGCCCATAGCCCGCAATGACCGCCTGTGTGCCAACATATGTGTTGCTCGCTTGGCTACTGGACACCAGCTGGATGGGCTGCAAAGCGCTGGTGAAGATTAGCTGCTGTGGCAACTGGATTAGTGCCACATCGTTGTTCATCTTGTCATTGTAATTGGGATGCACAAATAGCTGCGTTGCTGTCATATTTAATGCCTGTTCATCGTTCAGCTCCACGGTGCCAAAGACCAGGAACAAGGACTCGTGTCCATAAGCACAGTGGCCAGCGGTTAGCACCCAACTATTTGAGATAATAGAGCCCCCGCACAGCAAATCATCCCATTCATCACGCTTCAATATCACCTGCCACGGAAATTGGCCAAGCGACGCCTGCTGTCCGGAAATAATGCGACCCTTCTGCAAAAAATCACCACAAATCATAGACACATTTTTCAGTTCAAATTGTGTTCATATATATTTTATTTTTTTTGTTAGTCTTACCGGATCGAGTTCCAGTTGTTGTTGTTGTGGCGCCGCATCTGCCAACAGCAGCAGCACTGTTAGCCACAATATGCCAGCGAGCAATCCTTTCTCACATATTCCTCTTGTGGTCGGAGTTGCTCTCATGGTTCCTCTGGTTTCTGCGCGCGTTAATTGTTCGGTTTCGTCTGCGCCGTTTTTGCTCGATTTTCGCAATTATATGCGGTGCCCCCCGAATGCAGGCCACTGTCGAAAACCCCAACGCCCCATTGTCGCCCCCTCTCCATCTCCCTCTCTCTCTCTCTCTCTCACTGCCCCTGCCGTTGCCCGTCTTTAGTACAATATTTTTTTTTATTAAATCAGGCAGTCGTGTTCTTGTTATTTGGCCAGCTCGGCAGCGCTGCTCTTTCGATAAGATTAATTGCTCATACATCAATAGTGTCTGCCCCCCGCACCCCCCCTCCCGCCGCAACTGGCACTTGGCTTCTCTGCTGCTGCTGTTTCTGCTGCGGCTGCTTAACGCTTTTTGCCTATTATTATTATTATTGTTCTTGTCTCCTTTTGTCCAACAATCGAGCCAAGTTTACAGCTCTTATCACTGATAACGTGACGCGTTTCGTGTCTCAACACCAGACAACAGAATTCAGCTTTAAGTAGATCTTCTACAATATATATATAATATATTGATTTATATATATATATTTATATTCTACAGCATATCCCTCTCCAGTTAAAGCTGCATATACAAATCGAGAGAGACCACAAAATTCTTTGCATTATTCGTTTAAATGCATTTTATTATTATATAAATAGAGAAATCTCTCAGTTCTTTAATATTCCCTCATTTGGCCGACGAGTGTAATTTAATTAGCTCCCCTGACTATGTTGCTGGTTTCAACCAGTGAATTTAGCCAATTAAAAGACATACAATAAATTATTTACGTGCTTAGCACTTGTTAACCTTCCCCTTGCATCCCATTTTTGATGGTGTTTGTGGACTTATCAACATTTCGCGACGACTTTCGCTAGAATTAGATTTTTGGTATTAGGACTGGCACTGATTGGGCGGCTTTATTAATAGACGTGTACTGCGAAATCGTCACTATTAAATTTAGATTATAAAACAAGTAAAAACTAATTAAATTGTAAATAACTTTGGGTTTTTGAATTGCAGATTGCGTCGTATTTCATACAGAATCGAGGATTCTCGTTTGGCATCAGTGATGTGACGCCGAGCGCCAAGCTGCTGCAGCACAAGCAGGTCCTGCTGGAACGGGGCTATGCCAAGTGCAACGAGTACATCGAGAAGCTAAAGGCGGGCACACTCCAATGTCAGCCGGGTTGTACGCCCGAGGAGACGCTCGAGGCCGTTATGCTGCGCGAACTGTCCGGCATTCGTGAGCAGGCGGCAAAGACCTGTTTCGCCGAACTGCATCCCACAAACAGTGCCTTGATCATGGCCCTCAGTGGATCCAAAGGATCGAACATTAACATCTCCCAGATGATCGCCTGTGTCGGCCAACAAGCTGTCAGTGGCAAGCGAGTGCCAAACGGTTTTGAGAATCGAGCACTGCCCCACTTTGAGAGGCATTGTAAGTATGTTGAATGGTCACATTTATATATTTTATGTGATTCTTTTCGTTACTCTTCTCGCTACTCGCTACTCGTTTCTTTCTAGTTTTCGCGTCTGTTTAATCGTTCGATTTGTTACTCCCTTTTTATCACTTCTAAATTGCATATTTGTAGTCGTTAATTTATTAATTTAATTTATATTCATTACTTTCATATCCATTCGTATTCTTCAGTTTTTTCTTATTATTGCAAATCATTCAATACTCGTTGCAACTTTTCGTTGCTCGCTAGATTTTCGTTAAAAGATACTCGTTATTTAACCGTTAGACAGCTCTTGTTGTTCGTTACTTATCGTCACTCGCTACTTGAATTTGACTCGTTACAGCTGCGATTCCGGCGGCTCGTGGTTTCGTTGGCAACAGTTTCTACTCCGGCCTGACGCCCACCGAGTTCTTCTTCCATACGATGGCTGGTCGCGAGGGTCTTGTCGATACGGCTGTGAAGACGGCCGAGACGGGCTATCTGCAGCGTCGTCTGGTCAAGTGCCTGGAGGATCTGGTTGTCCATTACGATGGCACCGTGCGCAATGCCATCAACGAAATGGTCGACACCATCTACGGCGGCGATGGCCTCGATCCCGTCTCAATGGAGACGCGCAACAAGCCCGTCGATCTCCAACACCAATACGACAATCTGCGCGCCCAGCAGCCAATTGGCGATCAGCTTCCGCTGCAGTACGACGAGATACACAGCGTGGCCAACTGGATGCTCAAGCGGGAGGAGTTCAACGAAGCTCGCACCGACTTCAAGCAGGACGTGACGTGAGTGTCTAACTAAAAATAGCACAGTCAATCAAATTGAATGAAATCAATCATTAATCAATTATTAAATACGTATTTCAATTGATGACATTAATTTATTTAAGTTTTCCAATTTGGAAAGTAAAACCAACAATATTTAAGATTAATATATTTTTTAATTTTATTGTTTAGCAATTATCTGCATATCGTCTCCAAGCGCATTGGTCAGCTGCAGAGCCGGTTTGGTGAAGAGCATCAGGAGCTGAGCAACCAGATCGAGTCCATCAGCCAGGAGCAATTGCTGGAGTTTCTGCGTCGCATCAACGATCGCTATAATCGCGCTGTCACCGAACCGGGCACTGCGGTCGGTGCTATTGCGGCACAGAGTATTGGTGAGCCGGGCACACAGATGACACTGAAGACGTTCCATTTCGCTGGTGTCGCCTCCATGAACATAACACAGGGTGTGCCGCGCATTGTTGAGATTATCAATGCAACGAAATCGATATCGACGCCAATTATCACCGCCGAGCTGCGCAATAATACCAGCATGGAATTTGCCCGCCAGGTGAAGGCGCGCATCGAGAAGACAACGCTCGGAGAGCTCTGCTCGAATTTGCAGATCGTCTGTGGTCCACATAGCTGTCATCTCCTTATCAATATTGATATGGCACGCATTAAAGTTTTGGGACTGTACATCGATCTGGATACCATAATAGCCAGCATATTGAAGTCCCGCCTAAGGATTAAGCCCGGCCAGGTGCATGCCATACCCAAAAGGGCACGGATCATTATCCGTGTCGAGTCGACAAAGAATGCGACAATTAATGCGGAACTCGCCCGACTTGCGATCACAATACAGAATGTCGTCGTTGGGGGCTTACCACATATAGCGCGTGCTGTCATCGCCGTCGACGATGGCCACCAGCCGCCAACATATAAGCTGTGCATCGAAGGCTCCGGCCTGCGGGATGTGATTGCTACGTATGGCGTTGTTGGCGAGAAGACGCGCAGCAATAACATCTGTGAGATTTATCAGACACTGGGTATCGAGGCGGCGCGCACAGTTATTATGAGCGAGATTACGGACGTGATGGAGGGCCATGGAATGAGTGTCGACAGGCGTCACATTATGCTGCTGGCCAGCCAGATGACGGCACGCGGCGAGGTGCTCGGCATCACCCGACATGGTTTGGCCAAAATGCGTGAAAGTGTCTTCAATTTGGCATCGGTAAGAAATTTGATCTATCAAAGATTTTATATATATATATCAATTTATACTCATCACCTTTCGACAGTTTGAGAAGACAGCGGATCATCTGTTTGATGCCGCCTACTATGGCCAAATGGATGCCATCAATGGCGTTTCGGAGCGCATTATATTGGGCATGCCGGCGGGCATTGGCACTGGTATATTTAAGCTGTTGCAGCATCATGAGGACAAACAGGTTCCACCCGTCCAGACGACCATATTCAATGAGCTGAAATTTACACCGACTACATAGCACCATCCCAATATTATCCCAATTAGGAGAGCGCACCAACCGCCAGCCACCACTCACCCAGTTCCTGTGAAATGCCTAGTTAGACAACGCCATGGAAATCACAAATCAAACGCTTGTAAACCAATCCAGTTGGCATAAGGAATCGCAATCGCTTGGAACTTCGTGGTTACCAATTGCAATTGCGAAATATGATATATATAAGCCATAAGCAGAGTTTATTTCATTTTATTGATACAAATCGATTTCTGGTTTCATCAATTCCAAATCGAGAATGCACACAATTTTTCAGTGTGTTAGATATCTCCTAGTCAAGCTCTCTCGACTACAGCATTCTTTTATTGTAATTCAGCTGAGCTAATTTGTATGTATTCTTTGGATCTGATGGAATTGTTAAATATTTTTGAAAATAGTCTTTTTTTTTTGTAATAATTGGCATCTATAACACACCTTAAATGGTACTTCAGTCATCAAATTCCGCTAGTTGGCTTAAACGATATTCATTCATTTTTTTGTTTGCCTGTACCGAATCGCTGAGAAAGCTTTCTGGATTCATATGGACTTTTCTCTATTGGAAAATATTTCAAAACCCACTCTACTTAAAATTTCCTTTAAATTGTACAACTCTACAGAGAAGCTTTAGATACTAGCTGCACTATACGAATTGACATGCTAAAATAATTGAAGCAACTTGACCAATATATCATAGCTAATGATAACTGTGGCAACACTATATGTTTTTTGTTACCACAGATGCAGATGCCGAAAGCGAATTGATAAACAATAAACTTGACAACGAACTCTTAAGTAAACTTTTAAATATATTGCATACTTTAAGGATTAAATAAAAATGTAAGTAAACTGAAATTTACATTAAGCTGAGACGTTAAAAACAGTCTTCTGTATAAATATGTATATATATCTTCAGTGAATCGGCTAAAAAAAAAAAACAACAATAAATATAAAAAACGACAAAATAAATTACAAATCTGAAGCAACAAAACTCAAGGATTTTATACCATAAAATATACCCATAAAGTTGGCAGCTATAAAAATAAGCCAGAATCAAATTCTGCTTGTATTGTTCATTAGTGAAACACCAACAGAAAATCAGCTTAAATAAATGATAAAAATAAAGATTACTGATCTTTATCTCGAGCAAATACTTACATACATAGTTGACAATAAAACGCAATCAATAGTGAAAGTTTTGCATTAGTTACACTTAGATATTTATTACGCAAATATATAAAGTCATAGAGCGCATATATAGTTTATGTAGTTGTTTATATATATGGGATATTTGCTTTGCATGAATGTAATTAACATTTAGAATTTTTATAATTACGATATTTGCTGTCCTTGATTTATTTTCTCATGTTTCAACATGCAACTAAAAATAATAAAATTCGTTCGATATCCAAATACACATTGTTTAGTTGTTGTATGTATTATATGTTTCTAATAGATATAATTTTTGAAACTTAATATAATTAAGAGAGAAAAAAAAGAACTTAAATATGCATATCACAGGATTAATTTATAATAATTTGAAATTGTATTTTTGCTGTTGCACATTTTATTTTATGAATGAACAGAGAAAACAAAAAAAAACCATTGGAAAAGATCTAACAAAATGAGGTTTACTTGTCCTAATTGTTCTGACTTGTTCACACTTTCATTTATATTTCAATTATTTCATGAAACCTAAAAACAAAGAGTTTTCGCGCATTACTTTTATCGCTTGGGGAGCAAAAGCAGGTATAGATTATACATACATTTATACTACACACATAATATAATTATACATTTAAATTGATTATAATTCAATTTACGATTTGATGTATATTTTATGAAGCTTAAATCTATTAAAAAAAAAAAAAGAAATTCACGACTCCTTTCAAGTGAAATCGTTTCAGTTATTTATGATCTCATTTATGATTATATGATGATTATTAATGCGAATAGACATCGAGATAGATGTATGATGAACTATATATGACTATATGAAATTGTTTACTTTGGGCTCTTTTGCATTTTGCTTCAATTGCATTTTGATTTTCTGATTCGACTTAAGCTAAAGTTAAGTAAAAAAAAAAGTGTGTAATGGATAGCAGGGGAGGAGGGGGATTGTGTTGGTGTTGGCTAATAAAAATCTAATTCAGTCACTAGCATCGCTGGCGAATTCCGCATCCTTGGGCATTGAGTTGATGTCTGTCAGTGACTCGGCGTAACCAGTACTCCTGTCATGGATCAACATCGAGAGCGTCTCCAAACTGCGACGCACCTGTTTCCAACAAGATAAGAGTAATTTTTAGTAAATATTTTTTTCAAGTTTTCTTTCAATATATTTTAATTGTTATTGTGACTGTCTAATTTATATTTTATGAACTGTTTATGGTTTCTCAAAGTGGTCGCCAATAAACCAAAACAAATTTGCGATAACCGCCTGGCAAAGCTGGCCAGAAAGTCTGCCCCGGCAAACACTTGATAAGATTATGCAAAACGCTTAGCGCATTGATAAAATTAAAGATTGTCCAATGGTTTCTCTCATAATCTAATTGATTACCCCAAGCAGCTGTGCAAGCAAAACTCAAAACAATATTTTTTTTTTCAAAAAATGGCCCAAGCAAAAGATTATCACTTTATTTGAAGCGTTTAAATAAAAATGAACTAACCTAGTTATTTTTTTTTTTGATCATAAATATAAATATCATAAATGTTCTTTGAAAGCAAATACTTTTTTTTTGGCTATATTTGCCTCGGTTTACTCTCTTTGTTTTGATGGCCATAATTAAGCACTTATTATTGAACACTCTTCTAAGATCTCAACTTTCCACTCTCTATTCTCCACTCTCATTATTCTCCACTCTCTCAAAGCTCTTTATACTCCATTCTTTCTACTCTCCACTCTATTATCTAATCTTCAAACTATGTACCCTATATTCTCCAATGTCTCAGCATCTCTCTCAACTCTCTACTCTCCACTCTTTCTACACTCTACTCTTTATTCCCTACTCTATAACCCCGACTATACTTTCCACTCTCCCTACTCTCAATTCTCTATGCTCCACTCTCTACACTTCACTCTATACTCTCCACTCTCTTCGCTTTGCTCTCCACTAATCTCCACTCGCTTAGCGTATATACATGGAAGAGTCATCTCTCACCTTGGATATTTGTTCCAGATTCTTGGCTAAAATATATTGAGCTTCAGCTGTGGTTTTCTCCTGCAGCTTCTTCTGCCAGTGCAGCGCCTCTGCAAAGATGTCGTCATCATCAGCTCCATGCTAAATACAATAAGAGATAGAAATGATAGAATGAGAAAATGGAAATAATTCCCAGTGATTGCTGATGGAGGAGGGTTGCTTACCGAGTTGAAGTCGATTGGCATATTGTAGAGACTGGACTTGGCCTCAATGTCGAGGACGCGATAGAGCAAGAAGGCTGAGAATATGGCTAACAGAACGGCCAACATGATGCCCAAGTAGAGCACCTGGAGTTCCGTTAGTGCCGGCCCAGTTATGGATAGATGTGTGCGTGCCGCTGCCACTATTACTCCCCAACGGGAGCGCCGTGGATTCTCAGCATTATCAACCTCATCCTCAGCAGCAGAAGCAGCGCCAGCTCCAGCATTGAATCCTGCAGCGTTCCCAGTGTTAATTGGAGTAGTTGGCACTGCCACACAAACACCCATGCCCACAACAGTAACTGGCGACGACGAACTGGATGCGGCGCCTGAGCTGCCCATCACTGAGGGCAAAGCGGATGTAAAGATTTGCCGGCTGCCAGCGCCGGGTGAACCATGCTGATACAAATGATGCTGCATTGACTCCTTGTAGTGGATAACAGGTGGCGCAGAGCTGCGTAGATTTACCGAGCCATCAACGCCATCATTCAGCGAACTCTTCGTCTGCAGTTCTACAAATGGAAGAAGTGAGAAATTATTTTAACTGGCCTTTGAATAAGTTTCATAACTTTCGAGTAGCCAAAAGGACAGCCACTTTCCATACGGATCGCAGAGATTGATCACTTACCGGAATGCCTTTCGCTGCCTGGCCGCTGTCGCAACAATGCCTGCTGCTCTTGTTCGCAGCCGGCTGCTTGGACTGATGCGGCTGGATCGTGGAGCTGGGGCGGACTCTCGTTGCCGCTGATGGAGCAGCTGCTGTCGTCGTCGATCAAATACTCTTCTGGCAACGGCTTGGGCAGCAGTATCTCTGCACCATGATTCAAATGGGTGCAAACGGCGCACATCAAGCGGAACGCCGCCTCTCGACTGATGAAGCTGCCAAAGACGTGACGCTCGTCGGCGGTGGCCACGCCCACCGCATTCGGTATGATCTTGGCCGTTTTCTCCTTCGAGATCCTTGTCACCGACGACGTGGGAATGACAACCTATTGAGTTACCATATTGTCAGACCTTCTAGCAATTATCTATCAACACAGCTTCAACTCACCTTGGTCACATAGCCAAAGACATTGGAATAGAAAGCAAAATGCTGATCGGTTATATAAAGATGACCCTGCAACGGAATGTCACCAACCAATGCGCACGAAAAGTCTGAAAAGAATTGAAGCCACATATAAATGGAATACTTGCAACATATCCGATAGTTAACCGATAATCTGATAGATATATTCATGTCAAAAATGGGTATTAAAGAAACTTGCTTACAATTAATGAGGTGCTCATCGTTGGAGACCTGCGAGAAGTGGCGATGGAATTTCTTCACGCGCGAACTGGACACCTCCTTGCGCTTCTTCTCCTTCTCGGGCGGCGTTGCGACAGCCGAACCGACGCCGTTCGCAATTGAATATGTTGCAATGGCAACGGCTCCGCCGGCTGTCGATGCAGCCGTTGTTGTTGCTGATGTGGTAGGGGGGATGCCTGCCACCGATGAGGTGGCTGCCTGCAGCTGCTCGTTCTGCTTAGCCGTGTTGTTGCCGCCTTTGAGCTGACTCTGGCTTTGGCTGCTCCTCGCACTGGGACTGGGACTGCTGACGAGATCCTGTGCACTGTCGCTCGACTGCAGCGGACCAATGTCGTTGGCGTAGCTCTGCGGCAAGGAACTGCAAGTGATATGAAAGTAAAATAAATCATTAATTAAATATCTAAATAAACAAATAAATAAATCGACGCAGATTAAATCTAAATTTTGTAATTTTTTTAATGGGGTAAAAAAATATATTTATAGCCCAGCAGAGCGGATCTAAATTTGTATAATTTATATAATTGTGGCAAAACATGCATTGTAGCTCAATATAATTGAAGCTGATCAAGAATGTATATAATCTATTCTGATTGTTTTCAAAACAGAAATTCTTTTTTTATTTAAGTAAATCAAAATCATAAATATATTTTATATATATATATATATATATACATATATGTATGTAATAGAAAGCGGATATGATTGCTAATTTTAATTTACAATTAAATTAATCTAATGCAGTCGACATAAATTGTGTTGGCTTTATCAGCGCAAAGATTACAATTCCCACTTAGCCACAGACTTATCGAACCGACCTCAACTATATTGAATGGGAAGCTGAGATATTTATAATAATACTACTAATAACAGCAATAATAATAAATGCCTGTTTAATAGGTGTGCCAATAAAACACGAAAGCGATACGTGCTGGCAGTCAGGTGGCAGGTGTTAGCCACCACCTGATCATCATGGTTAATAAGCAAATTTTGTAAATTTGACGATAAGGATTTTACAACCGGAAACAAGTTGGGATATCTATGCGTGCATACAAAAAAAAAAATCTAAAACATGTGCTAAACCAAAACATATACTTTGATAGCTGGTTGATCTGTCAGACATGTATCACTTGGTTTTAAGTTAGACGTAGAAAATCGTGTCATCCTATCTGATATAATATAATTTTTCAAATGTTTTACAGTTTAAAGAGGAGACTTGAAAGAAGAACACAAATATAATAGTTTTAATAGAAGTGAACAGATTATCGGATCTTGAACCCATTACAAATGCGTTTCGTATTCCAATTCGATACTGAAGAAATTTTGCCATTTGTTGATAATAGAAAAGTTGTCAATGTATATTATATATAAATTAAATAAAATCGCAGCTTTTATTGCGCTAGGAAATCAATATAGATATTCCCGAAACGAAGGCAGTTATAAATAAAATGAAATAAACTTGATCTGCCCGATAACCTGTATTTCAAATCTCAAGGCCATATAGTCTCTAAGTAACGAGTGTTGATGCAGAGGGAAATGACTATATCTTTTCCGCTGCTGATTCTGATTAAAAATATATATATATATCGTCTGACAGATATATATATATATTACCTATACTACTTATGCCTGCTAAAATAAATACGAGCTCTTTTAATTAGTGTCTGCAAAACTTTTAAGGGGAATAAATTTAACAGCAGGCTTCAGGGTATATCGTAATCGATCTTAGCCTTTTTGTTTATACATACGGAGTGTTGCCAATTTGATAAAGGCAAATGCAGCGTTATGATGACATTGCGTATTGGGACACATTGAATCGATTTATGGTAGAAGCTTCCATGGCATTATAAAGATTCATTTTGGAAACTGTATACTGAATGATAAGCATTTGTGTGTCAAGTTTATATTTGACTTGCATTTGCTATTCTAGTTGTTGGTTTTCTTTGTTTTCTATTTTTTATCTATACCACAAACCGCGGCGTGAATCAACGCAGCAGCCAACCTCATCGGGCTTAGCAACCCACACAATTCAATATATGTTTTCGCTGCTGCAATGCCTGACAGACATGGTTAACTGGAAGTCACTTGTTAATTTTTTATCTTATCTGCGTTTAAGCTGACAAGGGATTAGCTCCCAGTTCTTTGCGTATAGTTGCTATAAGCAGTCTTTGGGCAATTCACTCAGAGCTCTAAGCTTTAACTAACCATTGCGTCATATTCCAACCGAAATGCTGTCATTGTTCAACTATTTCTGGGTTATCGGTTGCTGGGTTCAAAAGCTTGTGCAACATTCTTGCAATATTTACAAATCATCGCAAAAGCAAGAAAAGAAAGCGTTTACAGCTATTCGATACTGCAACTTTTACAAAGGTATAAATTGTAATTTTATATTTGTTTACAAAAAGATAAGAACACCATATAGTTTAAGAGTTGGTATTTATTGTTTTTTTTTTTTTCTTTATACGAAATTCATTTCTCCAGTCTAACGCTTTGTGGCTAAGCTGTTTTATGTTTATAGATCTCTGTTAAAATTTGTTTGAGGAATAATAAATAAATAGTAAATTAAACTAAATTTAAAGTTGTTCTTCAAAAACCAAATGTTTACATAAATGACAATTAGTTTAAAGTAATTGGGATTAGCGATGTAAATTATTCAGTTTTATTTTAAACCCTAAAAACGAGTTTTAACAAATATATTAAGTTGCACAAATCAAATTTTTCCATTTTCCACTAAAAAAATTTCCAAGCTATTTAAATAATTTGTTGACAATAAATTTAGTCAGTCGAAAGCACTTTAACAAAATGTAAGAAAACCTTTATTCGTTGCTAAAGTTCAGTTTTGCAGGTTTTTCACTGTTGTCATTGAGCAGATATTGAGTGAAAAGTGCGGCGAATTCGCTGCAATTTCGATGTCTTTTTGTAGACTTACGGCGTGGATTTGTAGTGTTCTTTACGCTTCGCATTCGCCTTGAGTCGGTCAACGCCATCTTGCGTGCGACTCTTCTTCAGAGTGCGCTCTCGCATGCTGTTGCTTCCAGAGCTGTTGCTATTGTTGTTGTTGTTGTTGGTGCTCGATTCGATGAGCGACATGCGTTTAAATGTGCGCGCCACACTGCGTGCGCCGCCGACGACAGCATCGCCGGCCGCATGGACAAAACTGCGATCGCGTGAGTCAGTTGGTGTGTAACCTGTACCGGTGTTCTTGCGGCGTCTAACGACCGGCGGATGTGTAGTGTTATTAAAATCTTGGCTCTCATTTAAAGTACTCTCGTTGCTGTTGTTGTTGTTGTTATTGTCGATTGTGGAAATTTCGAGCGAGTCATTTGGGGTTTTGCTGCGCATTGGTATTCCCGTCGATGTCTCAGCATCGAGTGGCAGCACATCTTGCTCATAGCTGACGCTGAGACGGTCACTGCTATTATCCGAATGGCGCATTTCTTGTTAGTTTGCAGGGCACAACAAAAAAAAATATTTAAAAAAAGAAACAACTGATAACCGTTGCATTTGCGATGCAAAACACACGGACTTAAACTAAAGCTTCACCAATGGTAGAAAGAAGTATTTGCAAAGGGGAGCTTTTCTACTGGATAACCGGTAACGGTGCTTATTTCATTATGAGTTGCCGTCCACCGCTGGTGTTACGTGCGTGCATCGCCAGCGTCTCACGCTTACTAAAGCGCGCTAACTGTTATTGGACTCTTTATTGTCAATACCGAAGCGTCGACGTCGGCAACGCCAGTATCAGCGATGTTCACCAATTGCTTACACTACGGAAGAGCAAAATAAGCGACGCCGATAAGCATAAATCAGCTGATCACCGTATTTATACCCTTGACTCAATGTTACTGTTTTAGATTAACATTTGTATGTGACTATCGCTTAATAAGCAAGAGTTGAGTTGAGCTGAAGTGTAAATAATTATACCTTATTACAGATTAGCATTTGTTACAGGGTAAATGGGAATGTGCTATGTTTTGCTTTTTATTTTTTGTCTATTTATTTTTCGTTCTTGTTTTTACTTCTGCGATTGCAGACGCATCAAGATAGCACTTGGCTCTAACGCAATTAGTTAATTGTTAATTTTTGAATTCTGTTCCCACTTTTTAGGTCACCCTGTTATGGTTTGTTTTTTTTTTTTGTTTTCCATTAGCGGAAGAAGTGTCAGTTAATTATTTCATTATACAATGTAGGCAGATAATGCATATTATGCATAGCAATCAGTGTGTAAGAAATGCATGCGAGAGGGAGAGAGACAGAGAGAGAGAGAGAAAGAGAGAGAGAGAGATAAAGCTTTTCTCTTCTTGCATTATCAATGCAATTTGTTATATCAAATAGTGTTGTACTTTCTGTATCACTCCCTCCCTCCCCTGGTTGTATGAAATATTTGAAAAAGCCGTAATATTGGCTGGGGTTGCTTGTACATAACATGATTCATCATAGCTGACAGGGTCCAATAAAATATCGTACACGGATTAAACACTCTTGTGAATGACATTTATTGTTTATACAACAATCAGCCTGCTCATGTGGCCATGAGTCACCCCATACATAATCTGGGGGAGGACAGCAGTAGAAGGCACGAGAAACACTTTTGAATTTTTATCTCACTTACTTACGGACCTTTATAGCCCTAATCAAAATTGAGTTCGAGTGGAATTTAAACATTAATCAAAAGAATCAAGAATTTAAGAAATTTACCATAATCTTGGCGCCAACGGTAACACTTCTTATGATTCAGAATGACATATTTTTCAGGTTTTTTTTTGCTTATACTATTAAAAAAGTTGTATAAGTTATATACAAAAAAATATCATTCATATTGCTAAATTTGAGAAAGCAGTTGTTCTCAGAAGAGAGCTTTGCACCACCACTTATTAGAAATGCCTTCCTTCATAATAGAAAATAATTCCAATAATAAAAAAAAAACTCATCTTTGGTAATGTTGACTTAAAACAATACTTTGTAATTTTAAGAAAATATTAAAAAAAAAAAAACGACAATCATAGCAATTCATTTTGTGAGTGTATAATTATATAAACATTAGTCGGCATGGCTGTGTTGGCCATTTTAATGTTTTGCAGCTCGATAGTAATTTTTATTTGAAATATGTCAATAAACTATCTGATCTGAGTGACAAACAAGCTGTTAACACTTAGCTAAAGCCAATATTAAAAGGGAGTAACGAGTAATAATGAGACATGGACAGTCACAAATGATTCATAATGCAGTTGGTGCAAAATACTATAATTTTGAACGCCTTATCAGTTAATAGTTGCAAGTTTATGATGAGAATAAACAATTCGTTGCACAAACTAACAAGTGAATTCTGTATAGGACGGTTCGTGGTATCGATATGAGTGTAATAATTTAGTTTCTTGCTAAGGCTAAGTTTTTGCTGTTTGTTCAAGAAGAATACAAAGCAAGTTTACTTAAAATTCTTTCGAAAAAATGTGCTCTTCAAGAAAGCAATTAAGTTGTGCGTTATTTTGATAACACTGCAGCTGATGGCTTGTTTTCCGCGAAAACCGTCGTCTTTATCATCTATAATAACGCTTAACTACGCAGACATGCCCCCGAACAATTAAAACACACAGCCAACTGGCCAGCATGTGTCGTCAAACAAAACGCAAAAAAAGATACTATAAAAAATAGAAACAGAATATAGAAATAGAAACACGCAAATGGCTTATTGATAACCACATCGGGCAACAGGTGGCCAAAACAAACAAAGCAATGACCAGCTGTTGTTAACTGCTTCACAGCCTGTTGCCTATCTTATCGATGCCAAATCGCTGGTGGCAAATACACAAACACACCAACACCAACACACACACACAAAGCGCAATTAACCAGGCAGGTTGCTACTCACCTGTGTTGTGGACCAACTGTCTCTGGCAGGGATAACTGTATTATGCTATATTGTTGACGTCTCAATTGTAGCTCTTGTTGTTGTTGCAGCTGCAGCTGCCTTTGCTGTTGTTCGTTTAGTGCTGTTGTTGTTGTTGTTACTGTTGTTGCACTTGCAGTTGCTGTTGCTGTTCCTATTGCTGGAATTGCAGTTGGAGTTGGAGATGTTGCTGACAATTGTGGTGGTGCCATGGAACTTGTTGCACGCTCATCGGCGACAATATGGCTATTGTTGTTGCAAAGCACGCTGCTTGTCGATCTGCAGAAACAAACCACAGCCAAAAACAGTCGGCCAACGGGGCGCATAAGTAATTTTGTGCAGTTCAAAGCAGCGAGCAAAAAAAAAAAAAAATACTGTTGCATACATTTAGGCGGCACAACAAAATAAGTTTCCATCAGCAACAATAGATACACACCATTTGTGTGCGTGTGTGTGTGTGTGTGCGTGTTTGAGTAATTAACTATATATACATATATATATTTGTCTGTGAGTTGCTCATAGTTTAATATGTCTGATTTTAAATACATATATAAATATAAATAAAATAAATATATTGAAATGGAAAACAAAAACAGATTTTCTTAATTCAAGAATTAAGCTATTTATTATAGAAAATCTTACGCTAAAAAAATAGATTTACTAAGCTTCATTTTGAGTTGTGAAATGTAGATATATTGAAAAAAAGAAGAAACTTTAAGACTGTATTTAATTGTTTTTGTTCTGAACAATAAAATTCTTGGTTTTTTTTATAATATAATATAATTTTTATAATTTGCTCACTTCTGATATTTTTTTATACTTGTAGCAAGAGTATGTATTATATATATATATATATATATATACGCAATTAACAGTAGTTTGACATAGTTTATTTACCAGTCAATCGCTCGTTCGGATCAAAGATATGATTGACACAGATATGATTGACATATAATATATTTTTACTTAAACGACTAATTAAGACGACCTTCTTTCAAATATATTCGTTATAGCAACTTTGTTAATTTTCATCTAGATTATCATTTGAACTCGATGGATAAATATATCAAACAGCACGCAAGCTAATTAAGGCACAGCTCGTTTATCAATTGCACAATTTCTAACAATAAAATATATATATATATATCGGGAATAAAAATAATGTATATTTTTTTGCTTAATGTTAGAACTTGTCTTTCATTGCCCAACTGTCTTTAAGATGTCAACCACATTTGCCATTCTATTTTGGTATGCGACTAGAAATATTAATTATTTTAAAAAAAAATAAGAAAACATAAAAAAGCTGATTTTCTTTAGAACTTCCTAGATAGTTTGAGCTGAAGCGTAGGAAAAATGTGTTACATACATTAAAATTCAAAACTTGGCAATCCTGGTAAGTTGTAAGTTTTGGAGTTGAAAGACAAAACTCTATTAATGAAAAGAACAAAAAGCCTTTGGATTTTACGTCAAACTGTTGAACATTATTTCGATAGCAGTTGCTTCCGAAATAAATTTTTATTAAATTTCATATTAAAAACGTGCGTTTTCTTTTAGTGTTTTTGATCGTTTGCATCGAAATTATTATTATTAAGTGTAAGAGAAATGCCGAAACATTCTGGTAGCTTGAGGAAAACATCGCTCAGCTCGATAGAGAAATACGAGCTGAGTCTATGGCTAAAGGATAATAACATCAATGCATCCAATCTGAGGCGATATTTTACGGACGTTTATCCGTTGGCGCGTCTAATGCTGCGCTTCTTTCCGAGATTGATTGATCTCAACTATTATCCGCCGCGGAACAGTGTGCGCAACAAACTGTGCAATTGGGAGTCCTTCAACAAGCGGGTGCTGGCCCGCCTCAATCTGCATCTGACACGCGAAGAGATGGTGCAGATGGCAAGCAGTGTGCCCGGATCCATCGACTTGCTGCTGTACAGCGTGATGAGCGTCCAAAGGAACCGTCGACCTGCTGCTGTACAGCCTGATGAGGGTCCAAAGGATTGCGGAGCGGCAGACACCAAGGAGGCCGACGTAGGCAAAGGCGTCGTCACACTCAATGACAAAAGCACTTAAAATGAATCGCACTCAGGCTGTAAAAAGCCACAAAAGGCAGCAAGGATCTATAATAGGGTTGCCAAAGAGGTGAGCAACAATAACAATAAAAAGGAAACGAAAGAAAAAATATATTTTTTTTTTTCTATTTTCAGCAACGAAAAAGACGCAGTTGATCACATTATCCATTAGCTGCTTGCAATGGCTGCTTGCAGCGAAGTCAAAATAACCAAAATAATCCTATCTTGCCACTCTAACTGGATGTAATTAAATTAAATAAAAATCATATTTGCTTGGAAACTACATTATTGAATTATTATTGAATGATAAAATATGTCTATTTTATTGAATTGTCGTTGATAATTTGCCAACGACTCTTATTAAATCACAAGCCAAGCCAAATAAATAGATTAATTCTTGAGACATTTTCGACTTGCGTACGCAATTAATTAATTAATTAATTAATTAACAAGACTATTCTCCTCACTAGTGTTTTTAAACTGCAAACAGTTTAGGACTACTTGTTGTCTAGCGATAAAAATATAATTTGAATCTAAAAATTGTTGTATAATTGTGGTAAAAATACCACAAAATATAATTGTTTCTTTTTAACTTTTTGTATACTAGATTATATTGTTAATAGGAAGAATGGATCCAACCACTATATATATATATATATATATATAGCTGAAATCAGTCAAAATATTTCGAATCGAGTTCGAATATCGAATATCAAATTGACATATTAATAAACAGAGCAGACTCTGAGACTGGCTTCACTAGTTAGCAAATATTTAAGGTAGCAGCCACAGATCATTTATAATATATATTTATAAAGATATATAAATATGAACAGCAGTAGCAAAATCGAGAACCCGACGGATGTGGTTGTGCGGAGAAATAAGATGCACATCATCAGCAGCATCATCAGTCTAAGCAACGAGGAGATTGCCGAGGTGCACCAGTGGCTGCAACAGAGCGAGTTTAATGCAACGCGAATGCGACGCGAATTCTCCGATGTGCTGCCCTTGGCGGAGATGATTAAGCGGGATCATCCGCGTTTCGTCGATCTCAACAACTTTCCGAAGCGCAGCAGTGTACAGCGCAAGCTGGCCAATTGGGAGGCCTTCAACTACAAAGTGCTGTCCAAGTTCAATCTGCAAATGAATACCGATTTCATGAGGCTGCTCTCGACGGGGGCACATGGTGCCGCCGAGGTTTTGCTCAGTGAGATAATCCGTGTGAAGCGTCAACGTGTGATGGATCAACGGAATGCGGTCCTTGCCCAGGACCAGACCTGGGAGGAAAACGACGAGGTCAAGACGGTGATCGTTAGCAAACAGGTGGGCGACAGCATCGTTCAGGTGCCCCAGAAAATGATACTCTACTCGCTCTACGAGATATTGGCACGCGACAATAAAGTCAAGGATCTCATCATTGAAACGAACCACAAGCGACTCGCCCACATGAAGCACATCATCAAGCTGAAGAGCGCGCGCATAGATGAGCTGCTCAGCCAAATGGGCAAGTAAGCCACAACTCCTTCACACCTCTGCTCAGCTACGTGACTCTAGGATGTACCAGTAAACCTCATCCAAATACTTCCATCTCTTACTAGTCGTTGTCGGAGGAAGCAGAGATAAGTAAGAGAAAGAGGGAGAGAGAGAGAGAGCGACAACGAGAAAGATAGAAAGAGAGGGAAATTGCGTATTTTATTTTGGACTTAGAGTTAATCAATTGCTTATTTTGTATTACAACAGACAGACAGACAGAGAGAGAGAGAGAGAGATAGAGAGAGACAGAGAGAGAGAGACACAGAGATAGAGAGAGAAATCAATCGATTCACTTACGTAAACACTTCCATTGCATCAATTCCAATTCCAAACGTAAATGGCATTTATTAAATATTGGCAAGATACCAAATTGTACTTGAATCAAATAAATTATTAGTTTCAGTTTCAATTGTTTTTTTATAACCATTTCACTTTTGATTTGTTTCATTTAAATTCTAGCAATAAATAAATAAATAGTTGTGGGTTTCATATTACACTGTCATTATTTAACTATTTAAACTTTTCAACGTTTTTCATTCTAGATTATTTGCTCTTTCTATGGTATTCCCAATATTTCCGTTCTGTGACTTCGATCATGTATTATAACAGTTTATTATATAGCTGCAATTGGCCAAAAGATTTAATCTTCTATTCTTGAAATTTCCGCAGAGTTTTTACTCGTTCAACAGTCTAAAGGATTCGATAGATGATTCGTAACTGGCCTTAAGTGGTGTTTTTTGACCGATTTCTATGCATTTTCCCGATTAATCCCGACGGCAGGCTCTGGTTGAGACAAAGTCGAGCATTAAATAAAACAAAGAAATAATCCGTTTGTTGTTGGTTGACTGCTGCGAGTATCTTGTAGATACAACAATGTGCAGCCAAGTTGAATGAGCGTCAAATTCGCAGTTTGATGGCTTAATTAAATTAAGTTTTATGGTTTTGTTCGTGGGTGTGTTTGCCTGTGCGAACAGGCACAACAAACTAAGTAACTGTATACATATATATATATATATATATATATATATGCGAAAATGAGCGTTAAACGCTGTGATAAGCATTAAAATACACACGCAAACACTAGTCATTTATATATATGTACTTATGGGCGATAAAAATTACAATTCCGCGTGTCAGGTCAGTCGCATGCCTCATCGTCCTCCTCCTCCTCCGACGACGACTTATATCACAAGTCTTATAGTATTACATGTGGTAATTTGATATAGTCGACAAAATGCGATTCGTGTGTATTCGAATTAAATCGAATATTGGCCATTTACTTGGCTAAGTTGGCAATTGACTTTTGCTTAGCTTAGCACAAGAACAAGAAGAAGAACACGATGAATGACGCTAACTGTTTGCCCGAAAGCGTCAACACATTAAGTTTACACACCTATATATACACACCTATATATATATATATACAATTATATATACACCTCACTATTAAATTTCAACCTCGTCTTTAAAATAGCTTTAGAGATGACGGACCAGTTTTGAAACGGTTCACAAAATATGAAATATCCATTTTCTAATGCAGGATTTTTATACATAATAAATCGATTTAAAAAAAACAATATAAGAAATTAAATAAAAGATATATGAAGATAACTATAACTCGATCCAGATCACGTCAACGTATTTGACATATATACATATATATAATTGTTGTCATAAAATATAATATTAAAAATATTAAGTAAAATATATATATTTATATATATATATATATATATATATATATATATATATGTGTGTGAACATATTCCTCTATCCAGATGCATGCCTTCGATATCAAGTTTCAGTAGTACTGGTCAAACAGCTAAATTGATATGACGTTAAACAGCTTTTGAACCGGTTCAAAAAACCAATAAATATGATTATGTCAATGCTCTGAACCAGCACGTGCATCGCAAGGGACCACAGCAAACTCAATGGGCTTCCTCCACAGCCACAGCTGTGCTTCTTATGATTTCCCATGGCCCTGTCCCTGAAACTTTTTTGCGAATTGTATTCTCGCAGAGCAGAGAAGAGCAGAGCAGAGAGTAGTTGGGTAACGGGTGAATACGTATCGATTTCTAGAGTCTGGCTTTGGCAACCGAGTGGCTTATGCAACACGAATTGGCAGTTGCAGTATCATTTAGAAGACCACTCGAGCACATAAGGGTTAAGTACACGTGGTAAGTGGTAACACTATATAGACTTGAATATATAGTTGATGGCTTGTTGAAAATCCATATATGATATTTGATGGATTGGTGACAATGCGAAATTTGTTTGGCCAAGGCTAAATGGTTTCTTTCAGTGTCAGGCCTATTCAGAACAGAAATTGAATTGAATTGCATTGCTTTAGCAAGGTCAAAGTTTATTAACCCATTGTGTGTGACATGTGGCAAGTGGTCTGTGTGTTGTGGGGCATGCAATGCAAAGTGCAGAAACATTTCAGACGACGTCTGCCACTACTTCCGTTTCCCCCACTACTCCTGCTTTAGGAGGGCTGCACAGGCGAAAGGTCAGCATAAAAATTTCATGCCTCTCGACAACAACAGTTCAACGCAGTCGACAAAGGGGCGAATTGTCGACACGCAACTAATTAAATGGCGACAACGTTGTCTCAAACAGACACACGCCCCCCCTCGCCACCTCCCATTATACCACGCCATGATTCACCCCCTGGCAAGTGAAAAAAAAGATAAAAAAAAGAAGAAAAATACTCGCGCGATTTGTATTTCAGAGGAAATTGTGCCACAAACATTTTTGTAACCACAACTCACCCCATCCCCTACACCCCCCCCCCCCACCCGTCTCATCTTGCCCATACTCATTGGTTAATTATGCAATTTACACATGAAATAAACAGTTTAGTAGTGAAATATTTTTGCCGTTTTTAATTGACAAAACTGTTTTCGGAATTTTGCACAATTTACACAAATAGAAAACATCAAATGCTGTGCCAAAAAAAAACACATTGAAAAATGGAAAATTCTCAAGCAAATGGAAATGTACGTCAAAAAATTCGCATTCGACGTCGCTCGTAAATATTATGGAAAATGTGTTGAAAAATTCTATGAACTAACCCCCACAAAGCTACAACAAAAATACCAAAATAAAAACAGCATCTAAATTTCCAAAGAATTACAACTAGAATTTATGGATGCCCAGAGGGAAATACTTAACAAAAGTTATGCGTCCATTCACAAATTATATAGTCAGCAAATGACGTATGAAAATCTTTGACAAACACAGTTTTAGTTTTTCCCAAAAAAAGTATATGTGACTCATATTAGTATATATAGCATCGTATATCAATGACAATGACAATGCAATAATATAATAAGTTGTTTACAAATAGCAAAGTCATATAACCATTAAGTTTTAGGGTTCTTTTTAAGTGTACTTGACTAACAGACACCCTATGCTAAAGTAATTAGTTGTATCTTTGCCGATTAATCTGTCAATAATTGATTAACAAAATACTTTTGTGCTTCCTCAAATGTTGAGTGACAGGCCTGATTAGGATTATACATATGCAACTGATAAGCCTCTGATAAGCCTGCGATAAAAACATTTTCCTAATACCCTCAAACCCTATCGACTTATACCGACTTAGTTAGGGTATCAAATTGCTTGTACGTATTTAATATGGCAAAGTCATCAAATTGGTATATCAATAATAAAATACTTTGATTATCCAGTTGGATACAGCTAATCGAACTTGTGTGGTTTTACACTCTATACAGCTATATAATTATCTAAGTGGAACCGATTTTCGTAGCCATTTGAAATTTAAATGAACAAACACGACATTTGCTTGAAATCCCCATGTGAAAATCGTATCAAGACAAATCAACTATTGCTCAAAATCAGGCTTCTAATTTACTATTGCACTTAAGAACGATCGAAATCGAATTCCCACTCAAAGACTTTGCAAATTTAATGATTGTAGAATTTAAGAATGGAGTTGAAATCTTCTCGTAACAAAAATTGATTTAATTTCTCAAAAACCTGTCGTTTCTAATGAATAATAAACAAATTTTTGTTTGATGGAAAAATAACAATAAGATAAATTTGCATCTTACGGAATTCTGTGCATAAAAGTTTAGAGAAATGGCAACAGGGACGTGACTAGAGATAATGATTAGGAATTTATGTAGTCAATGTGTCTACTTTAATGCGTTTCACAAAATTTTACTATCCTCTACAAACGTAAAAAAAGATAAAGAAGCACAAAAAGTGCAAACTGAGCAAAATTATTATCCATTTTTTGTTGTTGCTAGCGTCAGCTTTGAAGTTCAGTTTTGCTATATCATAAAATAATTGCCTGGCCCCCAAAACTGAACTGTATACATTATGGGGAGACATACACACATATATATATATATATCATATACACCCTGGCAACGATTTATAGCTATTGTATGACTATTTTACACAGGTATTAAATGTTTAGTTCTAAACACGTTATTTTCTTCTCTCTCTCTCTCTCTCTTGGGCTGCGTCTCTCTCTCTCTCTCTCTCTCTCTCTCTATCTGTATGTATATATATATATAGCTATGTATGTATTATGTGCCATCTTTGCTTATATCCAACCCATCGATTTTGGCATTGCTAATGATTTGACGAAAATGTTTTTATAATCGTTGTACCTCGGTATACTACACAGATATATATAAGTTTTATATAGTTGTATACTATACGGTTTAGCACAAAGTTCAAAATGATTTATGACAATATTTTTGCAGCGTTTTTTCTTTCATAATTGTGATGATATAATTACCGACAATTTAGTAGCCTTAACTCTATCAGTCTGTTTGTCGGTCTGTGTGTTTCTATTTGTTTATTTGTTTGTTTGCCACTTGTTGGTGATAATTTTGTTGTTTTGCTACTTTGTTTTGTACACAGACACTGTGAACCGGTTCTCACTTCAATTATATAGTAGAAGGCATTAAATTGGGATTTACATCCATATATATATATATTTATAAAAAAAAGATACTTGGCTTATCAAACATTTGAATGCATACCTGCAATGAGAAGAGCAAGAAAGATGGGATTTAGTACGATTTAAATAAATATATATTTTGACACATATACAAATATGCCACAAAAACAAGTTTATTAATTGTGTTTTGAATATTTAACGTTAGTTTCCTACACGATTTAGCTGAACGCTGATCTTTTACTCTTTGTTTCTCTTTAAAATCTGTTTAAAATCAAAGCTTAAGTCTTGTTCAACAAGATTGAATTCTTTTAACTTTTCCACACACAAGTCATTCATTTATTTTAATCAATATAAGCCTTGCTTTTTAATCGCTCTTACTTATTAAATTATATATTATATATATATGCGCGCATGTTGTTTTAAAGTTACTTTGATAGGTTTGAAAATATTTTATACAAAAACACTTTCACGTACGACGAAGAAATAAATTTTGACAAAGCAACATAATAATAATTAAAATAAAACCAATGTGAATTTCTTGGTCTCTTGCGAAAAGTGCAAGTCTTTGAAAATTGCGGTTTTATTTTGCGTACATTTCTAGTTGCGGTCAAAAGTTTCGACGGGCCGTGCGATGTCGACTGACAAACTGAAATATGTGAAATTATTAAAATCCATTCAATGGCACTTGCACTCACAGAGAGAGAGAGAAAGAGAAAAAGAGAGCGGGAGAGAGCTGCTGCTGTGAGAAAGAGACAGACATTATGGTTTACTATCAATTGAATGCCAAGTGTGTTTCTCAACTGATGCCGGCTGGCTGGGGTAAGATTAGCAGCAAGGTAAGGGTAGGGAATGACGAACGGGGAATGGGGAATTGGGTATGAGGTGCTATGTGCACTGTGACATTATCAAGCAGAATTCATGTGCATGTGTGTGTGTGTGTGTGTGTGTGTGTTTACATTAAGTATAACACTCATTGATGGGTGTTTCAAAGTGTGATTGTGCACTGAATGCAAAATTAAAGCGATTAACTTTAGACGCAACAGCTGATCAGCTGATCAAACGCATCTGATTAACTACACTCAAGAAAAAAAATGTATATTCTTAAATTAAGAAAATTTATCAACTTATTATTATTGTTGTTTATTTTTTTATTTTCTTAAGTGCAGAGTAGATTTTTGTAATTTATAAAAATACATGTCTGATTTCTTTGTGTTTTACAAAATTTGTATATTTTTATTAAACTTTAGTATTTTACACCTCCATACATACACACATTCTATATAATTTATTAAGTTATCTAATTTCATTTGTTGACGATTCGAATAGAGAAAGTTTTATTACTATTTTCTTCTGATTACAATTCTTATTTTTCTCAGTGTGCAGCTTGTCGATTGTTGTTTGTTACGCTTCTTCTTCTAAATATATATTTTGTTATATTTTTCCTATAAACATATAATGGGAGCAATTCAAAAAAAGAAGCTTTCTCCTTGACCCTTTGTTATCTGAGTTCTTTGTTATATTTCTGTGCTGATTTAGCAGCAAAAAAATCTGCTTACTTAATTAGCAAAGCGGAAGGGAAAAATAAGCATTAATCACAAAGAATGTGGAGAAATGTGTATTTTTTTACGCCTAAGAAGTGAGATTCATTCAAATTGCTGATGTAAATTTAAACGATAATAAAATGATCCTTAAGTATCTCTTAATTTTTATAACTTAGGCTTAAGGCTCGCGTGATTTATCTGAAGTCGCAGCTTTTTTGAATACTTTTCACGTCAGATCATGCCAGATCACAAGTTAAGGCCAAATGGGTGCTTAGGTTTGATCTTTATGTGCTTACGCATAGTTTGTATAGTATCAAATATTTAGAATGTAAATTTTACACAATAAATGTACTTAATTGATTCTGACTGTCAACTCAACAAATTTACAACGGACACTTTTTGTTGTTTAACAAATTGCAAATGAAACTCGAAACCTATAACGAACAATTGACCCATTTGAGTGCAAATATTATCGCTGTCACTTGCGGAAGGGGAAGGTGTGATTGTGTCAGTGTCAGTGTGTGCTCGAAGAGGAGGGGAAGGGGGTTGGACAGCGGGTGCATCCACTTGTTCGTTCATTGCACGACGCCTCTGATAATAACAAAATGCACTGCAAATTCAATCAACATGAATGCACTCGAAATAAATATTCACTATTTTCGTCATGTGAACTGAATCGACCAGAAACTACACTTGCACACGCAAACCCCCACACACACACACACACACACACACACACACTAGCATATAATAACATTATCAACAAACTCGAAAGTTACAACAACGCCTACAAAATGCACGCATCTCAAAATTCAATTGCACAGATTGGATTTGCGTCTGGTGCGTGTTGATATACTCCTAGGGTACATATATATATATATATGTACGCCTACAGTGCCCATCTCTATGTGAACGTTCACATTATCAACTCAACACACAGAGACCGCACTTATGTTTGCGAGTATTAATATTCTTTTATACTAAAAAAAAACGAAGCAGCTGCCAGCCCATTTCCCCTAAGTAATAAGCCCCACCATACTCCCATCCACCAAGCAATACCCTCTCTCCATATAATCTTAAAGTCCATTGTAAATTCCCATCTAAAAATGAACATAATGAAGTTGATTAAGTGTGTAAAAAGGTTTAAACTTTACTTGCACTATAATCGGAATTAGATTCAATACTTATCTTCTAGCTAAATCGGAATCAACTATGCTATATACTTAATGTTTACTATAATCTGAGATGAATTCTTTGTGGGCTTCTAAAAGTTATATATATATATATATATATATATATATATATATATATATATATATATATATATATATATATATATATATGTATATATATATATGTATATATATATATGTATATCTATATATATATTTATATAAATATTTTAATTTCAACCACAAGTTGTTATTGTTTTTAAAATCGGATTTATTAGGGACTATAAATCATTTAAATCATTTTTAAAACTTCTTTGGAAAAAAAAACAAGTTATATTGTTTATTGTGACGTCATGGGAAATTCCATTGTATCAGCTTTGGCAACGGGGCAATTGCAGCAAGACAGATGCCAAATATGCTCAGCGACACCAAATATGTCTGTGGCATAATCTGTTTGTTTTTAGATATGTACACCTACATATGTATTGGTATATGTATGTGTAGCTGTCAATTGATCAATGTCTCATTTAGTCAATCGCGCATGCGGACATTGGCTGCATTCAAATCGGAACTTGAAGCGCTCTCTCAATTGCCCATCGACGGAAGGCATTTGTGAAGTGTTTGTTGTTATCGTTTTGTTATTGTTGTTGTTATTGTTATTGTTGTTGTTGTTGCTTTTGCTTTTGCTGTTATTATGGAAATGTCGTTTTGCTCATCCGATCTGGCAAAGTAAAAGTGTCCACCAGCAACGAATGCAAATCTATGCCTGGCATTGGATATCAATTCTCAAAATGAGCTCAGCTGTTTCAGCTATTTTATCGTTGCGTGTACGAAGCGGAGGAAGGTAGAAGATGGGATGGATGCAGGCTGAAGACAAATTGCGGAACTTCCGGTTTGCTGCTCAAGTAAATTAAAAGCTTTTCTGCACATGTGCCAAAAACGGAAAACAGTTAAGCAAAAGAGCTTTAAGCTTGCACACAGCTTCCAATGGAGCTTGATTCAAAATGACGCCCACTTTAGAGACCAACCCAAGCTGTGAAAATCGTATCTGGCCTTTTTTTAAATGTGATCAGTGAACGGAAAAATTCAAAATTGCGACCGATTCAGAGATCAACTTAGAAAAGGCAAGCTGCGATAATCATTTGATGGAAAAAAGCTTTATTTTTGTTAAGTGTGATCAGTGAACGAAAATTGAAGAATGACCTATATTTGTTGATTGTTGAGGCAGTGGACCTTGAGCTTACCTCTTTGCCACGTAGACGGCATCGTTGACATCGGAATGGTGGGCGGGATCATCGTTGAGCAGCAGTACGACAGGTGTGGGCAAAAACTCGTCGAGGATATGATTGTGCGCCTGAGCCCGGCTCAGCAAACTGATCGCCGTCGATGAGGAGCACGACGAGGTCGACGATGACGATGACGATGTCGATGCATTCGATGAGCCCGCCGGCGATGGAAACGTTAATGTGCGATCAGCTGCAGCAGGATTGGCAATCGATAGCTTCGAGGAGTGCTTGTGGGAGGTAAAACTGCGCCGGATCGACTGTAAGCTCTGCCGCAGAAATGATTCGCGTTTGATGTGCTGTGTATTGTCGTTGTGACGTATCGTGGGCAACGGGTGTGGTTGATCTAAGGTTGCCCCCACGGCGGCAGCATCAAAATGCACCTTGCCGGGCAGCGATTGAGGGCGTGGCAACGATGCGTGTGAAGTGTGTGGCGAATGTTCGAGCAGCTCCTCGTATTCGTGGGCATTGCAACGTAACAGTTGCACCTCCTGCTCACTTAGTTCCAGCTCCAGATCCTTGTCCAGCTGCAGCTGCTCCTGTTGCTCATTTTGTGTTTTGGCTCGCTTTGATTTCGTTTTGGGCTTTTTCAGCTGCAGCTTAAAGCGAGTCTTTTGCTTTTTTGTGGACTCGTCGGCGAGCATCAGCGATGAAATGTCCGGAAATGGTTTTATGTCCGGCGAACGCAGCAATTTTGTTGGCTTTTCATTATTATTATTGTTTCTACTATTATTATTATTATTAATATTGTTATTGTTGTTGTTCTTTCTGCTGTGGCTGCTCTTCTCACTTAAACTGTGGGATTTGATGAGAAACAAATTTGATTTGTTCTTTGTGGCCTTTAGCTGTTGCAGCGTCGCCTCCGCTTCCTTCCACGAGGTCTCAGAGTCGACCTTTCCGCTAATTTCAGCCATTGTATTATATATATATTTATATAATTATCTAATTTTATTCCTTTTCCTGTTTGTATTTCACTTTCTGTCTGTCTACGTTTTGTTTATTGTTCTAGTTGGCAGGCAACCTTAGCTTTCTGTTTTCACTATCAACGACAGCATCACGACCACCTTTGATCACCTTTCTTTGACTGCGTACAAATAAGAGAAGGCAAGTTATTTTTATACGGCTCGCCGGCACTCAATGCAATCGTTGACAGATGCGAGGAGAGCTGATCGGAGCAAAGCCGAGCTGAGGTGAGGTGCGAGGCGCGAAGTGAGAGCGCAGGTTCACTCAACTAACACTCACACACACAAATTGGTGGTGTTCATTGGCATTGGTGAGCTCTCATTAAGTGCAGTCTAACAAGATGCAGCTGCTGTTCATTTGTGCGTGTGAGAGAGAAATATAAAAAGGATAGAAGATAACATCTCCAATTCGCATTTAAAGTTTTTTTTTTGTGTTTTCAAGTTTAAAGAAGCTCAATTTAGTTTAAAATTATTAATGCTTCTTAGCAATTGCTGTTTATTGATGGCTTTTTTTTGATAATTACTTAATAACATGTCAATTTGTACAAATTGCCTTAACTGCAACTGTTAATTTTTGTCGTTAGCACCTTGTGTATGGGTTATGTGTATGCCTGTGTGTATACACGATATGCCTGTCGAAGAGTACCAACTGATAATTTGGCGTATCTCAATCATAATTATCATAGATTAAGGTAGTAAATTCTATTCTACAGTGATAATAATTGATTTTTTTTGTTGTATTTGCGTAATGGAACTCGCCCTCTTTCTCTATTTCTTTTTCTCTCTGTCAGCCTCTCTTTGGCATCAGCTGTTGTCTTGAATTGAATTTGCAGAATGTAACTTCTTTTATGTGAACTACAATAGATGGCGCCACACAGCAGCCGCCCGGTATTTTACGACGGTCACACGCACACACACACAGTTAAGCTAGCTCTCACTTCGCGCTGTCAGCTTGTCACGCTATTGTTGTTGTGGTTTGGCCAACAGCAGTTTTTTGGCTGCTTGCTGTGCGCTTGTTTCTGATTTTACCGCTTGCTTTTGTTGTTCTTGTTGTTATTTCTGTTGTGCTGTGGAGTCCAATACGTTGTTTCTTTTCTTATTTTATTTGAATGTTTATTTTTTTTGTATATCTCTTTTCTGATTTTTTTTGCATTTATTTTTGGCCACGACACAGAGCCAACAGTTTCCGTCACTTGTGCTTTATGATGTCACTTGGCCGCACTCTCGTTTATATCCACATTTACATTTATATATTTCTACAGGCCGGCAAAATTTTGTGCGAAAAATATGTGTGTGTGTTTCAATAACGAAGACAGTTATTGCTGTTGTTGATGTTTTGTTGTTAATGCCGCACTTAATAAACATTAACACTTAAATTAGCCATTTTATTTAGAGATAAAACTTATTGTTTGTTGTTTTTGCCAGAGATAGCAAGCAGAATACAAAATCACACACACAATGGGGAAAAAAATTGGAAAGAATAAAAAAAAAGTACAAAAAAAGACGAAGTGTGGAAAAGCGGCCACAAGCTGCGCTGCTTTAAAAGCTCTTTCTCTCACTCGCTCCCGACGGATGCCCGTCTGCTTTGTCGTTCGCTTTCGCACTGAATTTGAAATTGAAGCGCCGTTGTGGCCAGACCCAACGTCCAGCCAACTAGCAGTGAACAGCAGCAGCAGCAGCAGCAACAGCGACCCTACATCAACAATACAGCAACAACAACATCTGAGACGAGGTGTCGACGAAACGACGCGACGTTGCTACGAACGCAAATCGTGGCCACATGCATATGTGTGTATCTTATGGATGTGTGCACACATATGCATTCGTGCGTGTGTTTGTGTGTGTATTAAACTTCTTCTTCGGAGCGCTTATCATGCTGCGGTGCGGTGCGTTGGCGTCGGCGTTAGCGTCAACGTTCACGTCGTTACTTGCTGTTATATTATGTTATTGTTGTTAAGAAATTTAACAATGAAACGAGAAAAGAATCCGCAGCCGCAGACAGACTACAAAATTTCTGCTGCTGCTCTCGCTCTCTTTCTTTGTCTCTTTCTGTCTTTCTGCCAAACAGGTGCTTAGTTTATCCAAGGAGGAGGAGCAGCAGCAGCATCAGGAACAGCAGCTCAGTACATCGACAGAGATCAACGGCAGCTGAGATTTTCCGGCACGCGAGCTTTAACTATTCACTTTAACCGTTTGCTGTTCGTGCACCTTTCGCTCTGTAAATTATTTTTGGTTGTGCCGCAACAGCGTTAAATTCAATTTTTTTTACTGACCTTAAAACCATTTGCCAATACACTCATACACACAACTACACATACAGACACAAAAGCGACACACTTTTTTTCTTTCCCTTTGGGGCACCATATGATGATTTTTCAGTTTTGCTTTGTGCCATTGTGCAAAAAAAAAATGAGCAGAAAAAATAAAACTAAACAACATTAAAATAAATGAACTGACAAAAGAGAAATATAATAATACAAGCAGCCCATTTCCCCATAGCACCAAACCACAACCAAATGCTTTGCTATCGTATATACTAAATAAACGGCACTTGCATCGCCCCTCTCCTTAACCACCTTAAAGAGTACTTGTAGCCATAATTGAACTTTTAATGTATTATTTTTGATAAAAATCGAAAGATAAGCGAAGCAAATGTTTATCGATGTGGCAACGCTGCTGTTCACCACTGCATGCTAAATTGAATTCGCCGCCGAGCTGAACCCTCGCTCAGCCTTCGTCGTCGAGCCCAAGGCGCAGCAGCTCTCAAGTTCGACGCATCGTAAGCCCCAGCAGCGCTGGCAGCAGTCACGGCCGTCCACCCCTCAGATCACCAGCGCCAAAACCGCAACCGACAACAACAACAGCGAAGAGTACAATAATCACATTGCAAGGGCAACAGTGTTTTTTTTTTTATCTTTCTAACTTTTGATCCGATGGGGTATTTAAAGATTCCCTGTGGTCGCAAGAGATGAATAAAAAATGGGTGTATTCCTGACGCCCTTAAATTTTTATTATATCAATTATAAAAATAATTAAATTTAAAATGGTTATAATTTATGAAACTAACTCTTTTAATCCGATTTGAGATTTCACACAACTAACATTTACATTTGTATAGGGTATTTAGTAGTTGCGTGCTTTGACTGTACTTTTTTTTAAAAATTTTATTTTAATGTGGGGCGTCACTTTTATAGGGCGTTTTGTTTGTTTAATGGTCGCATATAACATTGTTTCCACAAGTAGGTCTGAGGTTCGAGGAAAACTTTAATATTATTAAGACAAAGCGGACAAAATAAAAACTTTATAAGAAATCGACATGAGTAATTTATTACTAGGCTCGCGCGTTATACGTAATAAATAGTTACTATAGCATAGCGCCACATTCATAGAACATTGCGTAAAAAAACACAACAAAAACTAAAAAAAAAACAATTATAACAAAAATAATCTTTGCACCCCGAAAATCATATGACTAATGTCTCCAGGTGTTCAACATTTGGAAAGATATGACAACAAAATATTCTGTACACCTGTCGCATTAACCAAACAGCGTCGACATGGACGCACAAGGTATACCCCTTCCAAAAAAATATATATAATTTTTTATTTTTCAAATAGGCCCACTCCTATCTATAGATATTACTTTGAAATGGTGGCATGACATCTATTTAATTAGTAATACAAATGAGTTGTCAATCGAAACCCGGAAAAGCTTCTGTAAGGCTTCCCGTGACTAATAGGCGTCTGTCCATAAATTGCAATATATGCGTACCATAGATATATATATATACATTACAGTACAGACTTATGCATAATTCTTACTTATGTAAGCAGTTAATTTGAATTATATATTCACTTTTCCTATTAAAGTGGTAATTGCAAGTGTGGCAAACAAAAGAAAAGATTTTTTTCATATATAGTATATATTTTCTGGATCAACAGGCTAATCGATATACCTTTAACCCAGCTGCTCTGCTTTTATCTAGTAATGAGATCAATATGAGAATTAATCTGTGACTATACCGTGGGTGCTTATTTTTAGATCTCGATAAAATTTGTCGAGTTAATATATATTTTTTATCAGCTATTTTTCTCTCCTCTTCTTAAATTATAATTTATAGTCTGTAGCTCTGAGATCGACGTGTTCACACGGACGTTTTTGATCCTGATATAGAATATATATAATTTATGGGATTGGGGATATCTGCTGCTGCTTTTTACTAACTTACCTTTTTCCCCCTATTTTTATTTTTTTTGGCGAATTACAAAGCAGCCGGTTTCAAGGTCGTGCTCTCTCAACTGAAGCATTATTATGACATAGGTTAAACAAAAATATTAACATTATTCACATATAAACTGTTTTTGTTTATTATAAAAATAAAAACTGATTATGCGACCAAATTAAAAAAAAAATCTATTTTAATGCGCAACCAAATATTTTGACACAATTCGCGCAAATTTATGACAAAAACACACACAGATCAACACACAAAAAAAATTATATACGTATTCTGATATATATATATACATATATAGGGAAAAACTCGATCGTGCTATCAGCCACGACTAAGCGTATAAATGTCGATGGGTTAAAGAGATGACAGAAGATTTTGAGTCAAACGATGTCGGTCTACGGCTCTGGAATTGACGCACGCATGGACTATACTATGTTATATAGTATATAAATAGCATATTTATAATGTCTGTATATAGAATAGCTAATAAATCAGCACTCGACATATATTTAAACAATGCTGGCACGCGCAATTCCAAATTCGCTGGATTATCAAGAACTAGTCAACAAAAGTCTTTTAATCCATTTATATTTATATAAATATATATAGATATATATATTCCAAATTGATGTGTGTGATTTAACAAAAGGTTGTTCAACTTTATAACCCACTTTTCAGTCTTTAACCATCTGTGTAATCAGTTTCATAATGGAGAACGGATCAAGCTTTTAATCTACGGATTACTAAAGGGTCCAAATCTATTATCAAGTAGGTAATCAGAAAAAATTCCACTCTATTCTATTAATCTGTGCAAATTGTTTGTTTACATTTTATGCGAAAAAGCTATTTAAAAATAGAACCGAATTGTATAAATTGATAAGGGATTATTTATTTGGGAAATAAAAAAGTAGAGATCGCATACTATTGGAAGTTGTTATTTAAAAGATCGGACGATCTTATAGCTTCTAATCAATGGCTACAAAATCTGTGATATTTTTATAAAAATTATTTTAAATCAGATAAAAACAAAACAGTTCTTCCAGAAGAAGTTTATTTCTTGACTTTTACCGTTTATAATCTTTATATGTATTATTGCAGTAATATTATAAAAAAAAGGTGACTTCCCATTCATAATCAGATAGTAGCTCATTGTTAAGGTTGTTGAAGTTAATTAGCGGTAATTAAGGTTACTTGAGGTGATTATTGTTTGGATTGTATCTATTTAATGGACTCACCTGGAATGCTTCCGTTTCGCATTGTCGCCTAGCGAACCAGTTGAGGCAAATTGCGTTAACCTATCGAAAAAAGAAAGTAAAAAACGTTGCAAAACCTCCAAAAAAAGATAAATTTACTATAAAAAAATTCAATATTTTCTCAATTACATATTTATAGCATTTATTATGCAATAGTAAACTTTTAGACTTGGTCAGTTTACGGTTTAACTTTCTCAATAAACTTGAAACTTGAACAAACAATTTTATAGAATATTAAATGCTATTTGATATTCTTTTGATAAACAATTTTATTGTTTTAAGTGTGTTAACAGTTTGTTAGTTTTACACATAAAGTTGGTCAACGAACATTATATATATATATATATTATATATATATATATATATATATATAGCTCAATGCCAATGTCTCAAAGCCAATTTCAAATATTTTCCGACACACAAACAAGTATTAAGTTTCAGTCTGCATTTTTGCGCTTTTTTTCTAGCCGTCTGTCAAAACTTAGTATTTTCCTTTCGCTGCTTTCTATTTGCACAACTTTCTTTATATGTGCCCCTACTTTTCCTCCTCCTCATCCTTCTTGTCTATGGTTATGTGCGCAAACCTTGACATCGGTGCACAAAGGTTATGTTTTCCGCTTTCATAATTCACAATTACACAATCAAAAGGAAGCCCCAAAATGCATGTATGTGTGTCTCTTTCGCTCTCTTTTTCTCTCTCTCTCTCTCTCTCTCTCTCTCTCTCTCTCTCTTTCTCTCTCTCTCTCGCTCTCTCTTTCTCTATGCATACATGCATGCATTTGAGTGTTGTGTTGCAACACCAGCAGCAAACATTTCTGTTTGTCTGAGCAAAAATCCAGGGGTCGCTTGCAGCCCAGCGAGCTACACGGCAAACGCATAGTGTGCTTCTTCTCGCTAGCCGAAAGTCTCACACACACACACTTACACATCGCTGCCAATAGGGGGCGCTCACACGTATACATACCTTGATTTTGCATTTGCACAGAGATTTTTGCCAAATTTTCGCAAGAGTTTTACATGCTGTTGCGTATGGTAAAATTTTTCCAAACACTTTTTACACTTTTTGTGAATTGTTCTTGTTGTTGTTTTGACTGCGTGCGCTTTAACTGTTCCTTACGCTTCCGCACAGGATTATGCCAATTGCGAATTTCGGACTTTTTTCGGTTGCGTGTTGTGTTAACTTTTAAAAGTAAAAATTTCGCACGGCTGTTCTGCTGTTCTTTATTTCTATTATTATTATTTGTTTTTTTTTTGTATACCGGAGAGATCCCGTTAACGATACGACGCGCTCAACTATCCAAAGAATATGACAAGGGCCGCTGCTACTTCTGCTGCTGTTATAACTGTTTCTGCTATTCTGTCGCTGCGGCATTATGGCATTCACAGTCACAGCAGCAGCAGCAGCACCGTTAGCCTTAGCTGTTGCGTTGGTGGTGGGTTTAAGCTTGCAAGCCACCACCAAATGGTGGCAGCGCCTACAGTGGAACATATTGGCAATACAGTTGTCACTCGCTAAAGTGATGCACAAACAAATGTTATTCTTTTAAAAAAAATGTCCAAGCTCCCTTTTGAATAAATTGTTAATAACTCGTACTTCTCTAGAAAACAACATAATCTCAATTTGTAGCTACAGAAATTATACTTTCTTTGACTATATTCTCGACCTATACGAAAGTGACGCGAATTATAATAATTTGGGTGGTGTATGTGTGTGTATGTGCTGTGAGTTTTTACATATTGCAACGGTAAAGTCAATTAAAGCGCGTTTCGTTGCCCAGGGAGTGATTAGCGAGCAAGCGAGCAAACATATTGAATGAAAAGAGAGCATCACAGAATGCACACCATTGTAGAGCAAGAGGAAGAGAGCGTACATCACAGCACAACATGCATATGGACTGATAGAAACAATGTGCAATGCAATGTATACACATATACATACAAATGTAAGGAGCACAACTCAGATGCTGTCAGCCAAATATTTATCGCACTCACACTTTACTGAAAGTGAGTATGCGCATGTATATATACATGTATATATGTATATATTTCTGCAGCGGAATCTACTTTCCATAATTAAAAATAAGCTAAATTGATAACACTGATATTTGTGCGCGTATGTGTGGTCATATTGTTATGCAATGCGCAGCTGTTGCATTTACTTTTCGAATAAGATTGTGTGCACGATAAACGTACCTTTCTAGTAAATATAAATACTTCTTTTAGTAACACGTGACTGAAAAGATCTCAGCACGCGCTCATCTCTAATGCTTAAGGCGTCAGCAAAAAGCAGAATCAGTGACAAAAGCAACGGTTAAAGCAGAAACGAAAGGTCAAGCTTATTAGTGGGCGCTGATGTAAGTTACGCAGCGCCACCTAACGCCTCTCAAGCGCAACGCAGATCTGCGTGTGTGTGGGCATTTGCTTATTGAGCAAGCGAAAAACAAAACGAGAAGTTCACGCAATAAATTAATTGGCAACAAAACAGGCAGCCGTCACGCTTAGACAACTAGCGCCAAAAAAATATATGCCCAGCTGATAGATAAACAGCCAACAAAAACAAAAATACACACCCATTATTTCTAAATGTTAAACACATAGCAAATTTCAAATGAGCAACGAGCAAAAACGAAAACAACAATTACATGTAAAAACTAAGATCGCTGACCTTGCAAAAATTAAGCGAATTGGAGCGAAGTGAACAAAATGTGTCCGTTCAACTCTATTTCGTAGCAAATATTTACTTAGGCTGAGAGCTTTTTTTACTGTTACTTTAACAGCTGCTTACCGCTCCTCGCTGGCACTGAAGCCAACCGATGCTGATGTCACCTTTAGCGTCTGTCGCAACAGAGATCCAAGGACACTGCGCGTCGCTGTCGGCTTTTTAATGTTACAGCTGCTAGGATCAGTGTTGCAGCGCGGCCGATAAATTTCGTTGAGATTGGATGTTGAGCATGGCGGTCGCCTACGCAGCGGCTGTGGCGATGACGCTGAGTCCTGTTGTGTGGGGGGAGCCAACGAATTCGCCCGACAGCGATAGCGACATGGCGAAACTGAACGACTGATCAGCCGCGGCGAATTTCCACTGTGTCGGCTGCTGCTGCTTTGCTTGTTATTGCTAGCATTGTGCGGCGCGGGAGGTGCAAGATAGTTCATGTTTAGGTATATCTATTGATAAAACACAGCGTTTATTTAATGTTAATTTTTTCGTTGAATAATTAAATAATGGCACGCTTGGCTGTAAGCACGGCTATTTTGCAACTGTTTGGGTTCCTGCTCGAGTCGAGGGTCTCAACAAATGTTGCATGCCAAAATGCGCAAAACACATCACCCCACGCACACCCCCTCCCACCCCTCGCCACCCACACCTGTACCATTATCGAATTGCCAATGAATGGCAACAAAAAAAAAAAAAAGAAATAGACAAAATGTTGAGTGTGAATGTGGCAAGCAAAGCAGGTACACAGATAAACGCCAAGAGGCAGCAACACGCCAATCGGCGACGTTGTCGACGACAGTTTTATTGACAAAAAACTAGGAGGAATTTTAAAGGCAGTTGGCAAACTGAACGAAATCGAATCGGTTCGTCTTTCAGAGCATATTTAAAATTTTAACTGTTGCCACGGATTGTTGCAACTCTCAGTTTGTTGCACTTGGAAAATGCTGCAACTAGGGAAAATAGGCTAAAAATCGCTTTTTAAGTTTCAAAGGAAAACAATTTTAATTTTTTTTGAAATTTTTATTTATTGTTTTTATTTTTGCTGTTCTTGACTAGTTCTTGTTAAATTTCGTGCTAATTATTTGGTTTCAATTTTGGTTGAAATTTATTTATTTTTTTTTTTATTTGAATCGTTTTTGTTTATTTCACAATATTTAATAACATACGTTTCACTTATATTAAGCAAATTCGCTAAACGGATTTTAGCTGATAAAATTGTCTTTTCAGTTCAGCCGAGTTTTTTTGCTGTTGTTGTTGTTGTTGTTATTGTTGTCAGACTGCTTATAAGGATGCTCGCATATATCATATAATATCCATACATAATAGATCAATATATAATAATTTTCTTCACATAGTTATTTAATAAACATTTCTCATAGTTTTATTTAATTGTTAAATCTTTTTGATTTTTAATTTTTTGTAGGTCCAAAACACTTTTGTACTCGACCGATCAAGAACCTAAAATAACAATTTTCCAATTTTCTAATTTATCAATATTATCAAATATTTCGTCTGTTGTATATATATATATGTATGTAGGTATGTATGTATGTATGTCCGTAGATATTATATAAGATTCCTATGAATAATCTCTGTTCCGTCCCTAAATCTCTTAATTGTGCTTTGTGCGTTGCTTTCAATTGTTATTGCTAATCAAATTTCGGTTAAATGCTACAAGTTGTCCGATTAAACATCGTACATATAAATGTTTACACGCACACACACATATATATATATATATATATATATGCTTATATATATATATATATATGCTTATATATATATATATATATGCTTATATATATATATATATATGCATTTGTATTCTATATAAGTTTTTTTATTTATTTAATTTATCTGAATGAAAGCGTAAAGCGCTAATCATAATTCTTTGCTTTGGGGTGAAAAACATAAAAGTCATTCTTGAACAGGCAATACATATATATAAGTATATATATATATATATATATATATATATATATATAGATAAGCCTTTGCATGTAAGTTAAATTATTATGTTATTTGGGAAATACTTTACTAGCAAAATGATTACATTAAAGAAACAAATTTTAGTAGCTATCACATGAATATACATATACATATATATATATATATATATATATATATATATAGATAAGCCTTTGCATGTAAGTTAAATTATTATGTTATTTGGGAAATACTTTACTAGCAAAATGATTACATTAAAGAAACAAATTTTAGTAGCTATCACATGAATATACATACATATATATATATATATATATATATATATACATATGTATCTGGGAAAACCAATTGGTGGGGTAGAAGAGGATGTACAACAAAGGGGGACGGCTTGAATAGAAACTAAATAGTGCAATCTCTCTCTCTCTCTCTCTTCCTCTTCCTATCTCACTCCTACTCCTCTCTCTTCCTCTCTCTCTGTTTCTCTCTCTTTCTCTTGCGCAGTGTATAGAATAGATTCATAACTTAACTGAGGCCTTATATCGCTAGAGTCAAATATCACAACATCGCATATACATAAGTACATATATCATATTCGGTAATCGGTAATCGTAAATCGATAATAATCGTAGGCATCGTATTATGCAAGTACGAGTATACACACATGTATGTCTATATATATATATATATATATATATATATATGGCATATATGGCTCTGATAATAGCTCTCTCTCTCTTTAATTTTTTCTTCTGATTTTTATCTCTCTTTCTCCACATTTTTTATCTTAAGTATTCCTTTCACTATTGTTTGGGGAGCACAACTTTTTGGTATTTTTTTTCAGACTTAACCTTCTACATTAAGTTTATATATGTAAGTATGTGTGTGAGTGTCTGTGTGTGTGTGTATGTGTGTGTGTGTCTGTGTGAGTGCTCAAGGAACTGAAAGTGACAAGTTTTTCTCTTCGATATACGTAATACTCTAGAAATGCTATAGAAAATAGTAGAAAAGTATTTTTATACTCGTAACTGTAAACGTTTTGATTGGTTTATTTGTTTTTTAAATCGGATCTGTATTTTGTATAATGTAAAAAATATTAGATTATCTAAGTATTTTTGGAATATTATTGTTGGTGTAAGTATTACTTTTGGATAGGTTCAATTTGCGATAATATCTCACTTCGCTCCGAGTTGTTGTTTGTCTAATTTTTTGTTTTGATTATTATTTGGCTATATTGATTAGATATAGTATATGTCTAGTATATTATATAATGTACCTGCATCTGTCTCAGGCAACTTGCCAACTTGCCAACATTTGCCTTTTGCTAATAAAACCATGACTAGAAATTAAACAACCCTCAACAAATGTTGATTTTCCTGCATTCCCATAAATTGTGCTTTTCATACAACATGTTTTATAGCTCTGCTCTCATCTGATCTCTAACTATATATTCATCTTTATCTTTGATATTTATAAGATAAAACATTCAAACATTCAATAATTTATTCTTTAACTTTATATCATCTTGGGGAAACGGCCCACAGCAAACAAACTTCTCAGATCCAACAGTGGAAAAGATTCTGCTGATATGTAACATATAAAAAAAAAGAAGAATACAAATATGTAATTTAAATAGGGATTATAAATAATACAATCAGAGCTGGAGATCTGCTCAGTTTGTTTGCCCCTAGGCACGATTTCATTAAGTATAGAAATTTTATCTAATAATTGTATAAAGTATTTCAAGTGGTTCAAATTCATTTTTACTTCTTATTTGTGTTAAGGTTTATAGATTCTTAAAAAGAGAGATCCTGTTTGGGTTTGATGTTCTATATTCATAGATAAGTTTTTACCGTTTTTCTTACGTATTTGCTTAGAGTAATCATTAAATATTTTTCGTTTCGATTTGAATTCTCTTTCAACATTTGCATCTTGTGCATTTTGAGTATTGAGTCACATTCAGAAATTTTATGATCATCATTTTTATAATTATTATTCATATCAAATATAAGAAATCGCAACACTTTGATTATTTGGTTATTATGGTTCGGTCATTAATCTATTTGCTTTGCACTCTGATTATCTCAGATGATACTTTTTTTTTACATTTGATTTTTGATTGAATTATTGATTTTTTAATTAGCATTTTTTGAGTTTTTTGCCCCATGCAAATTGGTTGACTAAACATTTGCTCGCCTCAAACATTTGCAACAACAATCGAGAATTTAAGTTGCTAATTAACTATGACAGTCCGATTAACTTGCAGTTAATTCACTTAGTTAAAGAAAAAAAAATATTACATATGTTAATATTTATAAAGATCGTTTTTTTTAGTATTTTAATTCAATAACGTTTTGCTTAAATATGCTTTTCATTATTTGTTTTTTTTAACTAACGACTAAAATTTACTTGTCTTTCAGTGAGGCACGCTATGCCAACTGCGAGTAAGCGTTTAACCTATTTGCAGCAAATTATAGGGTATGCATAATATATATATATATATATATATATATATATATAAATATGCTAAAATAGACTAGCGTTGAACAGGTTAACAACTCTTAAGAACTAAAACGAAAACAAGTCTCGAACAAGTGGGCTGCTCGACTAATGGATACCCTGTAAATATATATATGTATGTATACTTTTTACAGGGTATGCGCAGCAGTTGCAACTTAGTTAAACTTGAACAGAAGAAATGGAAAAAACATTGCTAGGCTCAGTAAAAAGGCAGACGAAAGGCAGACTAAAACTACTGCTAATAATAATTTTAATAATAATTATAATAATTATAATAATAATAATAATAATCATAATAATTATAATAATAATCATAATAATAGGCTTTTGTACAGCTTCTTCTGTTTTTTGCCTTTTTTCAGTACAATAATATTTGACTAGATTTTGTTGCCTTACAAATTAGTTTGGGCCGCTGCAGCAACAGCAGCAGCAGCAGCAGCAGCACCTGGCGATGTTAGGCCACCTGCAGCTGGAGCAGCGGCGGATGTGGTAGCCAGCTGGCCAACAGCAGCACCGCTGGCAGGCAAATGTGTACCCAAGGCAAGTCCCTGCTGCACACTTATGCCGGTGAGCAGCTCGTGCTCCGTCTTCGCCTGACGCAGCCAGTTGCGCAGATCCCTGGTGCGCTCCACCAGGCTGGTTGTATAGTTCACGGCACGCGGACTCTGCGAGACGATCGTGTTTGCCGCCAGTATGGCGCCACCCATCGAGCTGTGCATGCGTCCGGCGGCCAGCTGGCGATACGTCTCCAGTCGATCGGCCAGTGTGGGTATCGATTGTGGTGCATGCACCGCACTGCCGCTCAGCGTGTGCCCCGAGCTGCTCGTCTGCAGTGCTGCACCACCGGCAACACCAACACCAACACCAACACCGCCAGCGCCACCCGACGACGACTGCTGGCTGAGCATGTGCGACCAGCTTAGCTCATTGGGCGATATCATCGGCATGGCCAGTGGCATGGCCAATGGCATGGCCAAGCTGGCCGCTGCCGGATGCGGATGCGGAAGTGGATGCAACTGTTGCGAATGTTGTTGCTGCTGATGTTGCTGCAGATGCTGCTTCTGGCCGAGAATGTCGAGTATTTCACGGATCTCAGCATTGAGGATCTCCAGATTCTGAATGCACTCGTTGGAGTCCTGCTGGAAGTATTCCTTGCGCTTGTGCAGATCGGCACCGCTGGCGAAATCGGTGCTGCTGAAACCGGAACTGGAATGCGAGGAGAGATCACTCAATGTGGTCGCATCATCCTTGGCGTCCAGCTCCAAGCTGGGCTTCTCCTTCTCGTAGATGCGCAACAGGCTCTGCTCCAAGTGGCGCAACCGAATCACCTTCTCGCCAAGCAGTGCCCGCGTCCGATGCAGATTCACCTCCATTTCGGTAAGATCCTTCTCCTCCTGGATCAACTGGTCCAGCGAGTGCCTGGGCGCAGCCAGAGCGATGCTCTTGTGTCGCTGCTTAATCTCCCGCTGACGTGCCCGGAAATTGGTGCGCTGTGTGCGCAACGATTCCTTTGCCCTGCGCACCGAGTCCCGCTCCAAATGGATGCGATGCTTGAAGAACTCCAACTCGGACCCAACCACAGAGCCAACGACGGCCGCATGCTCATTGGAGATGTCCGTGAATGGGTAGCGCAGATGATATGTCGTATCCAGCGTGTGCTCCGGAAACTGATCCTCGAGATCCTCTAGCTTCTGCAGCTGATGGCGCAAGTTCTCGACCGGAGTGCAAGGGCGCTCCAGCTGCTGCTTGTAGTTGTCCGAGTTGAGGCGCGACGTCGACGCCGACTTGGTGCGCGAAAAGAGTTTCTTGCGCGGCAATGCGACCAAAGATTTGCTATTGTTATTGTTGTTGTTGTTCTCCTGCTGATTGCAGTTGTTGGCCACTGCCTCCGAATCGGAATTCCCATTATCGCTGAGCAGCACGCCACCGGATGATGCTGCTCCTGCTCCGCCTCCGCCGCCGCCTCCTCCTACTCCTCCGCCAGATGTCACTGTCTGTGCCGAGTGCTGGCTTGTGGATTTTGGGGCAGCCAAATAGCGACCCTTGCTATAATTATTGGAGATGGTCGTGTCCGACTGGCTGAGCGAGGTGTTCGTGTCATCCTGCAGCTGCAGCTGCTTCAGATACTTGCTGGCAATGCCCGTCTTGCTCAGATGCGTCTTTGGCGGCACCGGTGGCTTCAGCTTAACAACAGCGCCGCCAGCTGTTCCAGTCGTCCCAGCCGTAGCCGTGCCAGCTGTGGCTGTGCCACTCTGGCTGACGCCAGCCGTTGCCTGCTCCGAGTAGCTCAACGAGCGGTTCTCGCTGTTGCCAATCGATGGCTTCTGCGAAATGGAACGCTCCGTTTCGGATCCGGTTGTGGTGTTCGTATTGGTGTGGTGCACACTGTGCTGGCCATGCTGCTGCTGTTGCAGAGCCTGCGTCTCGCGGCGGCGGCTGCGTCGCTCCAGCGACAGTTTCACATCGGTCTTGAGGCGCACATACTTCTCCTTGAGGCAGCGATACTTGTCCTCGAGCAGACGCTTCTCGCAGCGCACCTTCTCGTAAAGTCGCTCCTCGCCGTTGTCGCGCAGACGCTGCTTCTCCAGCTCCAGCTCATGGGCGAGCTTGTCCCTCAGCTGGGCCAATTGGGCGGCGTGCTCCCGTCGCAGTATCTCCTGCTCGGAGCGCAGATCCCGCTCCAGTTCGTGCAGCAGCTCGGAGTGATTCGATTGGAGCGTGGACATGCGCTGCTTGTGCTCGCTGACCACTTGGGCACGCTTCGATTGGAGCTGATGCTCCAGCTGCTCGCGATACTCCTCCAGCTGCAGCTCGAACGCCTCCTCCAGCTGGTGCTGATGCGAGGTCAGACGCAGATCGTATTCGTGCCGCAAACTCTTGAGGCGCGTCTCATGCTCCCGCTTCACGCACTCCATGTCCTGCTGCAGCTGCTGCAAGGCGGCCGCCTCGCTCAACATCTCGCTGGCGCCCGGCTCCGATTTTTGCTTGAGCAGACCCACCAGTTTGCTGGCCATTTTCAGCGAGCGCAGGCCGAGCTTCTCGTGGGCGGTCTGTGCGGATTTCCGTTGCAGCTGCTCCAGCTCGTGGCTGTGCTTGCGTCCCAGCTCGTCGAGATCGAACGGATTGTTGTCCTGCTCGGACTTGTTGATGATGAAACTGCGCACTGAGCTGCCCTTCGAATCGGAGTCGGTGTCCTCATACAGCGGCTTCACCGCTGCGCTCTCCTTCAGCTTGTCCAGATAGCTGCTCGCCGCACTCGTTCCCAATATGGAGCCCGATTGCGGATCCGCATTTAGCTCCGACGACGAGTTCTTCAGCATTTGGATCGTTTGCGCTTTGGGCAAGTTGATGATGCGTATCGATTTGTTGGCATCGCTGATGAATGGATTCAGGCTGCACATGCCCACCATGGCATCCGGGTCATCGACATCCTCATCCCATACATCATCATCATCGTCACCGTCATCGTCATCGTCATCGTCATCGTCGTCGTTGTCGTTGTCCTCTCTCTCATCTCCATCCGCATCCGCATCCTCTTCCACATCCACATCTGCATCCTGCTCTGCATTCGGATCCGCATCCGCATTTTTAGCCAATGCCTTTGCCTCCCTCTGCTCCACTTGCGCAACAACATCATCGTCCTCCTCATCCGTGTCGATGGACAGCTCGGGACTCTGTGTCAGCTTGCGTTGCGTGCTCGCATCCTCCTCGACGGGGGACGAGCTGCTCATGGTGTGCGTTTCGACCAGATTGAAGCGCACACTCTTCTTGTCCTCGACGGGTGCGGATGTCTCCTCATCCCGCTCGAAACGCCGCCGCATATCGGTCAGACTGGAGTCACGCAGTATGCCCTTGACCCCCGTGGCTGCGACGCCCGCCTCCGCCGCTGCCGCCAATGTCACTGATGTCGGCTCCATTTGACGCCGCGACTTGAGGAACATGGCTCCAGTGCCGGACAACTGGAATGCCCCCTTGCGCTGCTCCAGCGTTGATTCCATATTACTTGCTGCCGCCGCCTGTCCGAATTTCATGGCCAGACTGATTTGCGCCGTGGTTTTGGCCACCTCGAAGCGTGTGTTCTTCACCGGCTGAAAGATGGGCCCAAAACTTTTGCCGCGCGACTCCAGAAAGCGACTGACGCCGCCACTAAAGCCATTTGGACCCGGAAAGCTGCTCGCCGTTGGCAACGTGCCCAGACTCAATTTATTTGCAGCACCCACAACTGGACCGGCTCCTGCTGCAGCCACTCCGGCGGCAAGATGAGTGCTGCCATTGTTCAGGGGAGAGCTCATATCGTCGAGCAGTTCATCTGTGCCTTGCATGCTGCGTATGCCCGAATCCAACTGCGACACATCATCCGAATTATCAATAATGGGTGTGGCAACGCCTGCTGTTGCCGTCAACAGCTTTTGACGCGTCTGCTCGACGAGATCGCGATAGACGGCGTCCAACGGATGGTCCCACTGCGACTGCTTCGTTCGCGTATTGTGATAATAATGTCCGCTCTTCTCCTCCGAATAACTGCAATCAATATCACAATTTATACATATATCTAAATATCTATAAAGATAATACGAGATGACTTACCAAATCTTCCACTCTGTCGGCAATGCGGCCATAAGCCCCTCCTTGGCCAGATATAGTAAATGCGGTTCCTTGATTGCCTCGATGCCAATTATTGTCGCATAATCATTAATTTCTGTTGCACGAAAACGATTGTTTATTTCAGATAAATCGATTTATATTGTGATTTGTCAAATGACAGTTTAGTTTTGAGTAAGCCTGATTTATTTCACAAATACAAAAATATATAAATTTCATTTAAAAAGTCAAAATCTCTATTAAAGTTCAGTTCGAGTTTACTTAAGCAATTTAAAATTGAACATTTCAAAATTAGCAGATATATCCAGAAAGCTATATCCACATCGATTCAAGAAATTTAAATTTGAAGACAATTTAAATCTTATCGTATTCAAGCACTTTCAAAACGGTAAGTGATGCTCAAAATTTCCACTTGAATATTATCATTCTGTCATCGAATATGTCAGCTATATTTTTTTATATATATATTATATGTGTCATCGCTATTGTTTTGGACTGCCCCACTTAACGCTTTGGTGTCCTCGTTGCCCCAAGAGCTTTTAGCCAAAGTATTTTACTGTATATACATACAGTATATATATATCTATATAGTTGGATATATATCTATATAGTTGGTGCATACTTAGCTTGTCAGCACAATAACGTTTTTAATGGCAATTAAGTGTAATGAAAACATTACAAACTGTGCCGCACCCACATCAATTTAACCGCACTCCTCCCTCCTTCCACCAACGTCCTCCTCCTTGGCCTCGTTGTGTGTGTGTGTGGCTTGAATGGAATGGAATGAATGGAAAATCTTTTGGCCAAATATGAGAATTTTCCTTTCATCGAGAAAAAGCCCTCGAGTGTGGTTATCTCGAATCTGTTGGAAACTGAGACTTGCCAGCTTTAAGTGCTTAAAAATTCCATTTGGCCCAAAACAAACAGAACACTAAAACATTTGAAAAGCCCGTCCAAACAAACTGGCAACTGAATACTGAAAACTGAATTCGCAATGACGACGTGGCCCGCATTTTGCATTTTGCATTTTATATTTTACATATTGCATATGGCATATTCCACTCCCCCATATTGATTACAGCTGACAGTCTGGCCATCTGTCCCTCTGTCCCTCTGTCCGTCTGGCTGTCAGTTTGTCTGTTTGTCAACAGCAACCACTTTTCGACCAATAACGTCAAAAGTATCTGAAGCGGTCAACGTTGGTTTCCAACGGCAACATCGTCGTCAATTGCCAGCCAAAATACATTGGTTTTGGCCAACTTGTGCGCAATACTTTTGGGGTAGTTGTTGTCGTCATAGCGAACAATCTTCACTCACACACACACACACACACAAAGAACATAATCAGCTGGCACACAGTTTGACTGCGACAACTTAAATTCGAGTACTAAAGCCCAACTTGTCCACAGTTTTAAAGTTTATGTGGTTCTCGAGTTGCACAAGTTCCAGTTCCTTCAAACAGCTGGCTTGAACTAATAAAAAAAAAATCAAACAGAATGCTGTAGTCGAGTAAGCTCGACTACGATATACCCTGAGCCCAATTGTTAAAAATACTCTCATTTCGTTGACAAATTTCCCTTTAAAATGTTTTCAGCCCAGAAATAGCCAGAAATATGAGACTATATTTTCTACCATAATATGGGTGTACTTATTACTAACTGAAATCGAAATGTATCGATAATCGAGAAACGAGAAACGGAGGCAGTTATCGATCAAATAAAGCTATTTTGTTCTGTGGCGAATATACGAGAACATATATTGCAAAGTTCTAGCTCTTTTAGTCTCTGAGATCCGCCTATTAATACAGACTGACTGACTATTAATACGATTCGTCTGTTGATCCTGATGAAGAATATATATTCTTTATGGGATCGAAGATGCTCCCTTCTGCCTGTTACATACGTTTGCACAAACAAATATACCCTTTTTAGTCATTTTTAATGGGTTCAGGGTACAAAAACAAAAACCAACCACTAAATCATACACACATACAAACACAAATATATATATACATATATACTTATAAGTGTTGCATGTATTCTAGATATTAAGTTGACCCATTAAACGGACCCACTGAAGGACAACATATTACAGCAGAAACCCTACGCAGGACACCTGCATGACCAAGCTTTATCCTACACAGTTCACTTATATATACATATATATATATATTCATATACATATATACATATACATATATATATATATATATAAATGGGCGGACGGACGGCAAGCAACAAATGTTTACCAATTTCATTCATGGTAAATTCAACCAATTTGGAATTTTTCTGATTAGAAATTCGATTATAATTAATTATCTCCTTATTATTAATAATTTCTAAAATTAAAAATTGTGCGGTTTCTGTAACATAATTTCAGGCTGAACATATTATATATACATATATATATATTTCATATAACTAAATCATAAATATTTTTACTTCTATTTAAGGCAAGCATTTTTAGCAAAACTTCTTATAAATTTCAAAACAGTTAATTATTAAATTTTTAAAAGGGACTTTAATTTGTTAATTTTTTAAATGAGATTCTGGAAATATTTCAGAGCCTTATGGAATGATTCAGTGTTTCTGGTTTTAACAAATATACTGTCAATTCTAATAGAGATTTAAATAAATATAAATTGACATACTTTATAAATATAAAATTTACAATAATTAAATTTTGAGAAAAAAGAGAGAATAGACTGAGTCATTGCATAAGTTAGTTTTACAATACAGATTTCATTTATCTGGAAATGTTACATATTTTGGTGTGTGGAACTCACCGTCGGATGATGGCAGACAGGCCTCATCGAAGACCTCCTCGCAGATTACCGATGATGTTGAGGATGGCGAGCATGTGTTGTAGCCCAATCTTTTCGCTGTTGTCATCGCGGTTGGCGTTGTTGCCGGTGTTGTGGCAAGCGAAGTGTTTGCCGACGAGTTGCTGTTGGTTGCCATTTTTTTTTTTTCTATCTTCTTTTACTTATTGCGGAGCGAAACTTTTTGCGAGTGCAGCGTTCGTTTAGAGTTCTCTTAATGTGCCGTCAGATGTCGCTAGCGTTGCGTAAGTGTTGAGCAGCATCCTACATTCATTTTGTGTATATGCATGCAATATGTGTATTTGTGTGTGTTGGTGTGTATGTATGTTTTTGTGTGTGTTTCTGTATGTGTGTGTGTGTTGGTGTGTGTGTGTGCCTTAGTTTAATTTTCACCGGCAGCAGTTTGAAGCGAAAAGTCGGCGAAGCTTATGGCGAAAATCGAATCACGACGCTGCTCACTCGCTGGCTGCTGACCTAAAAATAAGAAGAGCAGAGCACAGAGCAATAAAAATAGGAATAACTGTTAGAAATCGCTGCACGAATTGCATTCCGTGCTTGCTGTTGTTGTTGTTTTTGTTGTTGCGGGGCTCGTTCGTCGTTGCGTTCGCCAAATCAGTTGTTGTTGTTGTTGCTTCTCCTGCTGCACTGCCTGGCAACAGGAAACATGCACACGCACACAAATACATGCACACACATATATAATATATATATAGAAATTTCTCTCTATGGATGCAATCTTTAAAATTAAATTAAAATTCCTGCTTAACTGTAATAGTTAACTGAAATAAAGAAAATTAATTTTTAGACAACTTTATTGATATTTTAACTGTTGACTCAACAAAAAGTTTACGATTATTAAGGTACCACTGTACATGCACATACAAATACATACAAACACACACGTTTATATACATATCTGTTTATCTGCATATAAATATATATATATATATATTGCTAAAGTCTAGTTTGTTGTGCAGTTTTTCTGCACTTTTAATGTTTTCGAGCACTGTTTTTAAATTTTCAATTTCGATGTTCAGCACACACACACATACACACGCACACGAATTAAGTGCGCAATGCACAATAAAAACAACAACAACAACAACGAAGCGCTAACGGCAGAACGGTATTGATTTTTCACTTGTATTCAATTATTGTGCTGGCTTCACCCCACCCACTCCTAAGCAGCACAACATATACAAACACACATAACACTTTGGCAAACATATTGCAAGATGAAAGAAAAAAATTGTAATTCAATTGAAAAGCTCACTGCTAAATACATTTACACATGTCACTTGCAGCAGCAAAAACAACAAAAACAAATAACACAAATATACATTTATATATATATATATATAAATAAATATATATATAAATATATATTGTCACAATGTAAGCCATTTTTAATTCAACCGACCGATTTCAGCTGCCGTCTTCGTTCCTCGGCTTTTCAGAAGGAATGTTGTTAACTCCTGCCAGTGTTGCCAATGCAGTGCAGAATGTTGCTAGGCGATGTTTCTTTATGTTGTTTTTCCAAGCAGCAGCCAGTGTTGATTTTGGTATATGAGCCAGCATCAAGCACATGCGCATTGTGCTGGATGTATCGATAATCAATATTTACCGTAATATAAATATAAATGTTATTGGACTTATTGTTATCAGACTTTTGGAAGCACAAAAAAAAAATAATATTGGAAAGATTACCTAAAATAAGTACAATTTGTCAAAGTTATTGCATGTAACTTCGTATCTTCTTCTTTACAACCGCTGTGAATGTGAAAGCTTCATTATATTTTTGTAATCAGTTGTGAAAATTAAATTCTCCCGCACAGCGGCTCATTTTGGCATTGTTAACAGAAAAGGCACAAGTTCTGTTAACAACCATTGAAAGCTGTCTGGTGGAGTCAAATTCTGTTGTGCGAGGAGTCAGTCTTTGTACTTATCAGCCTTCGTTTAGTGTTGCGTCGGGTTTCTGTTTCGACTAAAATGTGAAGGTCTCTGCTCAGCGAGAAGTCTACCTTCGTTAAGTTTAGTGCTGAGTGCTTGTCTTCGCTAATATTTTCTTTGAATTTCTCATGTGTGGCATACACTTAGGCGCTTTTCAAAAATAGCTTCAAATGGCTGGCTTTAAAGTATTTTATTTCGTATTGTGAGATTTGAAGTTAACAAGAAACTGACTAATTCAATAATATATTATACACATAGATAAATGAGTGTTTGCATTTGTCAAGATTGATTTTCTAGTTAACTAATGACTGATGCAAATGTGTTGTATTTATTATAAAAATACATGTATAATGGATAAATGTTATATTTCGTGTAACTTACAAATAACACTTTGCATTTGCGCATATTTCTCGCACATTTTAACGACAGTTTTGCATTTTACATTACAACGCTGCCATTAGGTAAATGCCATCATAAATTTTGTTGCCAGTTTCACGCCCCCGCCTCCCACAAAGCCAATAAATACATTATCGATTGGATCGATCATTCAGAAGTCTCACGATTTGCGGTGGGTGCGTTAAGATTGACATTGTTGCACGTGACACGGCACGGCACGGATCGACACGCACGACACGACAAGTAAGTATTTCCAACCCCATAAATTATATATATTCTTGATCAGGATCACCAGCCGAGTCGATATAGCCATATCCGTCTCTCCGTTCGTTTGGTATATAGGTTCGCGTATATCCGGCGCATTTAAAGTTTACTTAATTTTGTCGATAACTGCATTACTTTCTCGATTATCGATATATTTCGATATACGATAGCACTAAAAGCCACAATTTAAAACGCGAAATCTAAATCTTAATACAGCATATACATATAAATATATCAAATCAGCTTTCCAAATTTCATCAAGATCGCTTAAGAAACACCCAAGTTATGGTCAAAAATCTATTCTCATATCGATCCCATTTCTACCAGCAGTCGCAAGCATTTTTTGTATGCATATGCGAACGCATGAGTGAGAAAGAGATGGCATGATAGTCGATGCGAGCTTAAATATGTTTTTGTGTGTATTATCTGCAGAGCCCCGTTACCAACAATTTCGTGTATGTATGTATGCATGTGTATGTGTGTATATATATACATATGTATGTATGTATGTATGTATATGTTTATATATATATATGTACGTGTTTCTATCCAGCCAATTAGGGATCAGCTTGGGCTTGTCAATAAGAAATGTTTTAGCCTGCTTATGGCTGAGTGCAAAGCTTTTTTTTAAAGGGAAATTTGCCTATGAAATGAGAATATTTATAACATCTGGGCTTAGGGTATGTCGTAGTCGAGATTACTCATTACTACAGCATTCTTACTTGTTCTTATTATTTAAGCTACAGTTGAAATATTCGATTTTGCACATAAATAATTTTTTTTATTTTTGGATTTTGATTTGTTTTTGTATAGTTTTTAACTCGTATAAAATGCAATACTTTTAAGCAGAGTTGCAACTTTGCTGCTTGGGTATACTTTCATACTCGATAATTATGCTGATTTTGTCACGAACACGCGTCTCATTCATCGTGACACGCTGTCATCCTTAGTTCGCTGGAATCGTTGCGATCTGGTTAGTAGCTTATAATTGAGGCTGGAAATGCGGCTCATTGAATTTCAAAGAGAGAATAAATGATCAAAAAAAAAAAATAAGAGGAGAAAAAGCAAAAAATAAGTACAAATAAGCATCAACTTTAAAATTGACGCTAAAGTGGGAAAAGCTTTCAATAGAATTTAATGTGAAATGTTGATATGCAAATCAAGTCTAAGTTTAGCGCATTCTGTGATCGCCGCTGTTTTTTTTTAGTTGTTTTAGTTGTTGTTGTTGTTGTTTTGTTTACTTTATTTATTATTTATTTATTTATTATCTATTTTGCTGTCGAGTCGTTTGCTTTACTCTTGATGTACTTTTCCCTTTGCCGCACTTGCTTATAATGTAATGTTGAGTACAAGTACAGTTGTCTCTCGCATATTGCGATCTGCTCAGTTAATATTTCTATTATTTTCAATTCAATTTTACTTTTTTTTTTTTACATAATTATTATCGTTTTATAGTTGACGGCAGCTGTCACCGATTCCATTTAAACTACGAAAATTCTAGTCAAATTATGATTAAATAAATATTTGTGAGTTCTTGAAAATATTAAGTAAAAAGTAGAGAAACAAATTTGATTCAGCAGATTTTTTAACACTTAATAGAAGCTCATTTTACTTGCGATATGCTTGGCACTTAAATTAAGCATATAGTTTGACTTTGCGAGCGTTTACTGTATTAGACACATATTTGAATCTTTAATGCGAATAAATGGAATCATTTAGTGGCCCGCAGCTGCCGCCTACAACAAATATCTCAAATCTGTTTACTGCTACTGTTGTTGTTCAAAACAAAAAAAACAAACTTACACCTCACCTCTCCGCTCTCCTCTCTCCACTCTCCTTCACCTGACTTCCTGTCTGCGCCGCTCAACTGTTAACCCCCCTTTGATTGCCCTGCAAACTGGCAGCCCACAATTAAATGCACATTTATCATACGACCGGTGTTACACGCAAAGGAGCTGATTCCATTTGTAACCACCACAGACAATCACCCACCCCCTCTCCCTCTCCCACTCCGTCCCCTTTTGGGTTAGATGGATGCCTGACATGTGTTTGCTCATTGGCATTTGTAACAAACTCGCTCGCTGACATGTTCCACATGTTATCGATAAACACACACACACACACACACAAATGAAATTGATCGCTTAAGGGTCTTTATATTAATAGAGTCACTTTCTGACTCCGATAACACACACACACACACACACAGACATACTCACTTCAATGAACGGTAAAAGGCTATTAATCACGCGATTGGAATTTTAATGTGACCAGCTTATTGACATCAATCGGCAATCGCATGTGAACCAGTTCTTTGTGCTGCAGCACTTACCTGCTCGCTCAATCAATAATATATTTACATATGTATATATATATATATATGTATATATATATATATATATGATATCATTAAATCACAAATTGTTTTATTCACATTGTGTGTTTGTGCGAACCAGTTCAATTTTGATTCATTCAATCAGCTCATCAATCAAACTTTTAATTTGCTGAGTTGCGAAAGAGTTTTATCGATTGGCTTCCGAAAATCTTAAGATCATTAATGAAACACTGTGATTTTGTATTAATTAATTACAAAACTGGGTCAAATGTACAAAGCAACATTCTTATATGGAAATATATATATATATATATATAAGATTAATTGATCAGAATTTGCTTTGTGAACAAATTAGCTTTCAAATTCAAATCTGAATTTGTTTTAAATGTGTCTAAATTGAAGTCTTTTGAAATACTTAGGAAACTAGTGTTTCTAAATTGAATTGCAGTATTAAAATTCAGAAATTGGTTAAATTTTGACTACGAATATGAAAATGAAAATAAGAATATGAGAATATGTTTTGGGTGTTTCCAATTGGATCCTGATAAAATTTGTATAACACATTAAAAGTATGTATTGACTGGAAATTAAAATTTCAAATTGTTATCGAAAATCGATATTCGCAAAACAAAGGGACTCCTCGATTAAATGAAATAAATTTGGTCTACTTATGATATACAAGAAATTATACTCCAATGGATGCTGATCAAGAGATATAATATATATATATATAATATATATCTGACTGTTAACTAAATTTTAACAACTTAATTTTTATACATTTTTAATGGATACATTTTAAAGTTATATGCAATTTATATAGACATCTATTTGCTGTATAAAATTAACTGCTTTTTTTTGTAACGCTTTCTCTTCACTTTGTGGCAACTGATTTGAATTGGAAAACAGCTTCGAAACTTGTCATCCTTAATTTGTGCGTCTTTTGCCGCATTTTGCAGCAACATTTTGTTGCTTGCCTTTTTTGTTTACCTACCCCATTGTGCAAATGTGCAACTCAGCATTCAGTTTTTCGCATTTCAGTTAATTTGCCATCGTTGTTTGCTTTTTCTTGCCTGTTGTTGTTGCCTGTTGTTGTTGTTGTTGTTGCATGTTGTTGTTGTTGTTGTTCCAGTTGTTGTTGTTGTTGTTCCAGTTGTTGTGGCTGTTGCTGCTGTTGCGGATTAAATTGTTTCAATTGCGCACGTTGCACACAATTTGTCAACGAGTCACAAGAGTGGCGCTTGAGTTGCCGCTTGTTGCTTGCTGATTGTTGCTCTTGTCCATGGCGCGTGGCAGCAGCGGCAGCAGCAGCAGCAACAAATAACAAACAACAAGCAAAAAGCAACAATCATTTGGAAATTGTCAATTTCGTTGCATTTGTTGTTCATTTTTCAGTTTGTGCAAATTTCTCATTTGTGAAAATTTACAATAAAAGAAAGTAAATAAATGAGCTCGATGTTTGCTTCAACGCTATCGATAAATATCGTTATCGGGCATTGATTTCTTATAGTTAACCAACTAAATAGGAAAAGCAGCTAAATCCCGCAGTTCTTCGAACATTTGCTTTAACTTAGCTTACAAGTCAATATTGTTGAAATATTTACAATTTAATATTTAATATTTTATTTATTAAGATTTCTTTTGTTTGGGTTTGAGTTGGAGGAGGATCAGGTGTGATTTGGAGAAAGCTGAGCAGTATTTTTGGAATATGTTAAAATTTAAATTTTAACCTTAGCAGTTGTGATAAATAACTAAAATTACTTATAATTATTAGTTGTCTCTTGTGTTGATTTTTAAATGATTATAAATATTGAAATTTAATTACCGAAGCCTAACTGGAAGATTAAAAGAGCTGCAAATTAAGATGACATAATTGTGACTAATACAATTGCAATTGGGAAATATTCACACAGCTAACACATTCGGCAATCTTATTGGAATTTTTTTTATTTCTTTTCTTTTCTCTTCTTCTTCTTTTTTTTTTGCCTTTCAATTTGGGCTTTGTTTGTTTGGCTTTTGAAAACTAATCACGACTAATGAAAGACAGCAAAAGAGCAATAAGAAAAACACAGCTAAGATTGGCATTTGGGGTCGAACACGCCCCATAAGTGGCCACAACCCACCCTCACCTCCGCCTCCGCCTCCCCCTTTTCCCACCCCACGCAAACTGCCGCTGTTGCAGCAGCTGCTGCGGTTGATTGACAAAGCGCCATTTATTGCCTGTGCTGGCTGCTGTTGTTGGGCACGGCCAAAACAAATGGCTAAACAATTGGAGAGAGAGAGAGAGAGAGAGAGAGGTAGTTGAAGACTTAGAGGCAGCAGAGAGAGAGAGGGTGGCTGTAAGTGGGGTTTGGTGAGCTGAACTCAACGTCAGCGTCAGCGTCACAGAATCAGATTGAACAAACCAAACCGAACAACTGCCCTCGTTTGGTCACCCAACTCAGCTCAGCTCAGCTCAGCCCAACTCAGCTCAGTTAGCCAGGCCAAAGCGGAGCCGACTCGAGTGAAGCCAGGCCAAGCCATAATTTAGCCAAATGTCGTGCCAATGTTGGCAGTCAACTGATCTAGCCTCCATTTCTGCCCATAAAAACATTGAAACGCAAACATTTACTTCTAAAAATATACCCTAGAAATGTCAACAAAATTATTAAACAGTTTTTCATTATGCAAATCACTTCAATTTTAACAGAATATATATAAATAATATTATATCTGCTAAGATTATATATATATATATATATTATATATACTCAATTCGAGGGTATCTTTTAGAGCCTTTCCATTTGTTTTTTTAGCTAACAAAAATGTTGTTTACTTTGCTGCGCCCCAAATTCTCCGCATCCGCATCCACATCCGCATCCACTTCCCAGTTGAGCCTTGCTGACTTCTGCCATTGCCATGCCCCATTTCCATTCTACATTCCCCATTCACCATTCCCAATTCCCGATTCCCCCATTCCTATTCCAATTCTGAATCCCATTTCAATTCTTATTCCTTCCTTTTCCGCTCATTTTGTTGATTGGCACGCGTCGTAATAACGCCCCTCAGTCCACATGGCTAATTGGAACATTTGTTAAACGACTTTTTGAGCTTTGATTGCATTTACCCAGTGCCACTGGCTTTTCGACCATTAGCAACCGATCAGCGGATTGACCGACTGATCAACTGATCGACTGATCGACTGACTCGAAGTGGGACCAGTTCTTGTCACGATAAATTTGATAGCGTATTATGAATAAAGGGGGGAGAGGGGGGCATAAGAAGGGGAAGTGTGTTGAATGCAGAATAGAAAGCAGTCGCTTTATCATTTCTTAGAGCACTCAACAAAATTCTACTTTTCAACAAATTTTATTATATCAGTATAAATTATTCTATATTCCCATTCAACATGCAATTCACGAAGAATTTTCAATCCTTAAAACTTTAAACTTTTACTTTTACTAAGTATTTTTCCATTGCGAGTAGTTTTTTTTTTTGGGGGAGAGTTTCCCTTCTCATAATTGGCCTACGATTTTGAGATCTTTCCTTTTTCTATTGCTGCTGTCAGTTTGCCTGTCGCATTGCGAACATTTTGAGCATTGTCGATTTAATTAATGACTCAGTGAGGTAATCAATTTGTAATTTAATTTGCAATTTTATTTACATAGCAATTGATTTTGATTGTTGCGTTACAATTACACAGCCCGGCGGCATTTCGAGGCGTTTCAACCAGTCCCCAGACAGAGTCTCACTTGCAGATACAAATACGCTGACCGATACAGATACAGATACAGATACATAGATACATAGATACAAATGCTAAAGTCAAGCAGACCTGGCTAAAACAGCGACAACAACAACAACAACAACAACAACAAAGTGGACAACAAGTACAACACGACATGATACGATACAATGTGATCAGATACGATACGATCAAATACGTTTCCAATCCCGTTCCGTGTCTTGGGGGCCACTCGAAGCAGAGCAGAGCAGATCGATAAGTTTTCCAAAACACACACATTTCCCACATCTCTCTTTTTAGTCATCAATTTTCGGTTCTTTACTTGAGAATTGTTTTGCCAACATTTTGATTATGAATTCAAAATATATTTGATAGTTAATAATTGTGCCGAGAACTTATGTGGCTGCCCTCGCATAAGTTGTTTTGATTTGGTTTTGTTTTAGCGCTACGGTTGCATATGATTTGCATGCGATTAATGAAGGGGTTGGTCGGTGGGTGGGTGGGTGTATGGCTGACTGGCAAGGGGGGGGCAACATGTTTTGTTCAGCATGCATGGATCATAAATAAAAATAGATGAAATTCCATTGTGGAAGGTGTTAAATGCAAGCGAGCGCAATTTACATCATCGATTTTATTAGCCAGATCATTTATAATTCAATTAATATCACACAACAATTGCAAAGACTTTATTTAAATGCTGAAGTGCACCCAATCTCGTCACAGTTTTCCAAGGGTTGGGCCTGGGCCTGGGCCTGAGCAGCGTCTGTTCTATTCGATGACGGCATAAATATAGATCTAATGCAATTTTGAAATCGAGTTCTGGAAACTATTACTTGAAAATAACAGCTTCAACTTTTGCGTGTATTTTCATTAAAATTTTATTCAATCTTATTTGTATTTTATTATTTTTTTTTTTTTTGCTTGCTCTTAGCCAAATTGGTGGACGTTAATTGTCGCATTTCGTTAATGCTTATCGAATATTGAATATTATTATGATGTTTATGGCTTTTTTCGGCGGTTATTGTTATTGTCAAGCTGACAAATTAGTTTCACACTTTGCAAATTGCCAAAACGTCGACTTCCACTTTGAGTTTGATTCAAATGTTGTTTTTTCAGTTGTTGTTATTGTTGGTGTTGTCGTTGTTGTTGTTGTTGTTGTCGTCGCCCACAAATGCCACTAAAACTCAATTCAACTCTTGGCTTTCATTCATGATTGCCACCATCCGCTTACTCAGCTCCTCTCCCCATCCCCATCCCCTCCCCATCCCCATCCCCTCAGCACAACGAACAACATTTGGCAGTACGCCCACCCATTTGGTTGAGACCCGGCGGAGTCACTTTTGATGCTGCCTGCATTTATAATTAGCTCCAAATTTGTCTCTCAGCCAGTTTTTATGGCCATGTCCAGTCACAGTGCTCTCCCCTCTCGCTTGCCTTCATGCTTCGTTGGCTTTGGCTCTGGTCAATGAACATGTTCTGGCCAAATTGGCGTACAATTCATGAAAAAAAAAACTAAAATAAAATAAATGAAATTTTTGTTGGCTTTTTGTTGTATGCCCTGTTAACCATAAAATGTTCAACGGGGATATTATTAGCATTAATACTTGTTTGCCAGAGACTTAAAATACTTTTTAAATTATATATATGTATTTAAAATATATAAAATTTAGCTTAAAATTAAATTTACCCAATCCGATTAAGACTTTCCACAGGGTATCATTCCAGTTTTTCTACAAAATTAATAAAAAAAAACCCTTTTGATAACTAATTTACGTATCCAGGGTATTTGCAAAGTTGGGCATTCCCCATATCAACTAGTTCACTTCTTGTATATTGTTTATTAAGTTGGCTTTTGTGTTGTTTCGCTTTTGATTTGTACACTTTTTTAAAGGCTTGTTTAAAATGCGTGGTCAACAAATTGGCCAAAAACAAAACAAATTTCTTACCAAAATTGGAGCAAGTGCCAAGTTGAACAAAAACATTCTCCATTTCAAATAATTCGACTACTCAAAATATAAATAAAAACAATTAATTTAAGATTTTTAATCTTGTTGATTTTGCTTGGGATCTTTTCGTAAAAAAAACTATGCAGAAAAAATAATTTCCAGATATAATAATATTGATTAAGAGTTTTGCAAGTAATATCTATATCCATATCAATGGACTAAGTTGAAATGATACTGATGAGGGAAGAGCAACTGAAAGTTGAGCATGTGGAAAGGGGAATTTGGAGAAACTCTGGAAAAATCTCTCGGATCATTGGGATCACCAAGATCACCAAGATGAACTTGTGTGCAGTTGTTGATTGTTGATTGTTGGCTGGTTTGTTGGTTTGTTGGTTGGTTGGTTCTCTCAGCTGATGACTTGTTGGCTTGTTGGAGCAATTAGCCAACTACAGTCGAGTCGAGTCGAGTGTCAACTTGATTTGACCCAATGCATTTGCATTCGTTCGCAATCAGCTAACAACGGAAAAACAGGCAACTGGGGAACCAGAAACTTGGCTTGAATGCACCTCAAATTCCATTTCAATTCAATGTTGAATGCCAAATGGCTAAACGACGAGTGGGAGGCAAAAAATATTTTTGATGATTTGCTTTTTGCATTTCAATTAGAACAAAAACTCAAAACGAGCTTCGCATGAGAATCCCCATCGATACTTCGATATTGTGCATTAGAAATACAAATACAAACAACAACAACAAAAAAGAAAAAAAAAATAAGAATCACAAGCACTTGGCAAAGTATTTGAGTTTAATTTTCAATTTTTCGATTCCAATGCTGAATGTTTGTCGACTGTCAATTGGCTAAAATGCGTAAATTTTGCACCTTGTGTTTAAGATTCGTATTGAATTTCAATCGGTGAACATCAATCAACTCAATAATTGGCCATGGAATTGCTAACGCATAGATAAAAATTGTATTTCACTAGCGCTGCGCAAATTCAAATTGGGTTCATCGATAAAAATCGATTACAGACGTAAAGCCGCTTTAATTGAATTACCAATTTCATGGAGTAAAATAATTTACATAGAATTGCTAACGCATAGATAAAAATTGTAATTCACTGGCTAATTCCAATTGGGTTCATCGATAAAAATCGATTGTAGACTTAGAGCCGCTTAAATTGAATTAACAATTTAATGATTATCATTTATTGAAATGCTGTAGTCAGTCATTCAATAATTGAGAGTTCGAATCAAATTGCATTCAAATTGATGTTTATAAATATTCTGATATTAAAATAAATGAACAAACGCATTTAAAAAGTCGTTTGATAAATGAACATTGACTGCCAATTGGTTAAGAGATGTGCGAGTGTTGGCGTCAAATTATTTAACACTTGGCACAAGATTGGCATTCCATTACAAAAGAAATAAATAAAAAAAAAAAAACGCAGTCGGCCAAGCAGTCAGTCGTTCAAACAGACAACCATCATGAATGACAGTTGCAGTCAAAACAGAATTGCAATCAGAATTGAAAGCGACATTTAAGATTAGCAGCTAAATGGAATTGCGAGAATTTTTGATATTAATACAATACAATAAAATGTACAAATGCTAAGCATATTTTGCATTTTGCCTTTTTGCATTTTACATTTTGCATTTTACATATTGCAAATGCAATTTGCAATAGCATTTTCAATTTCCATTTCAATTTCGATTGCCAGAGTAGACAGCTCAGATAATTGATGATTATGAGTCTCGGGCTCTAAATGTCGTGAGCGTTGCTATATCGCAATACATATATTAGCATACATGTGTGTATGTATGTGTATTTGGTGTACACACACATATATACACATGCACACACATTGTGTGATTATTACACACAGAGAAAAACAAAGGCTTTCGAAAAAAATTCGCATCTTTAGTTAAGCATTCTTTCTGCCAGATTGAACAATTTTAACTTAAGTATTAAATCAATATTTGTTAAAATTTTCATTTTAAAAAATAAACATTCTAAAACTAAGAATTATCTAATTAAAGTGGCTCGACTAGCAGATACCAGAAAATGGAATTAAATACATTTTAAGGGAGCTTTATGCAATTTTCATTATAAATCAATGTGAGAATAAGTTTAATAGAATATTATATACAAATATATCGATACTTATCGGTTGATTCTTATCGAATGAAGTTATCGATTCAGTGAAATAAACTTTATCTGTGCAAGAACCTATATTCGAAATATGTTTTTTTTTTATTATCACTGAGCATATGCAGACAGACCGATATGCAAAATATAATATATATATTCTAAAGATATACCATTTATATTAATATACAGTATATATATATAAAGATTTTTCCATCTATGCATTTGCACAACAATATTCTCAATCACCTTGAATTTTATTTTTGTTTAAAGAATATTTTCAATGAGTATTAATTTTTTTTTTTAAAAGTTTCATTTAATTTAGTTCTCTCAGTGTACGTGCAGTGTTAGATTGGATGTCTCGTAAATCAAATGAGCCAATGTTAGTAGCCGTTGAGAGTAGTGAGGATGGAGATATCATCTCTCTCTGTAGTCGGTTCGTGCCGCTGTCCAAATGTGGGCGCTTAGCTAAGGTTTGGCCACATATATCCAAATGCTTCAGCTTGATAGTAATGCAAATGACAAATTCCCCGTCCACACCTCACCAAGCACCGCCCCGCTCCCCCTTAACCACCTAGCTACTACAACGTGTAAAAGATCCATTCCATATATAGCGCTTAAAGATGCCATCTCCAATCTTTAATCGCTGCACGACAGACGCCAACGCCAAGCGCCACTTGGTGCCAAGTTTGGATTGGATTCGTTTGTTGGATTGCAATGCAATTGATTTGAATTGGGGTTTGTGTGTTTGGGATTGGGTCTGGGTCTGGGTCTGGCTGGGGGTCTGGGTTGGGGTCTGGGGCTGGGGCTTAAGTTCTCAGATACGATCGCATTGGGCCCTTGCGTGCTTACAGTAGCTGTTTGGCCTAGAACTGTGGGCCACACCCACCACAGAGCAATGACAGCCGCACCACTACCACCACCACCATTACCACAATACCCCTGTGCCACCGTCCTCTATCTACCACCACCACCACCACCCCCCTCCCCTTCCCACGATCTACCGCTCTGTGGGGCAAATGGCGACGTATTCATTTGTTTGCTGTTTGCCAATCAGCCTGTCAATAATTGTCAACAAGGTGTGACTATGCCAATATTTAATTATTCGATTTCATTTGCTTTTCATTGACGACAACTGCGCGGCAACCATAGCAAAAATGTTGCCAACGGGGGTAGGCGATGGGAAGAGGTTTAACTAAGCAACTAAAACTAACGGCAACATTTTTCTATGTATCGCTAAGATACCCTGTAACAAAAAAGCAATGTTCTTAAAAAATCTAAAATAAAATGATCCTTTACTCAATAGTCAGATTATATTATTTTTAATGTGATCTACTAAAAAGGACCTTCCCAGTATATATCTTTTCTAGATATTATAATTCAATATTGAATAATAGAAAATATAGCAACACATATAAAATATATTGAAGGTAAAATAAATAAAAATTGGTTTACGTAGATCTGTTCTAAAAAATATCTGTTTTATGTTACGGGGTATCAAGCAATTTATTATAATACTCAATTTTGTAATAGCTCTCTCTCTCTCTCTCTCTCTCTCTCTCTCTCTGTCTGTCTCATTCTCTCCCGCTACTTATCGCACTCGCATTAGTGTTTGTCTTTGTTTTTGTTGCTTAAAATTTGTTAAACATTTGCGCAAAAACATTTGACTTGAAAAGTTGAAGTTGACTTGACGATTGCCCACAAATACATCGGTGCAAAGTACTTGAATACTCAAGCAACTTAAAACTACTCAAGATATGGACAGATTGTCGTACATATCTTTTATGCGACTGTCGCATTGAATTCTACTAAATTCGACTATCGCTAAGGATTCAACTTTTACTTAGATTTATCGGAAATCGCATACATTTTAAACCACATTTCTAAAGCTTTAAATCTTAAAATGTTTTTTCGATTTCAACAGAAAATGCAATTCTAATTTTGGCACCATCCATTTTGTACTAAATTCAAATAGTTATTGTTTTTAAAATTTAGTTTAATTTATCAATTCTGACAAGGCCAATTTTAATTTGATAATCAGAGTTGTATTTAATTTGCCTCTAAATTGCAAATCCCATTTTAAAAAAATGGTTTTACATTTGGTGATTATATTCGAAATTAGTTTGGAATAAATAATTTTTTCCTCTTAGGTTAATATTCTGTGACTAAGCTAATGGAATCCAAACCCAAGTTTAAATTCCACACACGATTTTGAGTAATTCCATCAATTTATTTGAATTTTGCTGGTAATTTCCTAGTATAGTAAAAAAAGTTGCAAAATTGTTATTAAAAATTATTTAATTTATATAAAAATATATAAATTTTATAACATTTAAATTCACAATTTGTGACTGGAAAAAAATTAAAAATAAAATTTGAAGCCATGAAATATATTAAAAAAAAAGATTTATGCTTTTTTTGTTTTTTGTTTATTGTGTTTTTGGGAGGGGATTTTGTTTTGTTGCTGTTGCTTTTTGTTTAATTTATGAACATTAAATTAAAATTATTAGTACAATTTATTGTTGCTTTTGCATAATTTGTTGTTTTTAGTATTTCGCAATTCAATTTTATAATCGATATATATATCATATATGTATATATATATTTTATATATGTATTTATGTATTTGTATTGGTATATATCATATATGTATAAGCTAAAAAAAATAAACATAAAAATTATAATAATAAGAATAATTTAATAGAATAAAGTTTAATAAAAATTAATACAATTTCATTTCGTTTTTGTTTTTGTTTTTTTTTTCCTTTTTTTGTTGCTGTTGTTTTTTTCATGTATGATTTTTATGTGGTGTGTGTGTGTGTGTTTGTATAAATATGTGTACATGGCATTTTCATTTTTCTTTTAATTTTAAAAAAAAATTTTCATTAAAACAAATTTTGTACATAATTTTTCGAAATATATTTTTTCGTTTTTTTTTTATACCTTTGCAAGGGTATTATAATTTTGTTACGTATTAAAAGTATATATATGGAATATATATATATTTTATTTTTCTTTAAATATGTGTGTGTGTGTGTGTTTGTGTGTGTTTATGTGAGTAAGTAACAATTAGTACAAAATAATTTCACATTGAAAATCTGCATTTTCAATTTCTTCTTCGACGCGTTTCTTTCTCTTTCCACAAAAAAAAATGTTTGCTTAAATACTAAATATTTTTTATATATATTTTTGCCATTTCAGTCAATCAGTCGAAACTTTTGGTTGGCCGCCACTATGCGTTGGGGCGCGGCAAAATATATCGATATTATCGATAACATTTCACATACAATTATTAATCGATAGCAGCTAAAATCGCGCCAAAAGCGTTTCCCACTGCGTTTTGTTTCTCATTAATTACACACATAAAAAAAAACCACATAAATTTACATATATATTTATAAATATATATATATATGTGTGTGTGTGTGTGTGTGTGTGTGTGTATACAATATATGTAAGTCGTCAAAAAATTTGATAATCACGGCGCTTTTTCGCTCTGTGTATTTTTTGTATTCTGTTTTTTCGCATTCAAATTGCAATTTAAATGTGAATTTAAATTAATTGAAATGAAGAAGTTGAAGAAGAAGAAAAAGAGCATAAAAATTATGAAATTGATGATGATTGAAATTGATGCAGATGACGAAGACGAAGAAGTAGAAAAATAAGAACAAGTAGAACAAGAAAATGTAGGAGATGCAGGAGATGATGAAGAAGAAGAGTGCTTATATAAAAAGTTACTTAACAGCGGAACACAGCACAGTTTTCCATATCAAATTTACGAAATTTCAAAGAAATTCTGAAAATGCTTTCGAGCTTAATTCTTCGATTAGAATTTATAGCAACTGCACTGGTTATACACATATATGCATGTGTGTGTGTGTGTGTGTGTGTATGTATATATATTGATATATATATTTATATGTATATATTATATATATAATGTTTTCTTTTCCTCTCGCTCTCGCTCTCTCTCTCTTTCTCATTCGCTCGCTCGCTCGCTCTGTGCATGCTTTCTTTTCTTTTTTTTTTGTCTGTTTTTTTCTGTAGTGTTTTGTTTGTTTTTCTATAATACAAGTTTACATTGTTCTTGCTCTCTCTCTCCCTCTTTCGCTCTCTTTCCATCCTGTCACGCTTTCTCGCTCTCGTTGGGAGAGTACACAAATTCGTTTGCCGCTACTGCGCTGCCAACTGCTCAGCTGCTGGCCGCCCGCTGCTGATGATGCGGCTGCCTTTTGTGGTGACGACGCGAGCGTCGGCATTGCGTTGAGCAGCATTCATCAATGGGCTGCGCTGCGCCGCCCGGCCCCGTCGCCCCCTCGCTGCCAGGCTTGTCGAACGGCCGACGCTTGTTGGAGACGCGCGTCTGCTGGCAAGTGGAACGGGAGCAACGCTTGCGATCGCAATTCACCTTCGAGTCCTGAAAGACACAAAAAAAGAAAAAAGAAAATAAATATGAGTAAAGTGGTTGGAGAAGGGTTTAGGGGCAAGTGGGGGGCAAGTTAGAGCGAATAATTTTTGTGTATTTTGGAACATTTTTTAGCAAATTAAAATTATTAATAATTTAATTGTTATAATTATTTTTTAAATATATTTTCAAATTCAGGCAAATTTTCAGAATGAAATGAAATTTGTTTTTAGCTCTTGAAAAGGTTTGTTTTTTTTTAATGGGAAATGATTTGCTTGGGTTATCTTTGGACTTACCTTGCAGCGGCACTTGATGCACTTCTGTTCGCCATGGGACATGAGGACGGGATGCCATTCCTGGCCGTTCTCATAGATTTTGTTGACGACCTTGCAGCCGCCGGCGTTGAGTATCTCTTCAGCGTTGGAGGCAGCCGAGTGCTGCATTGCCTGATCGTGGAGGACATTGGGATTACTGGACGTATGCTTGCTGCTCTGGCCATGCGAGCTCTGCTTGCCCTCGGGGCAGACCTTGCAGCATGCCTTCTTATCGGGCCTAAAGGCCAGCTTGTCGTTGCACTGCAGCGGCGGGCAGACCATGCGTGGACAGCGCACCTCCAGCGTCAAAATATCACAGCTGCATGTGGTGCACGTATCGAAGCCGTTGGGTGGCAAGAACGGATGCCAGCTGGCGCCGGCGGCATGAAATTGATCACCCAAACGACAACCGCGATGTGGCTGCAACAGTTCGCTGCTGCCATTAATATTATGTGCCGCCATGGAGGAGGCAACGGCTGATGTTGTGGCACCAGCTGCCAAATGCCAATCGGCGCCATTCTCGCCGCGTCTTGGGACACAAGTGGGACAACATTCACCCTCCCGCTGCAGCAGCTGCTCGGTGAGTGGCTTGCACTTGAGTGCCGGACACTTGATCGGCTCACAATTGGACTGGCCACGCTGGCAGGCGCACATGTGGCACGTATCCTGGGCGCTGCGCCACTGCTCCGACTCATTGTAGAAACGACCAGAATGGAAGCACTTCGTCTCAGCGGTCAGCATATGATTGTCATTGTGATCGCCCGGCACCGGCACATTGTTGTCCGTGTAGATGGGGAAACAGTGGGCGGGCACCTTTGTGGACTTGAGCTTGCCACGCAGCAGCAGCTGGTGGCTGTGCTTGGCGTGCAACTCCAGGTAGCAGACACTCGTCTCCAGCTTGATGAGCTCCGCCGACGGCATGCCCAGCAGGAAACCCTCCATGTACTGTCCGTTGAACTCCTCGAGCAATTTGCGTGTCACTGGCGCTCCAATGGCCTCAATTGGCTTCTCCTCCAGATACAGCTGCAGCTCCTGCGTTGGTACACCACTCAGTGTGATCTCATAGTGGAGATTGCACTCGTTGTCGATGGACATCCAGGCCATGCCCATGCTATGACCAGCACTTGACGCCGCTGATGAGCCATGCTCCATGTGCTGCTTCAGCAGTATCGGCTCAGCGGAGTCTCGGGCATCGGCCACTGGACGTGGCACAAGGCGGCCACGGATCAGGCTTGCCTCATGCTCGGTGGCCACATTGACGCCCAATTCACCCGCATAGAGAGATTCGAGTACCTTGGGTCCCAGTTTCTCCACGGTGCCAATGGCCTGATTGAAATTAAAACTGGGCGTCAAATCTTCCAATTTAGCTTTGCGTTTTCCCTGCTCCTCGATGAGGCTGATGTTGGGGCGATCTCTGGTGTTGACGTGGTCCGTTTCGATGTTGTACGCCAGCGAACCATCCGTGTTGAGATACACCCAGGCCAGGCCACTGCTCCTGGTGGTGCTCAGCTCGCCGCCGTGCATCGGTGGTGCCAGCAACGTTTGGAATATCTCACAGCTGGCACGGGTCACAATGTGGCCCTGGATGCGCAGCTGTGGATACTTCTTCGACTCGACGGTGAGCAGCAGTTTGCCGCGCGACATCAGCCGCAAGTTCTGTATGGATATCGGTGAGGATAGTTCCAGGACATTGATCTCAGCGGATGGCTTGCGCACGCGGGACAACTCATCGAAGATGACTTCCTTGCGCTCCGGCAGCTCAATGCGGACACTGAGCGTTGAGTTGGAGAACTCCTCGGTGCCAAAGATGCCATTGAAGACGAGGGTCAAATGCATCGAACTCGCTGCCCCGCTGCTGGTCGAGACAATCGCTGTGCCACCGGCGCCGGCCAGCTGTGGATCCGGCTTCCCGTTCGCCGTCAATGCCGGCTCCAGCAGCGAACTGAACAGTTCCGTTTGCAGTGCGGTATATTTGGCGATCTTGCCGGCGAGTGCCATTTCCGATTGATGCTTGTTGCCCCACAGCAGGACAACATGGAGGCGATCGTCGCGCAGAATGCGCTTGTAATCCCGTGGCACACGTCGCCAGACGCCACAGATTTTGCCCGTTGCATTCTGATAGACGCTCAGCGTGCCACTCAGTGTCGTCTCCAGCTGATGCTCCTCGAGAATGACCCCAGCATCGTCCACAAACTGTATGGCCCTTGGGCGACCGATGCGAGCCGACGTGTAGAACGAATAATACAGATTCTTCTTGTGGAACAGAAAGCGTGCGGTTGCAACCACATTCTGTGGATTGTATGTTGTATACATGGACTTCATTTCCTCCCCCTTCAGGAAGTAGGATGTGCGACCCGTCAGCAGCGCAGCGTAATCTGTGAAACGTATTCAAATTGTTTAAATGGAATTGGTTAGACTGAATGATTGAATGATTGAATGAATGATTGATTGAATGATTGAATGAATGTTTGAATGATTGAATGATTGAATGAATGAATGAATGATTGAATGAATCATTGAATGAATGATTGAATGAACGAATGAATGATTGAATGAATAAATGTTTGAATGATTGAATGAATGAATGACTCGATGAGTCTATGAAGTGAGTAGAGAGACAACCTGCTGCGTGAACTCCAGGCATCTTGCTGCATTTTGTGGCAGCTGCTTCTTTTTTGCAGCAAGAAGAAGCACACATTCAAAGCGGATGTTTCGCCTCAATCATAAAGCTATCATTGGAATTATCTGACCTAAATTTGTTTTTCAATATGAAAATTGGGTTTCTTTTTTTTTCTACATCAATAAGCAAAAATTGTATTAATTCTGATTCGTATATATCTTTCACTTGATATAGTTAACAATCGGAAGAGTAATGAGTATTGCAATTATAATTGTGTTGGCATAAAAATCCGAATTATATAATTATACGTTTGATCAGATTACGATATATCTAATTGAACAAGATAAATATTTACATAAAGATTTATCTGAATAGTTTATTTTTCATATCTGCATAAATATTGTAGATTTCCATTGCTTTTTTTGCTTTGTTGTTTTTGTTGTTGTTTCTGTTGTTGTTGTTGTTGTTGTTGTTTTCTTTGTTTGTTCATAATTTGTGCTACTTACGTTTCATGTTGCGCTCCTCTTCCTCGCTGGGCACAGGCACATCCAGGGCCACATCCGTATCTGTAAACAAGACAAGAAAATAGAGAGATGAAGGTTAAAAATGCTGCTCTACTTAGATGGAATTTAGATAGCAGCCAAATGGCCAAATGGCCAAATGGCTTCAAAGCAGATGAGCCGCATTCATGAATGCCCCTCAATGTATGAATGAATCGCAATCTGAATAAAGGGCCAAAAACTCATACACACGCACACACGCACACATACAGGTAGCGGAGTAAGGATAAGCAGGAACCTTGTCCAGGTGGCATTCATTAATCGTGCATAAATTGAGCAGGTAAGAGAAAACAAAAAAATACACAACAAAAAAATGCACACAATAATCAAAGAATTCCTAGAATTTTACATACATATATATATATATATGTGTGTGTGTGTGTGTGTGTGTATTGCCCAAAAGAGTATGCAGCGTGAAAGTAGGTGGACAATTCTAGACGTGACAGGCACAACACAACACACACAACACACACACACACAGAGACACTATTGATTGACAGCAGCTTCGTTAGAAGTCGCTCTGCCCAAAGCTGATTAAAAAAACAGCACACAACAAAAAAAAAAATGAAGAAAATAAAATGAAAGAGCCTAAAAAAACACATAAAAAGCTAAAGCCAAAGCTGAAGCTGAAACTGAAGGTTGCCTGCCACTGCTGCTGCCACTGCTGCTGCTGCTGCATTGGAATTTCGATTATATTTGCCGCCCGCTCAAACTATAGCTGCATCTCTCTCTATCTCCCTCTCTCTCCCTCTCTCTCTTTTTTATGGCCATCTTAAGCCGCAAAAAAGAAGAAGCAGCAGCACACATAAACCAAAAAAAAAAACAAAAAAAAAAAAACTTCTTGCCGCATAATGAAGGGCGACAAATCTGACACCTTGTATAGCATTTTATTGGAGCCGAGGCCGCAGAGTTCGCTCGATCTGTGTGTGTGTGTGTGTGTTTTTGTGGGGGAAAGAGTGGGGGTTAAGGCTTAGCCAGGCCAAGAGCAAGCTGCGGTATCTGTGTGTTTGTGTGTGTGTGTGTGTTGTTGCCGCATTCACAGTGCAACCCAATGTCGTCTCTGGCTGTCCGATCTTATCGCCTGATCTTAATACGAGCCACTTCTGACCGAAGCCGCTAGCCCCTGTGTTCAACTTGGCCTGCCCCACTGTTACCCCTGCTCCCACTGTTTCCCCCCCCCTCCCCCCTCCACACGGGTCTGTTCCCACTTCTGCTCCATCTGCCGCCTGTTGCCGTTGCTGCGTTTTTCAATTTGACGCGTCTTCTGCATCGCATTCTTTAGCTTATTGGCGATCGCCTAAAGATCACCGCAAATCGCTACACTTGCCGAAAAGTATGACATTGTTTTTTTTTTTATTTTTAGCATTGATTTTGCTAAATAATTATCACAAAAAAATTTATATATATATAAATACAATTTTGTGGATTTTGTGCATTTTTAAGTTTCCATTTTTTTTTTGTTTGTAAGTCGTAAAATAAATGAAAATAATTCAATGCGTCCTTCGCTCATTTAATTGGCACTTGAGATTATTTTTTTTTTTCACTTTTGACTGCCTTTCTAAATTCTAGTATTGTATTGGTATTTTTTTTTTTTCTCTCTCTGTGCGTAGCAGAAGACACAACGAGAAGAGTTGAGGGCTCAGGTCTCAGGTTGAGGCTACGCCTGTTGCTGGGGGCCAGCTGCTCAGGTCTCAGGTCTCAGGTCTCAGGTCTCAGTATTGCCAATATTGCCCTTGACTCGCACTTCTGCTCCAGCTTCTGCTCTTGCTCCCTCTCCTCCACATCTTACTCCGCAGCTGGTCTTCCTCATCCTCTTGCTGCCATTGCAGATGAATGAATTTCGTTTCGTTTCATTTTGATGCCGTGTGTGGTTGCTGGCAGTTGTTGTTGTTGTTGTTGTTGTTGTTGTTGTTGTTATTTCGGTCTTCGGTTTGGCCGTTTTTGTAAGCCAAGATAAATGAGTTTTGGTGCGCACAAAGACGACGACACGTTGCCCATCATGACAACCACGCGAACGGACAGCGGACAACGGACAGCGGCACAAGAAGAGAACTGACTGAGTTGGCCTGGCCAGGTTGGTTGGGTCTGGTCGGGTCTGGTCTGGTCTGGTCTGGTCAGGCCAGGCCAGAAGCCGACAAAGCCAGAGGCTAAGACAAACGACACCTTCGACCATTGAGTCAACGCTTTGGTATGTGACTGCCGTCATCTTCCTCTCCCTCTCCCTCTGCCATTCCCCTCTCCAACTCGCTTACTAACTATCTCATATCACACAGATTCTGTTGCCGCAGCTCATTAACCAAAAGAAGAAGAAGCAGAAATACAACAACAACAACAAACATAGTTTTGAAAGTGTTTTTTCAAATGATCTATCTTTCGGAATTGGGTTCCCTCAAAGCGTTTAGCATTTATTTATGTAGATCTTCAGCGGAGCGAACGGAGACAACCAGCTACACATAAAAACTTAACTGATTGCTGATTGGATTCAAATGGAATTCTGCTTCCTCTTCTTCTTCTCCCTCTTCTTCTTCTTATTGTTGTTGTTGTTCCATAGAATTTGAAGCGTTGTGTGTGGCTCAAAGATTTTGTTTTATTAGTGCCGAATCGTTGTGTAAAGCAGCTGATAATCAAATTAATTAAACTGTTTGATACTATTGGTGAATCGCTAGACAGATCACAGATCACAGATCACAGATCAGTTGTCCTCATCTCAGCTAATGGTGAAAATGGAACTGTTTGTTAGGTTTTTTTTTTTATGAGGCAGAACAAAAAGCATACTTTTTCTATGGCATTTTACAAATGTTTTGCTGAGAAGTGTTTTGCGAGGACTAAAAACTCTTGCTTAAATACACACACACACACACACATACACACACACAAGCAGAGATTTTTGAGTTGGTAACAAACTAAATGGAATCGTGCAACATAGTTTTTTTTTTCTTTTTTTTAATAGACTGTTCCGTTTTGATGTTGCGTTGCGATAACGATAAAGTTGAAAATTTTATTGTGCCCAAGGCGAAGTGAAGAGTTCCAAGGGGGGCGGGGGACATACTTTCAATACTCACGCCCAACGATAAAAATCTGTGTGTGATTGTGTGTGTGTGTGTGTGTGTGTCCCTATCCTTTTGTGTGCACAAAGTGTTGTTGCGCTATTTGGTTCGTTATTATTGCAGTTGCTGTTGTTTTTGATGTTGCTGTTGTTGTTGTTGTTGTTGTTGCTGTTGTTGCTGTTGTTGGGTTCGGGGCCCATAAAATGCTCTAAAAAGGAAACCGACCACAAAAGATGTCATCAACTTGAATTGTCAGCTCTTAATGGACGCCACTCGACAGCCAAGAACTGAGCAGAGTCGTTCACGTCCAACTCCAACTCCAATTCCAACTCCAACTCCAACTCCAAGTCAAAGTCGAACAGTTTTCTGGCCTTATCGAATCGCATCGCATTCGAATCGATCGATCGATCGATCGATGGATCGTTTGCTTGAAAATCGTATATGAGAAAACACATTAAATTTTATTGTGTCTACCTGGTTTTTTTTTTGTTTTTTTTTTTTCTTCATTTTTACGTACGTAAAACGTTAACCATTCCCATTCCCATTCCCATTCCCCGTCACCGGCCAAAGTCCTATACCAACTTCTCAGATGGTTTGGACTGGCATCTGCGTTGACCGCCCGCTGTTTGTGGCGGTAAATGAGATAATTTAATAAGCGTTAAAATGCTCGAGTTATGTCATTATAAAAATAACGAAAAAATGCATAAATTAATGCTAAGAATCAACAGAGCGCCGCAGACAGACATACAAATACACTTGCACAAAAAGTTGGCCAACAAAATTGAACGAAAAAATATCTTTTTCATTTGTTTCATTTTTTTTTGTTTGGATAAAACCAGAAATGTTGCAAATGTTTTTGATATTTATGGAAATTTAGATGCACATCATTTTTTTTGTGAGTGTAGATGGAGACACAGAGTCGAACTTGAAGTCGTTGCTTGGGATTGCAGTTTGCCCCAAAAATGGGCATTTAACGTTGGCAATTTCGCCGTTGTTGCTGTTGTTGTTGTTGCGCGTTGCAGATGAACACACACTAAACTTGGCTCGTTGCAGTCTTCTTCTATATATATATATGTATGTGTGTGTGTGTGTGTGTGTATATATAATATGCATGCTTGGCTTGGACAAAAGCTGCTGGCATCGCATAGACCAAGTTAGGCGAAAAAAACTTTGTTAAATCAAAAGCAGGCTTGCTTGTTGTGGCTAAGTGTGTGTGTGTGTGTGTTGTTAAATATTTTTACAATAGCCTAGACTGCGTGAGAGCGAAACGGCGGCATGCGGCATGCGGCATGTGGCATGTGGCATGTGGCATGCAGCGAGCAGCGAGCAGCGATCAGCGACTCGAGCCAAGTTGGGGCCGCGCCCGTGCCTTCTAACTATTTATGGCAAACGAGTTGCGGAGTTGCAAGTTTCCAGAGTTGCTGCCACTTTGCGGCAGCTGAGGCAGCCAAACAGGCAGCAACAGTTGCTGTTGCTGCTGCTTCTGCTGCTGCTGCTGCTGCTTCTGCTGCTGTTGCAATTTGACGTGGCAGCAATTTAAGCCAACTCTAAACGCCCCCTCAGCACACCCCTTTTGCTCCCTTGCCAGCCCGCCCAACAGTAGAAAAGTGAAATCTCTCGTTTCGAACGCTCGTCAAAAAAATCAAGTGACTCGGTTGAGGAGGTGTGGCGGAGGGGAGGGGGGAGTCGAAGTGGCAGGCGAAGTAGAGACAGAAGCGGCAAAGGTCAACGGCTTTGCATAAGCAAATGAAAAATTGCCGCAAAACGGAAACTAATGATGTGCTGCAGCAACTGGCAGCAGGCAGCAGGCAGCATGCAACGGGTAGCATGCAACGGGCACGAAGGCAGGCAGGCAGGCAGGCAGGCAACTTGGCAGCAGTTGCAACCAGTTTACATGCCACACAGCGGCAAAACAGCAACAGCAAACTGGGAGACGCAGACTGGAATTCAGCCACCAGCACTCGCTTTGATTATGTGAAAAATGTCACACACACACATACACACACACACACACACACACACACACACACACACACACACACACACGCACACACTGTGTAACTTTACTCATAAGTTTTTCTAATTATGAATTCAATTCATGCAGAAAATTAGCAATAAGCCAAAAGAATTGCCAATGATTCAGTCGCTTTTTATGTTTGTTGTGTGTGTGTGTGTGTGTGTGTGTGTTTTGTGTGTTTTGTGTGAGTGTGTGTGTTTTGTGTGTGTGTGTGTAACATAAGCAATCGCAGAAGCTTTATGTCCAGAGAAGCATAACTTCACTTCTCGGGTATCTCAATTGAGAAATATTTAAACGACTTGAAGGGTTTCCATGGATCTTTTGGGTTTGCCAGTTCTTCGATATTCGATTTTATATAATCTCCACACACACATATATATATATATAACTAAACTTAAAGTGCTCTTTTTACGCTAATTACTCGAATTACTTTTTTAGAATTCCCCATTTGCCCGGCAGCTTCATCGCTCTTTCTCCCCAAAACATTTTCCATGTGACCCTGATCGAGCACATATATAGCAGCCATATCTTTGGTTGACTTTGAACCATGTTGTGGCAACACAATCCGTTCGCATGTGTGTGTGTCCCCAGTGGCAGCAGTGGTATGCAACCGACAAATTATTTTTGTAGCCTAATTTTGCTCAAATCGAAATACCAATTTTGATAGTCATCCAAAATATTATTCCCAATGGTGTTGTCGCATGATGTTCAGGGGCCGATATCAAATAAATCGTGTATATAGCAGAGCAACAACAACAACAACAACAAAAACATATGGAGACAAACAACATATGAAACATCGAACAACATGCAAAACTCGTCGAATGCTACCAAATACAATAAATAAATGCAGAAAAAAAATTTGTGTGTGTTCCAAGTATAGATTGGAATATGATGTTGTACATATATATATCTATATATATATATGTGTGTATATATATTGGGTGACAAAAGAGCGAACCAAATGGCATAAAAAAGAATTATAAATTGCGTAGCGTTGACCTTCATTTCGGGCCAAGTAATTTTTCATAAACAATTTACGCGTTTTGGTTTTGCCAAAACGAATTCGAATTCGAATTCGAATCGGAACCCAAAGACCTGAACTATATGTCTATATATCTATGCTATATATGCTGCTGTGCATATCTATATATTTTTTTTTTTTGCTCTGATATACAAGCATGTTTCATCTCTAATTATTTTTTTCCCTCTTCTTTTTTTTTTTGTTAATTTTTTTTTTTTATGGTCTATGTCGCGACGCGTCGCTGAAAAGTGTTATACAGCTGCGATTGCTGCTACGGTTAATTATTCATACATATGCAGATATATGATCCACACACACACACACATAAGCATATGTGTGTGTGTGTGTGTGTGTGTGTATCATATATATGTATTTAGACATAATTTTGGCAAATTTTCTTTACAAGCAGCCGCCACATTTTAATATGCCATATTCCTTTTGCTCTCCAACCATATATATATTATCTATGTCTATATCTATATCGAAATATGTCTGATATCGCCAAAGCATCTGTTCAATATTCCTTTTGGCTTTATTTTTATTATTTCTCTTTTTTTTATTATGCGTAACAAACAATTGCATGTGTCAAAATATTGAGATATTTTGCAAATTTATTAATCTCCCCACACACATAAAATGCTTTGAACACGTCAAGACCAAAGAACTGACCAATCTGCCCTCCGTCCCACCCACTGCCAAGCCCCTCGCCATACGCAATTGGACAGACAAATGACGCATATGTTTGGCAGCGAAAGTGTTCTTTAAACCAAGAGAGAGAGGGGGCGGGGGCGGGGAGCAAGAGTGAGATGGATAAATGGGGAATATGCAATATGATGGAAAAAGTTTTTTATATGTTAACATTTTAACACTTACCGTTACGATCGCCTGGACAGGTCTTGCAACATTTGCCGGGCAATGAGATGGGATCATCGCATTTCGCTGGCGGACACTCGTTTTTGATGTTGCGACACTGGACGCGTGCAACAATGCGTCGCTTTTTGGGTATCTAAGATAAATATGAACAATAAAATGAAGAATAATTAGTAAAAAAAAAAGAAAAAGAATACTTGATAGCTTTAGGAAATGCTGTATATAAACATATATATATATATATGTATATACATATATATATATATAATAGATCTAGTCGTATATTGTCTTTTATGTATTTTTTTTTTTTCTTTTTTTTCGTTTTTGTATCTCATTAGTTATGCTGAGTGGATGGCCAATGTGTCACTTCTGTCTGCTGTTTGCCATTATTGTATATTTTATTTATTTTTTATTTACTTTTTATATAATTTTTGTAGCCACAAAATTAATTAGCGCTGCCATTCGCATTACCGAAATCTGACTCAAATTCTTGATTTCTATTTATTATTATTTGTTAGATTTGTGTTCATATTGTTTTCCATGACGGATCAAATACCCTATTCTGCCAATTGGCCATAATGCTTATAAGCCACATCGCTCACAGAACTGAGAATACTAAACAATATTTTTTTTAAATTAGGTGTTTTTATTTTTTTCATAAATATGCTTCTAATATATATTTGTGGCGTATTTATTGAAAATTGCAGGGTATCTGCTCGTCTCTAGTCTGCCGATTCACAATTCGATATGGTTTTTTTTTTTTTATCTCTTTCTGTCTGTCTCGTCGCCCCTATTAAATTTAGAACTAAATCAAGCTGCGATTTTCTTAATATAAATATAAAAAAATATTTATAATTTGTATATGTTTTCTTTTTTTCTATTTTTATATATATAAATTTTATTCTCTTATTAATTCATTTTAGATCTACGCGAATCCACTCAGAGTTTACTTTCTGTGTGTGTGTGTTGTGTGTGCGTGTGTTGTGTGTGTGTGTGTTTGTCGTTCTTCTTGTCTTGTTTGATGTTTATATGAATTTCTTGTTGATTTTTATGGGGCTGACTATGTTGTTTCTTTAATGGATGCTATATCGGAGCTCTCAGTTTCATACAGAAGCAAAAATGATTTTATGATGTGCCTCGTTTAAAATGCTTGCAGCCACATAAATTATAATTAATTAACACACAACTGACTTAACACCAAACACCAAACACCAAACCCCAAACAACAAGAACTGACCAAACGAGCAGTTTCTGGACAGGCACCGATGAATGCTGATGCATCCAACAATTGGTCAAAATGAATAACTCTAAAAATCTGAGTCAAAGATTAACCAATTTGATAGGTTTTATCATCTAGAATCTGCATTTTAATGATATTTATAGATGAATTGATAAGCTTTACTGTAGTTTGGTTTTACGAGCGGAAGTCAATTGTTGATCAAGATATATCATATATACGATATATGCATTATATATATATTATTTAAATATAGTTTGCATTTTAGTATTAAGTTAAATTGTTTTACTGCATACATTGTTTCGATTTCTTAAGTACGCTAATGGGGTTTATTGGTGGATTGTCACATATACACAGACACACAAAAATACACACACACACACACTGACACTCAGGTGTTGTCTGGTTGTTGGCAGACGCACAACAACAAGAAAAAAAAAATATGCCAAGACTTTATGGCGTCAATTAATTTTCGGTGCCCGCCTTATAAACATGTATTCGAGCAGATATATCCCACATACGGCTGTAAATGATCTATATATATAATATAGAAATTTATATATATATATATATATATATATATACACTTGTAATTTGTGTGTTTTTTTACTTTACGCATAACTTGAACGAGGACAGAACTTGGACATTTTATTGTTGGTCGTTTTAAATGTATCGCTTTTAATATTGTTGCCTGTGCACATCCACCCAGACATAGCACCCATCCCTCCCCTACCCCACAACAGCATGTTGCATGCATCGATTTTCGCCACTTGTTTTTTACTGTCTCTCTCTCTCTCTCTGTCTCTGTCTCTGTCTCATTCACTATCTACGTAATTTGTACGGCATTGCAAATTCTTTTTGCGTAATTCGATAAACAAGAACAACAACAGCAACAACAACAGCAACAAGAACAACAACAACAACAGCAACAACAGCAACAACAATGACAATGTTAAATTTGTTTTTAGTTGAGTTTTGGCAAGGCTTCTACACATTTCACAAAAATACAAAATACTATAAACTGACAGACTGACAGACAGACAGAAAGAGAGGGAAGCTGTGTGTGTGTGTGTGTGTGAGAGTGAGAGGGATTCGTGTTTCGTTTCGCATTTAAAAAGTGCTTTCAAATCAATATTAATCATGCGTAAAAATGCCATAAATTATGCGCTTCGCCATCTTGTTTGGGGCACAGCAACCCCCGCCGCACCGCTCCTCGCCACTTGCACCTTAACTTAGAATATGTTTCATTCTCACTAATAATTTATTTATTTCATATATTATTTTTTAATACATGTGTTTGGTAAAAAATGTAGTTTGTCTCGCAACTGTTGTAGTTTTTGTTGTTGTTGTTGCTGTTGTTGTTGTTGCTATTGTTGCTGTTGTTGTTGTTGTTGTTGCTGTTGTTGTTGTTGCTTGTAGCAAATGTCGGCGGTCATTAGTCAATTTGTTGGCCGCCTATCAGCAGAAGCGACAAGAACAACAAACAGCAGCAAATAGAAGCGTTTTTAACTTGACTCAATTCTCAATTCTTAGACTCATGGCCCGGCTGGCCCCCAATATAGATACAAATACACACTAAATGTATCTTTATCTTTATTTTGTATCAGTTTCGATTTTAGTGCACTGCAAATCACTACAAAATTGGCTTAGCTAAATTGAACGGTTACAAAAGTATTTAAATTTGAGCTGTAATCAAATTTGAAAGCACATCAATCTTACTTAAAAAAAAAAAACATCTTGTAATAATAACGCTTGGAACTTGGAAGACTGGTTTTTCTTGAGATTTTCTCTAGTATTTAGGATTAGAATTCGATTTGTAGCATTTACTTACCGCAACACATTCACATTTGATGCAATACATGACGCCAAATGGCGGTCCCAGATCCGCATACCAAGTGGAACCCAATTCACGGAGTACTTTGCCAAACTGACATTCGGTAACTGGAAAAACAAGAAAAACAAATTGTCAAAATTTCAGAAAAGAAAATCTTAAAAATTTAAATCAACTACTAAATAAAAAAAATTAATAATAAATCAATAAATAGGCAATATTTAAATTGCAATTCTTAAGTTGTATCTCAATTGCTGATGCTATATATATATATATATATATTGCATGTATATATATATATATATATGGTATATAGCAAATTGCGTTTGTTGTTGTTGTTGTTTTTGGTATGGGGAATTGTGGCGCCATCTAATTGCATTTGACCATAAATGAAATTATTCAATGCCTGAGCCTATCTATAGCTCATAGACACGCGAGAGAGAGAAAGAGAGAGAGAGAGAGAGAGAGAGAGAGAGAGAGGGATAAAGATGATGATGCACTCGGAGAATGGCAAGGGGTGGATTGTGTTGTGGTGGAGTGGATTCGGGGGTGGTGTCTAAAAATGTTGTTTTTACTGCTGGCGCCACATTTAGCAGCAGCAGCGTTTCCGGCAGAAGCAGCAACTGTTGCCGTTGTCACTGGCGCCAACAAGTGTCAATCTGTTAACACTAGGGGGGAGGGGGGGAAGTGGGGCAATGTGGGTTGCAGCCAACACTGGCAGCAGCTGACAAAAACAGCAGCGCCACATTTATTTTGTCTTTTAAGCGGCATTTTTGTTCTTATTGTTGTTGTTGCTGCTGCTAATTGGATGGGCCACTCAAATCGCTATGCAAATTGCTGTGAAGCGCGTTAAATTATTAATATATTTTAATTACCCAAGCCAAAAAACACACAACACACACACACACTAAACCCAAAACAAAAAAAAAAAAGGAAAACTACAAATGCTAAAAACTTTAAACTCTTTGGCGCCACACATTGAACGATGGCGACGCCAGCCTATAAAAATAGCAACAAATAAAAGCAACAACAATAACAAAAAAAAAATAACAAAAAAAAAACACGTAAGTTTATAAAAGGCAGAAAAAAAATGGCAGAGCGACTTGAGGCTGCCCTAGAAAATTGTTGACCTTTCATTTGCAGTTTATAATAATAGTTTTCGTCATTTGAAATTGAATATTTATTGCAAAAATTTCAACTGAAGTTGCTATTTTAAACACATGTTTAGGGTAATTGTGTGTACGTGTGTGTGTGTGTGTGTGTGTGTGTGTGTGTGTGTGTGTGGCAGTGAATGAGCGTAAATATATATATAGCAGTCGTTGCTGTTGATGGATTGTTGTTTTGGCTTTGCAAGTGTTGCTCTTATCAACGGGGAAAAAAATGAAAAATAAATGGCACAGCTGCTGATTTGGTCATAAAAACAAAACAAAAAAAAACCAAAAAAAAACAAAAAAAGAACAATAACAAATTAAAAAAAAAGGCAGCAGTAACTAATTAACTTTAAATACGAGTGCAACAAATCAGCTATCTAAGCAATCACGCCCACTCAACCACCCCACAGACAAGCAGGCAATAACAAAAACAATAATAACAACAACAACAAAAGGCCAGGGGCGGCATTGCCCGACATGGCGTATACGTGATAAGTGGCGCTAACGACGCGCGACGTTTATCAAGTGTCGGCCTTATTATAATTTGTTGTTGTTGTTGTTGTTGTTGTTGGCGCCAGTTTTATTTGCGTGCGAAAATAAAAACAAATACACTCTAAATGTAGGCAGCAAAAACAGCAACAACAACAACAACAACAACAACAAGCACAAGCCGAATGAGAAGAGCAACAACTATGTTGATCAACAATAGAAACACAATCACCAAAGACAAGACAGATTTCGAAGCGTCTCAGCGACACAAAAGCTGCCGATTTACGCGCCATAGATTTATAAATATTTATATACATACATATATATTTTTATACAACAACAACGACAACGTGATAATCAAAGAAATGCTCCGACAGCTAACCGAGAGCTTCCCCACCTTTGTTGCTTCCATTATAGTCACATTTTTAGTCAATATTTTGTTGAATTTTATTCTTCTTTCATTTTTTTTTTTTTTTTTTGGTTTTACGATTTGTTGTTGCTTGCGCAATGTTAAAAATACGTTTACGCTGGGGCCGAAACGAACATATATAATTGAAATTTACGTTAATTGGCGCGGCAATTTTTGCGCTTGATTTCACATTTTTTTTCTTCCCCCTTTTGCTTGCCAAATCAGCGTAAAATCTTGTAAATATTATATATATATATATATATATACTCATATTTATAAATATACTTTCTTGACCTTAAAAGAAAGTAAAAATCATTTGGTTAAAAGTATTCACAACAATTTTGTCTAACTGTTTGCAACAATGCTGCTTTAAGCATCTAGATAATGTTGCCAGTGTAGCAATGGCTGTAAGTCTCAGCTGCTTGGCAACATGTTGTCTAGAGTCGGGTAAGCAATCAGTTTAAGTGTAGCCAAATATAGCAGTTTAGCAACAATGTTGCTGTTGTTGCTGTTAATAACAGAAGTCGGCCGTTTGATTAACAGTCGCTCTTCCTGTTGCGCCGGACAGCAACATTGGGTCCCGCCCCTCATTTCCGTTCGAACGTTCAATAGCAGCAGCAACAACAGGAACAACAGCAGCAACAACAGCAACAACAACAATTGAAACAACAGCAACTGAAACAACAGCAACAACTCATCAGCATTTAAATGCAGCTGTTAATTATGCGCTATTGACATCTATAGCTAAAATTCGAGTGAGTGTGTATATGGTGTGTGTGCGTGTGTATGGTGCGTGTGTATGTGTGTGTTAGTGTGTGTGTGTGTTAAAATTGTTGTTATTTGTCTAGACATTCTTGATTAATGAGCGCAAAAATATTTTTGCATGCCGTAAAAATGCTATTTGAACAATTTGTTTTGGGCATTTCTGTTGCTGTCGTTGTTCCAGTCTTTTATTTGCTTTGTTTGTGCCAAATTCATTCATCGATGCATCAGACAAAACAAAACGTTCAACAATAATTATATAGATAGACAAATAATAAATGAAATTTATCAGCAAACGCAATTTGCACAATTTATTGTTGTTTTATTTATATCTTTATTTTTGTCATTTATTGAGTGCCGCCCACGCAAACAGCAATATCTGAAACTTTAGCAAGTGCATTCTGTGTACACACACATACACACACACACACACAACCACACACAACCACACACACACACAACCACACACATATATATATATTTATGCATGTTTGCATATTTTATTTTTAAGTTTAATTTAAGACGAAATGTCTAGAAATAATTTTTCCGACTGTTGTTATTGTTTCTGCTGTTTGGCAGTACATTGACTCACACACACACACACACACACACACACAATCATAGAAAAAACCCCAGCTGTCAAATAAGTTAAGATTTCATTTATAAATCAAGTTTAATTAAAGATGAACAAAGTTGTGCTTTGTCAAAGGCTATTTGAAATTTTCACACACATCCCAAAAAAATGATATATTTTTGGAAATTTGTTTTCGGACCCTTGACGACAATTTTTGTGTGTTGTACGAGTAAATATTTTAGTTGTTTTTAATGCATGTTTGTTGCATGCAGCTTAGAGGTGTATTTATATTATACATATATATATATGAATTTATATATGTGTGTGTGTGTGTGTTCTGCATTTAGAGACAAGCAACAGCGGCAGCAAGAACAACAAAATAAACAATGTGCTAATTACAGTCAAAAGGCAGCGACAGGCATTTCAACTTCTAATAAACATTTGTGGGGCTGCCAACAACACGTGGCCTACAGTTTGACTATGTGTGTGCGTGTGTGTGTGTGTGTGAGAGAGTGTGTGTCGTTTTGGTCTTCCTCTCTGGTCATTTGTTTTAGGCAACGAAGCAGCCAACTAAAAATTCGCCTTGGCGTTTTCTTTCGCTGTTTGTTGCCAAATGCGTTGCTGACTCACATGACGCAGAACCTCTGCTGACGTCGCTGCTGCCACGGACAGCGGCGTCGAACTGGCGCAATGTTGTGTATTTGTAGCCTAAACACACACAAACCCACACACACACACACACACTTACTCACACACACCAAATGTACAGTCGAAAAGTGCCTTTGAAAATATCAACTATTTTTCATTTTCTAATTTGCATATACCCTGTAAATAGCCAAAGCTGATTGACAGACTAGCCGAACCTGGACTTTCAATTACATACATACATTCATAGAAGAGCTACTACGATATAGACCAAAAGCAAGTATGCCAAAAACAGGGTAACTTCCCGTTGAACAGACCCTTTCTGTTAGTTTTTACTCATTTTTATTCTATTTTATTTGGCTGCGTGCGCTTTTAATTGAGTTAAAAGATCAGCACAGATCAGCAGTATATAGTCTGGCCATTGGTAGGAAAATATAGTATATATATATATATATATATGTATATATGTATATCTACATCTATATATATTTAGTGTCATTGTTGTTGGTTTTGATTTGAAAATGTTATTTCTGTTTTGCGCCTTAATTAATTGTTGCAAAATAATTAGCGTAAAAGTTAAAGCTCAACGCTGAATTTAATAAAATCAAATAAAATAAAACCGACAATAAATGTTAAAAAGAATGAAAAATAAATATTTGCATATATCTACTATATATATATACTATATGGTGGATCGAGAAATGTTGAAAACTGATTCAAGAGGCAACAATTTGATAGAATGCAATGTGGGCGGCCGAAAGAGTCTGTGGTTTGGTGAGGGGTGTGTCGTGGTGGGGGGGGGGGAGGTGTGTGGTTTGTGGTGTGGCAATCAAATCAACCAATCGAATGACTTTCTTTTAGTTTCGGTTTTTTTTTGTTTCTTGTTGTTTGCTGTTTGTTTGTTATGTGCTATTTGCGTTCTTCAGAAATTTGACAGCTACGAGTGTTGAGCTGTCAATCAGTCAATCAATCAATCAATTGACCGATCGATCGCTGAGTCAATGAAACAACAAAAAGAATCAACCGAAACCAACAAACATCAAACTGCAAAGTGTGAATAAGTTTTTTTTTTCTTCTGGAAAATGCATGTAAATGCAACACAAACATATACATAAATACATATATATATATATATATATATATATATATATATATATATATATATATATATATATATTTCTATATTTTGTGGTCGTTATCCCGCGCCCCAGTTTATTTATTTTATAAGCAATTAAATTATTTAAGTGCAAAGCTAACAACAAAACAAAAAAAAAACTACACAAAATGCAAACAAACCTTAAACAAAAAATGTTTTGCCCACAGCTGCACTTTTCTCTACACTACACAAAAATACCCTGCAATCGGTCAATTGTGGGTATGCACTTTCTATCTCTCTCTCGCTCGCTCTCTCTCTTTCACGCTAAGAATTGTGAGAATATGTTTTAAATTTGTTGTTGAGTTAAATAATTATTATTTTCATTTTTCTCTTGATTGAAGATGATTGACTTTGGTGCAGGGCATCTTTTGGTCGACTATGCTCAACGTTCAAGTTTGTTTTTGGGGACACAGAACGCTACAAAATGAAGATCTCTAACGGCTGATTAGGTTGCCGGTCGCTGACGACCACGTTGAAGAGTTTGGAGTTTGGAGTTGGAGTTTGGAATTGGGGAGTTGGAGTTGGAGTTGGAGTTGCGCTTGTTGTTGATAATTTATGATAGTTGTGCGTTAGGTGTGACCAAATGGGAAGGGGGAGGGGGGGTGTGTGTGGAGAGAGGTTGGGGTAGTAGAGCAAACCGTCGGCGGCAACAAAGCAAGAAGCACAAACAAACGCACACACACACACACGAGGTGTTGGTGTTGCTGTTCACACCCCCCCCCCCCCCACCCGCCTCTGCAACCATTTAAAATTTGTCTCATTACCCCGAAAACTGAAAAGAAATAAAGTTCAAAAAAGAAAGGCCGCCAACGACAGGACGGCGTTTACGCGTTTAAAGTCGCTAGCAAAACGCGCACACGAAATAAACAGAAAAAAAAGGGGGCTCGTTCAGTTGTTGTTGTTGTTGTTGTTGTTGTTGTTATTGCTGCTGAGCACCTTGGCAACAACAAATATTGGCTAAAAGAAAAATTAGCAATACGCGAAAATCGATCGAGACGAAAAACTTTTTCGCGGTCGCTGCTTATGTAAAAAAAAAATAGGAAAAAAACACGCCCCAATCGCCGCTAAATAAGGCAAAGCAAAAGGAAACCAAACGAGAAGTGAAGCGAAAAGACAAATACAAATAGTGAAGCAAGCAGTGGCAGAGACAGTGGCAGAGACAGTGGCAGAGGCAGAGGCAGTGGCAGAGGCAGTGGCAACCTCAATCGTAATGAGTGACAATTGCTATCCAATTAGCCGGCAACAGATCGCTCTGTGGCATATACATATATATAAATAATATATATATATATATATATATATATATATATGATATATGTGGCACATGATATATGGCAGCCAATTGTGTGAACATGTTGCTTGGGATCCGCTTCGGGCCACATCCGGTTGTATATATATATATATATATATATATATATATATATATATATATATATGCTGTATGTTTGGACTGATGAAGGTCTGAGCAAAATCTGCCCAACTAAATAGTGCATAGAAATCATAAACTCCAAACTCACAAAATGAGCCAAAAAAAAAAAACGAACTTATTCATTTGTGATATACTTCAAGTGTTGAATTCCAAGTTGTTTCGCAGCATGAATATAGTCAAAATAATTATGGCAGCCACTGTGAATCGAAGGCTGTGTTGCAATTGTTGCAATTATGTTAGTCTCTGTGAAATTTGTTTAGACAATTGCGCATGAGCCATACCCCAAAATCAGCTAATTTGTAAGCGTGTGTGTATGTGTGTGTGGTGTGTAGTGTGTGTGCTTCGCTATTTTGGAACAGAGCTAAAGGCAACGCGTCTCTGTCCGTAAACATTTTCAATGACTATTTTTATTTGTTTTTGGTGGTCGTTTCTTTTTTTTTTTTTTTGTCTGTTTTGTATGTTGAATGTTTTTTTTTTGTTTTTGGTGTTTTTTTTTTTTTTTTTGGTTTTTGTTTTGCATTTTTGCTCATTTACAAAGCAAATCACGCGACTGCGACTTGCCCCCGTCGCAGATGTCGTCAAAAGTTCAGCCAGCAGCAGCAGACGGGCAAAAACAATGTATGTTGTTGTTGTTGTTGTTGTTGTTGTTGCTTGCTAATTTTAAATGCGCTGATAAGTTGCACAAATATTCTAAGGATGTGTGGGGTGGTGTTCATGTTGGGGTTGAGATTGGGACTGTGACTGTGACTGTGACTGTGACTGGGGCTGGGGCTGAGGCTGGGGTGTTGGAGGCGGACAGGCCGACAGGCGAAGAGGCGAACAGGTCCGATGGCTAGTTGGATGATGACGTTGATGATGATGATGATGATGATGATGATGATGATGATCGCTGATGGTTGCATTTGTTACTGCAATGAATGAGAATGTGAGCCACAGCAAAAGGAGCAGCTGCAGCAGAAAGCACGCGACTAGCAATGATGCAGTGTCAAATACAAACACAGAAAATATATATAAAATATATATAAAATATATAAAAAAAAATATATAAAATATATAAAATATAGTTGAGCAATTCGCTTGATTGAAAATAGTTTTAAGTTCCTTTTGTATGAGTTGAGTGCGCTTGTTGCATTGCAAAAACCCACCCAAGAATCATGTTTGTTTGTGTCGGGCGAGATATTTGTGAAACGCGAAACGTGAATATGCCTCAAAAACAGTTGCACTCAAAGATCAGAGAAGACTGCTCCGACAATCCGACAGCCAACTGGCAACTGGCAACTGCCAAGTGCCGAGTGCCGACTATGCCGCCTATCAGCGATGCAAAATTTAGATGATGCGCGAATTCCCAGATATTTAGTAGTTAAAATAGATGGGGAGTAGAGCAGTCGGTTGGGGCGGGGGATGGGTGGGGGGGTGGTTACGCTTTAGCTGCAAAACTGCAGCTGATTGTTTGCTGATAATTAATGCATGGCAAGAATGCCAAATGCGAAATTGCAAACAGCTACGATTGACAAGAGACGCCGCCGGGCGGGGCAAGCATCGAGAATCGAGAATAGAGAACAAAAAAACCAATCTAACCTATGAAATATATAGAAAAAATCCCAAACCAAGTTAGATGATCAACTTGAATCAAGTTTATTGTCAAGATGAGTTTGTAATAAATTGCTCCTGGCAAAGTTCGAAGCAACAGCGAAGCCAACAAACTCTCGATTGATTACAGTTCGTTTCCCAACTTCCCCAAAAGACATATATATTCTCTCTGTCTCTCTCTCTCTCTCACTCTCTGCCACTCTCGCTGTCTCGCTTATCGATGGAACGGAAATGCGCAACAACTGCAAAAAAAAACTAAACTGAAGTTGAGGCTGAGGCTGAAAAACAACCCACGAAATCTTTGAAGCGTATCTTTATCCATATATATATCCATAGGCTGTATTTGTATCTGTATCTTATTTGCCTACGCTGCAGCCAAAATACAGCAAAAAACAGCAACAACAACAAAGAGCCAAATTAATTAACACACACACACATACACACACACACACACACACACACACACACGCACACACACAATGATAGACTTTTTTTTTCTAGTTGTAGCTGGCTTTTCTTTTGAGCCCGGTTGGTGGGCGAGCCGAAACTCGAACTCGAATTCGAGCTCGAAAGCTCTCTGCTGCAATTTGACACCTTGTGGGCATTAAGTGCTTCCTCTGCCCACACGCGACTCCAACTCTAACTCCAGCTACGACTCCAACTCCGACAACGATTTGGCGACGCCTCGTCTCCAAGCCAAAAAAGGCTGCTGCATTTGGCGGCTTGCAACGTTGCTGTTGCTGTTACTGTTGCCGCAACAACATTGCGGCAACCGGCAACAAATTGGTTGCATTTCGTTTTCGACTGCCTGACATGCAACTGACACTGACGACGACGATGGCGATTCGTTTTTGGGAGGCTGTCGCGACACAGCCGCAAACAAAAAAACGGCCAACACAAAAAAGGAAACATGAGGAAAGCCACAAAAAAAAACCCCCATTTGCCAAACTGTAATCCAAATACTCTCTTTCCCATACTATAATATTAGTATTATTATATAATATTTTATTTATAAAAGTGCAAAAAGTGTAAAGATTCCTAATATTTCAAATTAATCAGTTTTTACAACTTTTCCAAATAACCAATTTCCCCAACCAAGAAGCTGGCTAAAAAACGGTTAGCAAAACTCGTCAGAAATTGTGAGCACTTTTTTGTTGTATTTGGGAAGTGCATAAAAATGGCAACAAAAAAAGAAAAAAAAAAAGGCTAAAAAAAATAGTTGGCGTCTGACGGACGTCGTTTCTGTGGCTCAGAGTTCGACTGTTGCTGTGGCTTTGGCTCTGACTCTGACTCTGACTGGGAGATTTAACGTTTTAGCGGGTTTCATTTTTTTTTTTTGGTTTTTTCTTTTTTGTTATTATTGTTGTTGTTGTTGTTGATGTTTCGCATCTGCTTGTGTTCGTATTCGGTTTTCGTTAAAGATCATGGATATGTTTGCCGAGATGCCAAACGGAACGAACAGTCCCACTCTGCCCCACTGTCTGTCTGTCTGTCTGTATGTCTGTCTGTCTCACTGTCCCACTGTCTGTCTGTGTGTCTGTTGTCTCGTTTGCTGCTTTACGTAGGCACATCTTGATTTTCGACGTCGTCGTTGTTGTTGTTGTTGTTGTTGTCTTTTACACGCATTCATTAAAAATAAGTTAACAACTTTTTAACACCTAACTGGGCGGCAGACAGTTGAATAAATGAATTATGCTGACGAATGATGGCGTATGCATAGAGCGAGAGAGGGGGGCGATCAGTAGTGAAGGGGGGGTATCGCGAAGGGGAAGCACGTCGGTCAATGTAGGCAGCTACGTTTCGATCCGATACGATACGATCCGTCCGGTCTTGCAAAAGGGGGCCAACAGCAACAAGCAACAAGCAGCAGGCAGACAGCAGCGCTTGTTAATCAGCTAAATTAAATGCGAAATGAACAAAACGAATTGGTAGTTAGTAGTTTCCCAGTTTCCCCACTCCAACTAGCCCCCCCCCTCCTTTGCTATCTCTTTCTCTCTCTCTCTCTCGCTCTATCTTGGTGAATAAAAGTGCGTGGTTTTTTAATGTTTGATTAGCCCAATCCAACTTTGGCTGCTTCGCCTCGCTTCTCTACACAGCCATATGTTCAACAAGAACGGTTGATTTAGTGTGTGTGTTGTGTGTGTGTGTTGTGTGTGCGTTGGCTTTTTCATTCATTAAAAAAAAATAATAATATTGATGGTGGGATTTGCCGTTGCCCGAATTTGTTGTCTGCCGACTGGGGGCCTACTTACATACTACTCTACTCTACGCTACTCCACTCCACGCTACTCCCCTCTACTCCCCTCTACTCCACTCTACTCCCCTCTAGTACGAAGCAAACCACTCTATAAACATATAGATACAAATTATGCTGAGCTTTTAATTAGCAATGGGTTCAACCTTTCTGAGTGGGTGTCTTGAGGGTCGTCTGCGTGGGAAGCGTGGGAAGGGTGGAAGTGGCAAAGTGGAAGTGAAGGTGGAGGTGGAGTTAGTGCTACTGCTGAAGGTGGCAAATGTAAAAGATGATAAACTCTTTGATTATTGTTGTTTTATTGCCCAATCTTAAGTTGTTAACCGGAAAAAAAGCTAGTTTGTTGAAAGCCTACAGCGCATCAGCTATAAAAAATGATCGTTAATATGCATAAGATTGGCTCGTTTTTTTTTATCGTCGTTTATATGTTAACGATTAGCGATTTTGTACAAGCTTTATAAAAAAAAAAGTCGTAAAGGTTTAAATTAAGTAAGGTTTAAATTGACACATTCTGTTGGAATTTGGCCATTGCAAGAATATTTACATGTATCTTTCTTTTTTTTTAAGAAATTCTAAGAGACAATAAATATTGTGGAAATGTGGAAACAGAATGATTGTTATAGAAGAGCCAAAGTGAAACTTGATTGGGCTATTAGCGGTAGTTATTTGAACTGTTTGACGGCTTTAAGTGTTTAAGTTTTGAACTGGGTGCAGCGGTTCTCTAAATACATCATCGAGATGAACATTGGCATTGTCATTAACACTAACACTTGTTGCACTTCGAATTTTATTGTAATACGAGAAACAGTTCAAAGTCGTTAAAATAAAACCGCAATCTGATTTTTAATTAAGAGAAAATAATAATAATAATTGAAAAAAAAAACAGCAAAACTAACAGCGAACATGTATTATAGAATATCAGTTAATCAAGCGTAAAAGTTGTCACAAATTGAGCTACCTCAACTGGCAAAACTAAGGAGTATAAATCAGGGAACAGTGAAGAATTCCATATTGAGAATTGGTATTCAAAGTAAGCCGCTTAGAGAAAAAAAGCAAGCAAGTTATTTGCTACAATGTAATTTTTGTTTTTATTTTCTATTTGGTGGATGGGGTTGCCGATGTGTCTAGGAGAGAAAAGGTAGGCAGACCGACAGGCGAGCGAACGGAAGGGAATTCCCATTTTCCGGATTAGCACTAACATAAAAAGTGATGAAAAACCCAGGACAGCAGATTTGCCTGCTAAACAATCTGTTGTGTATTGTGCAGTCTGTGTGTATTTGTGTGTGTGTGTGTGTGTGTCTTTACCGGTTGGGCTGGGGGATTAAGGGTGCGAGCCAGTACCCGCCTCGATGCACCGGCAAACCGAACCACTACCTGCGGGGAAAAACCGAAAGGCGAACCAACTTTTTTTTTATGGCAAGCGAGTGAGAGCCCATCGGGGCGTATGTGCAATTTAGCTGTTGCATAATACTTGCTTTGATATATGATACAGTTAGTAGAACGCTTCAATGGTTTCACTATTTTTTTCTGTTTTTTTTTATTGTTTTTTCATCTAATACGCATTTCTCATTTTTTAACAAAAGTTAATAATTTATATATGGGACGGTGGCAAACACGTATGAATATTTTAATTTTTTTTTAACACTGCAATACGCTTAATTAATTTTAATAATAAATATTAACAACATTTGCAGCACAATTGTGCTAAAGTCCAGGAAATTGTGCGAGCAAAGCAAAGGTTTCATTTGCATCTATGCAATTTCTATTTGACTATTAATCATATTAATAATAATAGTACATAAAATATGGTTTACTTGAACAGATATGGCTATATATATATTGATATTTGTGCACTTACCCGCTGGTCGATTGGAGCGTCTGGCCGGGTCGGCCTCCTCGAACATGAGGGGCGGATGGCGTCGCGCTTGGACAGCTTGGGGCCAGCAGCAGGCGGAGGACAGGCAGACGAGCAGCGCGACGAGGAGCAGGTGTTGGAATTTTCTATGAAAGTGATTTGCTGGGCTGCTGCTGTTGCATGTACTGCTGCAGTCAGAACTGATGCCCCTGCCATATGTTGCTGTACTGTTTGCTGCTGCCCCCATCTGCTGCTCTTCCCTGTCCAGTGTCTGCACGGTGCCTGTGGCCGTCGCCAAGGCCGTGGCAACATTCGTTGTATTATTGATCATTTCGTTTCGCGCTCTAAACCCCTTTTTAGTTTAGCTTTAACTCAATTATATTTTAGGCACTTTTGCGTAGAAAAAAAAAATACTATTAACTTAAGTACATGCACTTTTCGTAATTATTCTCTCTTTTTTTTTTTGTTGCGCTCTTTTGTTTGTCAAAAAATGTAAACAGGAAAAAAATATATATTTATTTGTTGTATTTTAGAGATTGTTGTGATTTACTTGTTCCCCGACCGAACCGATATTTTAATATTGAATTTATGATTTTTGTGAATATTCTTGAATTTTACTTCCACTTTTTTTGTATTTATTTTTTTTTTGTTTTACAGATTAGATAACCACACGCGTTTTCTTCTTTTCGTTGATAGTTTTTTTTCTTTTCGAAAACACCTTTACTTATAGTTGTTGTTGTTGTGGTTTCGGACACTTTTTTCGCTCACATTTAATGCAATTTGTCGTATTTGGATTTGGCCATTTAATATTCAAGACTTGTTTATTTTGCACATTTTTCTAACAGACTTTCTTTCCCCAAAAACGTTGCTGGTTAATGTTGCTTCGTTGTTTGTTTGTTGCTGTTTGCTGTTAGTTGCTGATCGCTGCTTGTGGCTTATGGCTTGTTGTGTTGCTGTTGCTGTTGCTGTTGTCGGCGAGTCGGCGAGTTTTTATCTACTAGATAGCTCACGGGGCGCACACGCCGTGTATATGGGCTCTGTGGCTGCTGCGCCGCTGCTTGCTCACTGGCGACTGTGTGTGTGAGTGTGTACGATGACGACGATGTGCGTGTGTGTCTGTATGCGTGCAAATGTGTTTGTGAATGTGTGTGTGTGTGTCTGTTTGTGTGCATGTGTGTGTGTGTGTGTTGTGCGGTTACGAACGAAAATAATGTCCACACACGGTATCGGTCGGTTGAATAAATAAACTAAAACCCAACAAGCACAAAACGATGACAGCAGCGACGCTAACGGCGACGGCGACGCAAGCAGCGACAGCGACCGCGAAAGAGAGCAAGCAAACATGCGAGCAAAAGAGAGAGAGAGTTAGATTGAGAGAGGTAGATAGAGATAGAGAGAGAGCAGCAACATAACGTACGGCCCAGACAGGCAGGCAAGCATGCAGGTGAGGCAAAAAACAGCAACAACAACAAAATTGCGGACAGAGCGAGAGCGTAAGCGAGAGAGGGAGAGGGAGAGCGTGCGCAATATGAGAGCAACAAAGTTGCTGCTGTCGTGCGTCGGGTACTGATCGTATGTTCGGGTGTTCGGCTATCGTCGTTTTGTTAGCGGTTTTGGCAACAGCAGCAAACGAAACGAAACGAAACGACGCGCAAGCAATTTTCTTTTGCTTCTGCTGCTGCTTCTTGCTGTTGTTGTTATTGTTGTCGTTGTTGATATTGTTTGCCGTTTGCAAAACTTGCGCCTTGCTGCGGCAGCGACGTCGACGGCGACTGCTACTGAGACTGCGGCTGTTCCTGTTGCTGAGTCGCGTGTCGCCGGGATGTTTGCCCAATGCAAAGTTGAATGAGCGGCTCAGAAGCACCAGCAGTTTCAGCAGCAGCAACATCCAACGCAGAAGCACCGACGCACCGGCGCATGCGTGCCAGCCTGAGCAGCATGTTGACAACGCAATAGCAACATGTTGCCAACCAACTGACTTCGCACTGACTACCTGGTATGTTGCCCACTCTGCGTGGGCGTGAGTCCAAGCAAATCGAAGATGGTGTCTGCATATGTGTGTGGTCTAGCGAGGGAGGGGCAGATGGAATGGGTGTGCAATTTTATTGTTTGTATATCCTGCCAATCACAGACTTTTAAGAATCGAGGGTGTAAAAACTCTTTATATGCACAATTGATATAATAACATAAGTTGAGATAGAGAGAGAGAGAGAGAGAGAGAGAGATCTGAGCCTTAGATGCTCGGAGATACATTTAATTAACAAATTCATCTAATTTCGGATTTAATGCTAGACAAACAATACCAAATCATCATTCGAGAGAGAAAAAAAAGAGAGTGAGAGAGAGAAAGAGAGATAGGAAGGAGAGGGACAGAGAGATATGCGTTTGATTTCTGTCGAGCTTGTTGGAAAATCTGCTAATTTATGGCTGCTCCACGATCAATTAACTCTGCCGGGTTTGACGGCAAAAACGAAACGGAACGAAAAATACGCAAGGAATGACTAAAGCACAAGATTAATCATTCAAGTATTTTTTACGCTTGGTACATACAACAACAACAACAACAAAAAAACAAAACTAAAATATATTAAAGAAAACGAAAATTCTCGCCTGGTTCCAATTCCTTTGCTTTTTCGTTGTTTTTTTTTATAGTTGTCCATTTTTTTTATGATTATTTTCTTTTTGTCTGGCGACAAATCCCTCTATGGCCGTCGATATATCATTTTAAGCCACAACAACAAAGTGCACCATAATGTTACTTGTTGTGTCATGTTGCTGTTGCTGCTTGACTTTTTGTACGTTGTCCGTTGTTTGAGTGGGGCACGTGTGAGCGCAATTAAAAAAATTGTCACAAATACAAAATGTATTGGAGATGAATAATACACGAGCAAAAATGTTAGAAAAAAAAAACATTTTACGACAATGTGACAAACTTATGTTAAACTATAAATAAATTCTACTGCAGATAATATACACTTGCAGAAAAAAAAAATTACTTATCAGCGAATACATTTTTTTTCTTTATTTGTCTGTTTTATATGTCAAAGAAATAAAGTAATTTCTTCAATTAGAGTATAATCTACTGATATGTGTCTGACAAAGAGAATTTTAGTTTAAAAATTCGAAAAAACTCAGTTTACTCATCTAACGACATATATGATATCATGAGTGATACCCGATTTGATCGATCCTACTGCAAAAAGACAGAATTCGCCAAGTCTAATCGAAATACCATAAAGCATAAGGCAGACGGACAGAGAGACAGAAATATATATATATATATACTTTTACTTAGTGCATCGATTAATATATATTTATATATAAAAGGGAATTGCAGACGTCTTCTTCAATGTGTTACAAACTGGAAGACACAGTTATAATACTATTTGCAAGGGTATAATGAACAGAATGATGAATGATTGAGCAAAATGAGAGAGAGAGAAAGATAGAGAGAGAGACAGACGGGTTGGTGGGGGGTGCAGAGGAGGAATGGAGGAGGAGACTGAAGGCTGACTGAAGGCGGTTAGTTAATTAATTTGTTTGCTATTGCGTTTTTGATTTCGATCTTGTCAATTTTATTATCAACAATAAAAACAACTGCAAAAAAAACATAGAAAACAGCAGAACAAGAACAACAACAACAACGACGTCAACATCGAGCTGAACTAGCTGAATTATTTTAATATAGCGCCAGTCGTTGGCCATAAAATGGGGAACGATATCGTTAGCCATAATTTGTGTCACTCTTTAAGTAAATATATAACAAATTAAAATAGTTGAAAGCACTTAAAAAAAAAATACACAACATAAACAAATACAACAAGAACTAAAATACTGCCAAATAAATAAAAAATAAAATAAAAAATGCGACAATGAATACAAAAGAAAGAAAAATTATGAAATAATATGCGCGAAAATTCGCAGATGGCAACAGTAACAATTTTCTTACAAATATTTTGCCACTGAAGGGGATTTTCACTCTGCTGGACAATAGCAGAAAAATTGAATAAAATGCTTTTTAGTGCTCAAGAATGAAAAGTCCTTAAAATATAAAAATAATTTATTTTATTTATTAAAAATATAAATAAAATTGAAAAATTCTTTATGCTATGCGCTTTTTAAATAATTTATAAACATATTTAATAAACATATTAAATTAAAGGGTATTTCAATTTCGCATTTTTTTAAAACTTTTAATTTTCTTGTAGTTTTATTATTTGCTTTTAGTCTCATTTCCACTTGATATTTTTTTTTAAATATTTTTTATTTGTGCGAAATTTTTAGTTATTGTTTGTTTTTTGATCTTGTATTTGTTTTTTTTGTTTTTGTCATCCCCATTTAATGCGCTGCCCCAAGCGACGTAGACGTCGACGTCGGCGTTGACGCTGTCTGCGATTTGAAATATTCCTATAAATGTTTTGGCTTCACGGCCCGCCGCAAACAACAAATAACCAAAACACACACAAAAACTACTATATATATATATATATATATGAATCGGTGGTATATATATATATATGTATGTACGTGCGATATGTGTCTCTTGTCTATATGAAACAAAATGTTAAATGACTAAAACATGCGTACAAAATGCTAATGCAAAAGCAACACCAACAGCAACAGCAACAACTGAAACAACAACAAGAAACAATCAGCAACAATCAGCAGCAACAACGATGAAAAACACAAAATGGTTTTCAAAGACGCTCGAAGAACAGAAAACGAGCAGAACAGAAAAATGCTTTTCCTTTGATTTATGTAGTTTTAGCGAGCGACGTCAACGTTAACGTCGACGCCAGCGTCGCTGTCACTGTCGCTGCCGCAGCCGCAGTCAGAGTCGCAATCACAGTAGTAGCAGCAGCACACACACATTCACACAAACACAGATTAGAGTTACAGTTGCAGCTAAAGTTTAATTTAAAGAAATTCAGCCAAGTCACAAATCTCCTAAAAAAAACATTTTGATTGAAAGTTATTTAAAATTTGCACATAAAAGTTGAAAATGGATAAATCGCTTAAGCGCATTATATATACTATAAGTACATAGTGCTGTAAATACATAAGCGATTTTTTCCAATTTGTTATTCGATTTGCTTGCACTTGAACTGTTTTCGATTTAGGCTACAAAATTGATTTCCCTATTGAATTCTACGAATAGAACACTAGTCAATTAGTCTATTCCCATTTTAGATTATTACGTTAAGTCACTTGGCCTCATATGAAGTGTGCTACAGATAGCATATCGGATAGATCACTGCAGTACGCTTATCGGCCAATTGATATATCGATTGCCAGCTGAATCGGCGCATTGTTCAAAGATAAGATTTTTATTGTGTTTACAGCAAATCAACAACGGTGGCAATTAACCAAATAACCAATCGGGGTGTAAATTATATCATCGCTACTTTAATACTGCTAAACATTCAATTGTGCAATAGTGGTTTGACCCAGAATGTCTTTAAATGGGTTAACGGTTTGCCAAGTGGAAATATATTATTAGAATACCTTTGCTGACATTGCGTATACGATGCGTACGCCGAGAGAAAGGGATGTGCATATGCAAGGTGGAGGGTTGCGGGTTGGGCATTAAATGTGTGTTAAGTTTTTTTTTTTTTAGAAATGTACTCAAGTGCAACCAATCAAAAGTGAATGCAACAAACTATAAAATCAATCAAGACATTTAATTAAAATCAGTCGATGCCTCCACTTCTTCTTCTGTATCTATTATAGATTTTATCTATATATATTTTTGACGGCAAACTGCTTCCATATTTATAGCGTATCTCTCTCTCTCTCTTACTCTCTTACTTTGTGTATATCTGTCTCTGTCATTGTATATGTATTTGTATCCGCATTTGCGGTAGACTCAAATGTTATTGTCATTGTCTCGATTTTTGATCGGTTGCTGTTCGACGAGACAACATTTGTTTGCAACTGTCAATCATAAATTAGATGCCAATCAAAGTAAATCACAAAAAATTGTGCCTGATTTAAATGGCAAATGGCAAATGCCACTGCACTGCATAACAACAACAACAACAACAACAAAAACAACAACAACAACATCGCTTTGCAACATCTGTGTTCAGTTGAAATTGGAAGCACCATGTTTATTGTTTGTTGTTTATCGCTTATTGTTTAGTTTTATTAGCTTCGGCCCCAGATGAAGTCCATCACGGATTAATCATAATAGAGAAAGCGGCAAATGGATATTAACCAGATCTGTGCCTTAAAAGCATATAAAATCTTGAAGATATTTTCTATTTAATTAACATTAATGCATATTAAGACTAAAATATATTTGTTGCACTAAGTACGATAAATCTCAGCACGGCATAACGAAAGATTCAAATATAACTGTATTTTTAAAGAAATGTGCAGAGTAACCAAATATCAAGTATACGCAATGTGTGCATTTTTAATGCGATCGCATTAAGCAATTAATGAGTTGCGAAAGTTAAAGCCAGCCGCGAAGCAGTCATCGTCTTGTCTTGTATGAATATTTATATTTGTATATATATATATATATAAATTTATAGATAAACTAAACTGGCAGTTGACAACTGGCTGACAAGAGCCGTAAAGCTGCCACAACCTGCTGAGTGATATTTCGATGCCTTAGATCGATTGAATTGATCGATCGCACGATTGATTGATCAGCCAATTGTCGATTGCTCATTTGGATTAAGTAAGAGATGCTTGTTCCTCCATCTATGACCAAAAGTACTAGCTCCCGCTCTCTCTATTTTTCGCTCTCTTAAACGATCGACTGGTGATCTGGATTGGGAATACATGCATACATATAGATTCAGTCCATTGCATTGTATTTTATATATAGATAACAATGGCAAATGCCAAGTAAGCAACCAACAACACACAGCAACTAATGAATGTTGTTCAATGTATGAAAGCTGCGTCATCAGCGCCAGCAATTTATGTGCTTATTTAATGGCAGTACCGGTGTCTCCACCTCCACCTCTACCTTCACCTCCCCCTTTGCCATCGCCAGCCACGCCCCTAGAGTATTGCAATCGATGTAAGTCACACCAATTGCCAATGCCCCACACAACACAATACGATCCGTTTCGATTCGATCCGATCCGATCTGTTCGGATGCGTTACGATTCGAGCAGCCATTGAATTGTAAATTGTAAATTGTAAAAATTGTTGCTTATTTTCGCTTGAGCTGTACTGACAGTTGCTTCCCTGCCCCCCCCCCCCCTCCGTCTCCACAGCAGTCGATCGATTGATTTGTGCTTTTTTTTTTTGGGGTCGCCCTTCGTTTAGTGTCTGATAAATATAGTAATAATGCTAGAGATAAATGCCATTTTAGTTGGGTGTGGATCTGGGCTAAGTGGAGCTGTAATTAAGGTTGGGATTCTGTCTGAATTCTGGGTTACTCTGGGCACCGCCGCATTCCTCAAACTAATAACTTGATCAGCAGTTAGCCTGAAATTAGTTGAGAATGTGCTTGAATTTATTATTAATATGATCATTAAACGAAATAATATTTCTCTCTTCAGGGTTTCCATCAAATCCAATTTGACTGATTTTTGATTTGCTGAATTAAAATAAAACCATTTCTTATTTTTAAGTGAAGAAACAAAAGGCCAAATAAAAGCTGTGCGAATCTAAATGTGAGTTCATTATCATTTGTACACTATAAAAAATTGTATATCTTGATTTTACTCTTGAATGGAATGGAATGAATTAGAAATAAAAAAAAAATGCAGAATGCGTACGCAAAAATGGGCAAGTACATTAAAAGTAAGAAGAACAAAAACTTAATTCAAGATTGTTCATTCCAAAATAAGTCTAATTGTTTGTCTCCGTTTACTTTTGATACGTACTTCAATTAAAAATAGATATATTCTTGATTTTCATTCGCTTTTGCAATTTTCTTTAGTCTTACACAGCTTATTACATACATACATATATAACAAATGACGCGCGTTTTGTCTATTTTTCCTTTTTCTCTTTGTTATTGAGCTTTACACTATCTGTTGTTGTTGCTGCTGCAGGAGAAGCCTGGAGTTTTGTTTGGGAACTCGCGCTTAACGGTTAGCGGTCGGAGTTCACCGTTGCACAGTATCGCTGTGTTCGGCTTTCGTTCGGTTTTGTTTTATTTTTGATTCGAGTTCGCTATGTTTTTCGCCGTCGTTGTTGTTGTGGTTGTTGTCGCATCGGCGTCGTTGTCGTCGTTTTGCGCGCGCGCGTCTTTTCTAGCGTCGTTCAGTCGTTCAGTCGACGCGGTCTTGGACAAACTGAAGTTCGATTGACGACGCTGAAGCGCCGGCATCAATAGCAATAGCAGCAAGCAGCAGCAGCGTTCGCCGTAGCAGCAGCCCATAGAGTAGACGCCTAACGCCACCTCTTTCGCTTTTCCGCTGCCGCTCTCTCGATACATTTTTCTGTTGTTGTTGTTTCCTTTTTCTTTTTTTTCCATATGACAATCGCACTCACATTTGTGTAGAGCAATAGGCAAATAGACAACGTCAGACAGCTGCGCTGCTTGTCACTGACGTCGCTGCCGTCGTTGACGTTCTTTTGTTGTTGAGCTTTTTTTTTTTTTTTTTTTAGTTTTTTTCACTTTTTGTTGTTGTCATTTTTGCCTTTTGTCAATGTGCACGACGCGCGCTATGTTTGCTGGATTAGTTGTTGTTGCCATTTGGCTTATTGTGGATTTTAATTTCAATTCTTGCTTTGTTGCTGTGTTTTTTTAAGTTTTTGTTTTTTTTCTTCTTCTTCTTCTGGCTACTATAACGTGTATTTTGTATTGTTTGCTTTGTCTTTTGCTTGTGCCTAATGCGCGCGCTGCCCCGCCCAGCTTGCCCCAACCCAACCCCTCGTTCTGCTTATTGAAGCGTGCGCTACACTAAAACATAGACATAAAAACACCAACACCCAGCCCTGCCCTGCCCTGCTCTGCCCTGCCCAGCCTAGCCTAGCCGAGCACTCAAAACCCCATCCACTATGATAGATATATACCCCAACCCCTTTGAAGCGGGCAAACGGCGGAACTAACCTAGGACAGGCAGCGTCGCATTGGCGCACGCGGCGTATGCGCAATATGCGAACAATTGCTTGCTGCATTGAAATCGGAGCAAAAGGCATCTGTTGAACGTGTCCATATGCACATGAAAACAGTTTTCATACCCTGTTCTCAATTATTACATTAAGAGGGTTATTCCCATTTCCCCTTTCCCCCTCCCCCCTCTCCACTTTATTATGTAGTCATCAAAATTTTGTTCCCATTCAACTTTTGTTGCAATATTTTTGAGCTGCCCAAGCAATTTTTAGTTTTACTCTGTTTACATTTATTACAGGGTATTTGTCTTTGTCAAACACTCAAATTGTTCACACAGCCACGCATTTATTTATTATTGTAACTGTGCGTAAATGCAAAAATATGTTTATATTTTTGCACACAGTTTCTCGCGAATTATTTTTTTTCTTTTTTCTTTTACATTCTTGAGATATTTTTGGGGTTTGCGGAATTCGGAATCGACTAGTGGATATTATAATGGAAAACGCATGAAATTTAGCCGTATTTCGTTCAGTTTGTGCAGCTGCTTAAGTAATTTGTTTAGCTGGAGATGCCATCTCCATGATCCATCATCGTCAAAACCACTCGACGCAATGTTTGCCAGCCATATTCAAATATGAGATGGATGTAAGTATGTAGAAAAATACGGATGCATTGCGAGGTGTCTAAAAATAGTCGCTTTCGCTCATGGAATGCCTCGTTGTGCACCAATCAGACCTACCAGAAGGTGAATTTCCCACTACTTGCTTAACGGTATTTACCTAGCCGTATAACCAAATACCATGTACATTTCTGGTTCCCCTCTTTATTCACGTTTAAATCAACATTTTTTTAAGTACAAGCAAAAAAAAACACAACAAATTAAAAAAAAAGTTTAAAACAGGGAAATGTGTTTCATTTTTACATTTATTGTCCACTTGTTCCAAATTGCACTGTTTAAATTTTCACTTAACAATTTGATTTGCACAGTTCCAAATTTTTTAGGAATTTCCGAAATGCCTTTCCAGTTATTTGAAAACTGATTGAGATAATTAATACTTATTATTGCTTATTATTTGATGTCTGTAATATTTACTTGAACATTTAGCGATAAATCAGCAGCTGCCTTGACCACTTTTGGCTTTGGTTTTGGCGAATCCAGAATGCGGCAACAATTAACGCATTTTGCTGATGGCCTATTAAAAAATTGCTCTTTCAAAGCAACACTAAGAGAAACAACAAACAAAGAACACGCGGCACGTGCATTTGGCAAATGTTTAAAACACTGGACACCCACATTTTCTGGTGTCATGTGCCCAGATATAAAACAGTGCCGGACATGTTCGAGCACATGATCCAAATCCAAAAGCAAATAGCTTATTGAAATCCACACAATGCCAGGCGCATTGCGATTGGACATAACTACGAGTACGTACACTGTGAGAAAACTCGCTCGGAATTATATAAAAAAAAAGAGGGAACTTAATTTGAAAAAACATGCAAGATTTAACAAAGCTATTAAAAGTTACGGATATATTCCTTATTTTAGATATATTTTCTATTCTATAGATATATATTCCTAAAGACTTTTACATAAATACGTATAGAACTAGAGGTGTATATATATTACAAATCAGACACAGAAGAGAAAGAGGGATCAGTGCGCGACTTGCTTATCTACATAATTTATAATTCTCATTTATCCCAAATATTCCTTCCCAGATGCGATTCTATTTCAAATAATCTAAATTAATGAGTGAAATTGTGTCTTCCATTGCATCATACTGATTCATTAGAGACTATGCCAATCCTTAAATATTATTCTAGGTGATATGATGTCTATATTTGTACAATACTTCATTTCATATTATAATTGCTCATCTTCTGCATATATATATATATATATATATATATATAAAGATATCTGAGAGAAGTGTAGACTGGTAATACATATACTAAGTATATTTGTGGCAACATGAAAAAAAAAAATTCGTGTTTATGCGCCCATCTCTAAATTAGAACATTCGCAGATTAGAGAAGCAGTGTTCGCCCACCCGCCCTCACCTGCTCCACCCCTCGTGGACCCCCACAAATAATATTTTATCAGCAATCGCTGCGGCGCGTGATCTTTCGAGAGAGCCAAATACTTACTTAAATAAACAAGTGGCGACCGACGGTGACGACGACAGCAGCAAACAATGGAAAGGGAAACGAAGGTAGGCGTGGTGGGGCGGGGATGGTCAGTGTGACTATGACGGGGAGAAAGGCACTGGCAAAGGCACTGGCAAAGCCAAAGGCGACAGCAAAGAGAGCGGAACGAAAGCAAAGCGAGCCAAACAAATTAAGCACTTCAGCGGAGGGGCTGGGGGGGTTGCCAGGAGGTTGGGTGGGATGAGGTGTGTGGGCTTGGGAGTGATGAGACGATGAGTAAGCTGAACGGCTGCCGCTGTCTGGCGATAGATAGTCACGCGTTTTGGGAAGCAGCAGCAGAGGCCAAGAAGCAGCAGCAGCAGCAACAGCAGCAGCAGCAGCAGCAACAGCAACAGCAGCAGCAACAGCAGCAACAGCAGCAGCAGCAGCAACATCTGCGCATAATTAAGACAATAGACAAAGGGACATACACTTAAAAAAAACTATGTACCTCATATATATATATATAAATCGAAATTAATATATATATATAAGATAAAATATACACATATTACTAATCGGGCTAATGTGAGCTAATCACAAAATTATTAATGCGAATATGCTCAGAATTATATAGAAATATATAGATATATATATATATAGATAGATAGATATATAGATATATATAAAATACATATGACATAAGAGGCACCTGTTGCTGCAACACACACCATTTGTGGTGACTGTTTTTTTTGTTAAGAAAAAAAAACAGCTAAAAGAATTTGAACTTATTAAATTTGCTGCTGCCTGATATTAGTCAGAATAATAAAATTTGATTGAGAGAAACATGTGTTGGGCATATTCACTATATTGATTTGTATTCTATTTTATTATATTGTCAGACAGACAGACAGACAGAGAACATGGTTTGGCAATTTGACCACATCTCTCGTTCCAGTTGTCAAGTGTTGGCCAAGTTCGATTGAGTTCAGTCTGTTTTTTTTTTTTGTTGTTGTTATTTTATTTCTTGCAATTGTTGACTAAAGTTTTTGTTGCCATTATTTTGGCTTGGTTGTTGTTTGCACACGTTTCTCACAATCTCTTCCGACGTGTGCGTCTCCCATGTTCTGGTGAAGAAGGCCTTGGCAGTTGCTGATGCCCGTTGAGAGTGCGAAACCAATTGATCAATGTGTGACAGCAATTGGCGTAATTTTCCATTTTCTTTTATTAATTTTCTAACAAAATTGCCGTAACGGATATTAAAAGTCACGTTCGTATTTCAAATTGTTGGTCTTCAACTCTCAGCCAAAATTGATTGCAAACTATCTGAATGTCCAGCATTTATTATTTGTTCACACACCTACAATCAACTGTTCAGTGTGTGTGCGTGTGTGCGTATGTGTGTGTGTGTGTGTGCACAGAGAATTTCTCAGGCTTTAGAGCATTGCGATCGCAGCAACTGTTGCTATTGCAACAACAGCAACAACTAGTTTTTTTTTTATACCTTGATACAGAAAATATCATAGTATATTTATTTCATGCAATATTTGTCTGCATCCGCAAAGTGTCGAAATTTTAGTGCTATGGAGGCTAGGAAATCGATAAAAATCGATAAGCGCAAGTCGATAAATCCACATATCTAACACAATTTGAAGGCAACAGTTACCAAACGTGGTTAGGTAGGTGGTTGGCGAAGTCCTGCGAAGACCAACATATGCCACGCCCACCTGAGCTGCCTCCAGGTCCACAGCTCCTAAATATTTAAAATTGTCATATCTGCCGCATCCAAATAAAGTTTGGCACATACATTATTATTTTTTTTAAAGAGCTTAAAAGCCACGCCCACACTCGCCCAAAAAAACGCCAAATACGCGAAAGATATAAATCGATACAACCAATTTTTTTGGCCTCCCACAATTCCCAAATTCCATTTAATTATCATTTAATTCATTGAGAATATAAAGTTACCAAAATTGGAAGGAAGGCAATTGGGAAAATCTGCCACATCCACTTCTGCCCCCAAAAATATCGACCACAATTTGAAGGGCCAACTTAGGCGGCATTTCTTTGCCACCTGTTATTAGCTGGTATCAAAGTATCTCCAAAGTATCTCCAAAGTATCTCGCAGTCGGCAAATCCCAATTGCAAAATTTCATCTTTTTTTTTTTGTGTTTTGCTTCTGCCGTTTTGCTGTTGTTCGCATTGCGCACTTTTGCTTTTTCTTGGCCAACCAGGCAGCAACTCCCACCACGACGGGTAGGAAGAGAAGGAGAAGGAGGAGGAGGAGGCGGCTGTAGATGTAGCTGTAGCTGTAGCTGAGCCCCAGCTCGACATCCAGTACAAGATTATTGACATGCCAACATGTTGTTGCTCTCTGGGGCCACGACAAGAGATGCGACTGCAGTTGGAGTTGGAGTTGGAGTTGGAGTTGGGGGATCTGTGTTGCATGTGAGAACCTTGCTATGAAATTGTATTGCTTTGCGCCTCGCCTGACCACCACCAACTCCAGCAGAATCAAGTGCTCAACTAAGAGATACCATTTTTTGAATCCTAAAAGAGATCTCATCTTAGGACAGATGCAAACATATCATCAAACTCATCATTTTCTGGGATAAAACGAAGATTTTTTATCTTTAATTCTAAATTGAATATTTTCTAGTTTAGTCAGCTAAATTCATTAAAAAATTAAAGTGAGTTTTTGGGGGAAGACTTGTGCTTTACAAACCCTTTGCTGAACTCAAATTTACAGGGTATAACAACAATAAGAAAGACGCTTGACGAGCTGCTGCCAAAGCCTTGGCAACAGCAACAACAACAGCAACAACAACAACAACAGCAACAACAACAACAGCAACAACAACAGCAACTACAACAACAACAGCATTGAACAATCAGTTGTTGCATCTTTTGCCCCCGCTCCAGATGAGTGTTGCCCCTTTCACCCGCCCTCCACCGAGCACCGAGCTCGTTAGTTATCCATGCTCCGTTGTTGTTGGCTATTAGAAAGGCATGTGAAATGTTCCCTAATTGTTGGAATTTTAATACTGACTGCCTGCGTCCATAGAGCGTCCATAGAGCGTCCCAAACAGAGCACCACAATCCCTGTCCAGGCTGGGTCTCCATTCTGTGTGTGTGTGTGTGTGTGTGTGTGTGTGTGTGTGTGTGCCGCGTTGTCTGACAACAGTTGCAAGGGGGCAGAAGAAGAAGAAGCTATGTGCATGTCACTGCTGACAGTTTTGCTGTTGTTGTTGTTGTTGTTGTCGTTGTTGTTGTTGGTCAGTTTCTCAGCCTTGGTCTCTCCGGACTCTTGGGCGCTGTCCAAATGTTGCCCCCGCCTTGGTGCAATGGGAGCCAGCAGTTCTTTAGGAGTTGCTTAAGTACTCTATTAGTGCAATTTGATGCTGAGCACCAACTGAGCTAAAGTGCATCCAATGTTGCTCTTTGAAAGCTATTCCAGCCACAATTTCAGTTCATCTAATTGACAATTTAGTGGAGAGCATGTGGAAAGCGGAGCTGCGGAGGGCACCAAATGAAGGGAGTAATTGTGGGCCAATTGGGTCACTTGAAAAGCAACTTGAAGAGAGAGAGAAAATAGAGAGAGATAGAGAGAGAGGGTGAAGGGGAGAAAAAGTGTTTAATTGTTGAAAATATTTAATATTTATTTATTTAAAAATTAAGTTTATTTTATACGTTTTGCCATTTGTTATTTAGAATCAATCAGTTCATTTGGATTTGATATGATTTCACTATTAAATTGAATGTAATTGAAAATATTACTGCATATATGAAGAATGCTGCTTAAGTTTTATTTCTTGAAACAAGGAATTCAATATATATAAAAATGCAAAAAAAAAAAAAATAAAAAAAAAAAAACGTCGTTAAAAAACGCTTTTGTTGTTGTACTCCAGACTGATTGTCTGTCAAGGCAACAGCAGATCAAAAAAAAAACTTCCCAATCCACATCTCTCGCGACTCAATCTATCCCTCTCGCTCTCTCTTTCTCTTTCTGTCTCTTTCGTTGTCCCTCTCTCTCTCTCTCTCTCTCCCTCTCTCTCTCTTATACATTCGGTTCGTGATCGTGTAACAATGCGAGTGATTAGTACGCGCCGGCGTTCAAAAATTCGCAGCGCGGAATTGTTGCTGTTGTTGTTGTTGTTGTTGCTGTTGTTGTTGCTGTTGTTGTTGTTGTTGTTGTTGTTGTTGTCTTTGGTCTGCTGCCTGTTGCCTGTTGCTGGCATTTGTAGTTGTTGCATTGCAGCATGCGCCCTGTACCGGGGGCAGCATTGAAATGATTTAGTGTGATTTATCTGTAAATTCCTTTTTTCAATCTCTTCTCACGCCACAGAAAAAAATTTCAAAAAAAACAAAAAAACAAAACAACAAAAAAACCAAAACGAAACGAATTCAACTAAAGCAGAAAGAGGAAAGCCTGTTGCAGAGAAAGGAAGGGGAGCGGGGGATGGGGCAGGGGGGGGCAGTGATTGCTGAAGGACCTCAGTTTGGTTAAACGGTGTACGCCCCACTGCCACAGCAACACACCCCTGTTGAACAGACGATGAGCACCACTCCCCCCTCCCCACCACACTACTCCACTCCACTCCCCTACCTCTATAAATATTATATCTGACGCTTTGGCGAAGGTGTTATAAAAACGATAATAAAAAATTGTAAGCTACGCGCCATAAATTGGCATTTAATAGTTGAAATTCACACTGAATTGACAGGCAACAGGCAACAGGCAACATGCAACAGGCAACAGGCAACAACAACAACAACAAATGTGGCATGAAAATTGGCTCTGCCTACACTCAGAGAAAACCAAATTCCAATATTAAAATTTAATAGTTTCTTTCTTAAAATTTAACTCTTTTTTCTTTGCGCGTTTCTCGTTTCTTGATTTGAATTTGCTTTTTTAATCGAGAATTGAATTTTTGTTAATCTTAATTTTTTTGCCTGTGTATAGACTGCGCTGCTCCTCAATCCGTTGTCATTGTCTCGTTCTCTAGCTCTATACCCTACCCTACTCTACATGCACACAAATCGCCCCTCACCGCCCCTCCCCCCCTTCACCAATTCCGTGTGGCATCGTGCAATTTGGTGGCGGCTGAAAAAGCGCGAGCCGCCGGCATTTGGCGCGATTTATGATGCATCATTACGAGCATTTTTATTATGGTTATATTTTGATACGCACGCCAAGCGAATCATCCCAAGCAATCCCAAACCCATCCAAGACCCATCACACACACACAGACACACACACACACACACATTTAGCTGGCGGCTTTTGCAATACGTTGCATGCGTTGTTGCCACAGACTCCTTTTCGATCTTATCACTTGTCGCTGCTGTCTGTCGCCTTCTGCTGCTTCTGCTGCTGCTGCTGCTCCCTCTCCCTCTTCTGCTCCCTTCATCTTGTTCCCTTTGCCCTTTTCAGTGTCTGCAAAAACTGACAGCAACAACAACACAAATATTTATATAATAATAATAATAATAATAATAATAATAATAATAATAATAATAATAATAATAATAATATAAACGAAATAAAATAATAATTAACAATTTGTGTTTCGTCGCCAGCTTCAAAATTATCATAATCAAATCGCCAACAATTTATCGATCAAAAATTTCATTTCCACTAAATACAAAATATTTTTTTTTCTATTTAGCTGATCTATTTTTAATGAGAGTAAAAATAATTTTTTTTTTAATTTTAAATTTAGACAAAATGCACTTTAATCTGCGCATTTGAGTGATTGTTTAAACCATTTAAGCCATTACAGCTTGTTGCGTTTATTTTACTGTTTATTTTAAGAACAAACAAAAAAAATATTTAAAAAAAAATAGGAGAAGAAAAAACAATGTTCTTTGCAGAGCAAAAAAAACACAGAAGAACAAAAAAAAATTATCTTTCGAGGTCGCCGCAGTTTTGGCCATGAACCACTTAGAATGCTAACAAGATATAAAGATGCATGTGTGCTATGAGTGTGTGTGTGTGTGTGTGTGCGTGTGTGTGTGTGCGTATGTGCGTGTGTGTGTGTGTGAATGATGTGTGTTGGGCACAACAAGTTCAAGAGTTGATGGTGTGACCTTCCTTTTAAAACGGTTCGATGTGGGTGTTTGGCGTACACATTAGCAGATTTATAGCCAGACACAGTCAACAACAACAACAACAACAGCAACAAAAACAACAACAAGAACAAAAACAAAAACAACAACAAACAACAACAACAATATCAGCCGTTAAAGAGCTAATGGCTTGGATAATGATTTTTGATTTCATTCATTTCATTTAATTTGCTTTTGTTTTTTGTTTTTGTGTCTTTTCAAAAAAAAAAAATTGCTTAGCTACAAATTTTCCTCTTTGTGTTGTTGTTGTTGTTGTTTTGTCCAATGCGGATTCGTGCGTCAATAATTAGATCATCTCTGGGTTAGCTTTTGTAGACGATTAACAAAATCCAAAAAAAAAAAAAGGCAGAACAACCGATAGCAACACACACACACACACGCACACACATACACACACACAATAACACAACACACACAAATTTGTTTACTCTATTTTCTCACCAAAATTTTCTACTGTTTTTGTTGTTGTTGTTGTTTTTTTCTGTTGCCTGTACAAAATTCGAGTAATGTCGAGCGCTTTGAAAATTTGCCCGCAAACAAATCAACAATTAACGAAGAAAACAACACCAAAAAAAAAAAAAAAGAGGCAAGTTTTGGGCGACTGTCAAATGCCCTGCAATTAAAGAGCATATCTCAAATTCCAGAAATATCTCAAACTTTCCAAAGTTGGTTTTAATACCCTAAGAAATTCCAATTATCTTTTATATGTAAATAAAATACATTTTTTACCAAAATTTGTGGGATAAAAAATTTAAAAAAAAATAGGAAAAAAAACAAGTTGCGCACAAAAAATGGAAAGGCGAAAATTAAATGAAATTTGGCTCTTTAGATTTTAATGAATCATGGCCAAGTTGGGTGAGTTTGGCCTGCGCTTGGCGGTGCTGCTGGGAAATTGTGGCAATGGGAATGGGAATGGGAATGGGAATTAGCAATCTGCTGCTGGTGCGGCTGCTGCTGCTGCTGCTGGGCGTGGCAACGTTTGCGTTAAATGAACTAATAACGGGACAAAAAAAAGCGAACAAATATTAAACAAAATTCTTGCTTTATGGCCAAATTAATGGCAAAAGTAAAATAGAATGAAAGAGCGAGAGTGCGAGGGAGTGGGAGGGGGGGGGAGAGCGAGAGAGAATGAGATAATGCACAGTCGTAAACAGGGGGAATAAAGATATATATATATATATATATAAAGTTATAAAGATTTGACATGATTAAAAACCGAATCGCATCGCAAATCGCATAGCTCATTAATTGGATATGGTCCGAGACTCCAGTCACATTAAACTGACAAAAAACCAAAAAAAAAAAAAGCAGAGAGGAAAAGCATTAAACCAAATTCATTTTAAACAATAAACAAATCGGAATTCGCCTGACACACACACACACCTCCCCCTCCCCTTTACGCTGCTGTTTTTTATGCCCGTCTGGCGCCGATCATATTTTTTGTGCTTTTTATTTTTATTCTGATATTTACACTTGCGCGTGTCTCTCCACGCACACGCACACACACACACATAAGCAGATATCGACACAAAATGTCGCTCAAAAACTTGCTACATGTTGCTACTTTGACGATCCTCATCTTTGGCGTCGGCGCCGGCGCCAGCAGCTTAAAGGCGTCCACCAAATATGCGGGAAGGTATGCAGTGAGTGTTGGGAATGCGGGGTGCGGGTTGCGGGTTGCGGGGTGTGCTTTCAAGTGTTCGTCAATATATTTATGTGGCAGACACACATCTGTAGTTTATATAGGCCAAGACGGGAAAAAAAAATATTCTAAATGGATTTAGCCAAATAGCAAACAAGCCCCAAGAAAGAAAACGTTTGCGTGGGGGGAAGCGGGAGGGTTGTAGGTGGCTGGGGTAAACTGTTATTGTACATTTAAAATCATTCAAATAATGCGCCAAAAAAATCACATTTATACGTTTATTTTTATTCCATTATTAAAGAACACAAAACTACAACTAAAAATAGGCAAATATTTTCTAGTTGAATTATTTATTAATTTGATTTGATTTAATCAGGGGAATTGTGTGGGTTGGTTACGATGCGGCTGGATTTGGTTTGATTGCGGGTCAGGTAAGGCGGGGCAACACGTAAATTCCCATCACATAAGACGGACAGACAGGAGGGTGGGACGGACGGAGGGAAAGTGCGAAAAACAGATGCACGGCACGGCGATGCCTCATAAAAGGGGCACTCAGATAAGCGAGCATGTTGCGTGGGAAAATCCCAGACGAGGCCCAAGTGTGGCGCAGGCAGGCAGTCAGGAGGCAGAGAGCCAGGCAGGCATCCTTGATGCCATCATTCGACGGTGTCATAAATCGCCGTCGTCCTTTGTTTATGCTGCTTATTTAAATTGGCTTCTTGGCGGGCGTTGCGAGTGCGAATCGCGAAACCATCTTTCGGCCAGAACACCAGAACCCAAAAACCAACAACATACAAATGAAAGCAATATTAAATTTGAGCTCAACCTGAACAGGTCCTCGGCTGCCTACCTGTTGTGATTCGGGAATTTCCGGATCTTAACCGTAACCCATATGGTTAGTGTGGATGCCTTCTGGCCCAATACGTGAGGAGAACAGAAGATGAGAGCCGAGACGCCTCACGTGTTTCTAGATCATTGCAGACAGCCAGCAATGCCAGCAAAATATCACCTTATTGTTTTGCATTGGTTAACGAGAAAAACAGAGGATGGGTTTTTACCAACACGTAGCAGAAACGTGCATCATCTGTTGCCGTTGCACTTGCAAAGGGAATCAAATGAAACGTGCATCGAGAATCGATGTCAGGGCAGGATTACGATTACGACAGTGCCTTCCCAGGAAGGCACAGTTTTTGTTTCATCTTCGCCATGCACAACCCATAATTGTTCTTAATTATTCAGTTAACAAATAAAAAAATATGCATTATTTTACAATTAAAATCTGAGCAAATTTTAAAAAAAATATTGCATGGATCAAAGCAGAATTTTGGCGCCATTTGCCTATCGTCAAAGTTGTAAAACTGAAACCACTTTTAAGTAAAAAAAAAAAAAAATACAAATAAATGTCTATTGTCAGATTAGGGAATAACGAAGAAAATTCCGATTGAAACTCCTTAAAAATATAATGCCTAAACGACGTGCTCGAAATTTAGGCCAAGAACTTGGAATTTTTCGAATGATGCAAAAATCATCAAAGAAATACATCGATATTTATTTTTTTTTTTTTTTTGCCATGTTCTCAAATTTGAAATGCGTCGGATTTATTTCGTATGCAAAATGCTGCTTTAAATACATTTATAATTCGTGGATAAAAAATAATTATTCAAACAATTCAAATGATGGATTAGATTTTATTCCTTTTGATTTGTGGGAATTTGTGGAGCATGGGTGGAAGAGAATTATGAGCGCAAATGTTACTGAGATATATAAGATAATAAAAAATATATTAAACTATAAGTGAAATCAATATGGCTTAAAAGTCAGCACTTGGCTAATTGGGTGAGAATAAAATTTATGAGCTTGCCGCAAATCGAATGCAAATGCGAATTTCCTCGATTGATAAACACTTTTCGCCAAATGGCATTTTTGGCAAGTGCCACTGCAAATCTCTTTTGCATTGCATAATTCGCATTTTTTTTTTTTTTTGTCAAACACTCGAGTCGAGTCGCTGCAGTTACGCAATTGGCGGCAGATGGGGCAGCGACCCGTGATCCGAGAGCCACTTATCGATTTCACTGCTGGCATCGTCTTTCATATATTTTTTTGTAAAAAATAATTTACAAATTCAAGCAGACTAAATATGACAATCGATTTTTTATAATCAGTGATGATAATATAATTTTCGAAAATACCTAGGGTATTTTGTGGTCTAACACAATTTGACTAATCAATGATTTATTTGCTTACAGCTTTTGTTTATGCACATTTAAATTGATCGAACAAAATGTGTGCTTCCGTTGCAGAGAAACAGACACAGACACAGATATATATATATATATATATATATATATGATGATGATCAAAAGTTGGAAAGGGGATTGTTTGTGTAACAGGATGGCATAAATTGTAACGTTTGCAAAATTGTAAATGCATTTTGTATTCAATAAATTATTAATTGTTCAGCAGTCTGTCTCTTTCTGTCTGATGGCAACCCTGGTCGCCACTTGCCACTTTTGCCACTTGCCGTTGACCGTTTGTCTTTTTATCGTTTTTCACTTGCAATTCATTTTGCAATGCGCCGCATTTCATTCACTTTGCAAGTGATGAAGATTTATTGTTTTCAATAAAATGCTCACATTCACACCTCCATTTGAAGTGGACGCAACCCCCAACCCCCAACCAACGACCAACAACCCCTAACCCACAACCAACCATTAACCACCCGGAAGACACCTAGCTCCCTCAACCCCCCCCCCCCTCCCCCCACGCACCCTTCCATCTACAGTGCCTTCCTTATTTTTATTGCCAGTTCATTTTATTTATTTGACATTTATTTAGATTCGGTTCGATTCATCGACTTTTTGCAATTGATCGATGGCTCGCTGGCATCGATAGATCGTTGCAGACCATCCATCGTTCGATTGCCAGCTCTGCTCTGCTAGCCACCCGAAACCCTCCTCCACCTGTTCATCCATCCCCATTCAACTCATGCACAAATATTTGCATGGCCACAATGCATAAATTACGCCCAAAGCCAATTGCCCAACAGAAATTGTGCACCCTACGCTACGCCTCCCTCTCCGCCCCTATTGCCCATTATAATTGACACTAGGCATAACAGCGAATCATTATACCCTATCCGCACCCTTCCGCACCCCGCATCCACGCTGCCAAACAATGCTGGATTCTTTTTCGTTATTCTTTTGCGCTCGGAAAAGCGGAAAAACTATTTTTGCACAGAGAAGGGTAGGGCATGGGCTCAGATGGAGAGGGAGGTGGGGGTGGGAGGGGAAGGGGGTGGGGTGGTTCGCTACGCAGCAAGGCCATCGACATCAACAATTTGCTTAGACTGAACTTATTTATAGAGAATTGATTATTGACGATTTGTGTTAATAAACAGTTTTTGTGGTCAATGCAAGAATGGGAAAATTGTGGATAAACGGTTGAAAAGGGGGGAGAAATTGGCAAGAGACTACACAGATGGTATTGTCTTAGTCTTAGTTTTAGCCAACAGACATATTGGCCAACAGGTCAGCCAGCAAAAGATATATATTTTTTCAATTGCTCCAAGAAGCAGGCAATCCAATAAATATTGAGAAGAGTTCCATAAATTGTTGTTACTCATTTAATCACATCTTAATCATGGCATTCTGCTGGTGTTTTGAACTTGCCCACTTGGCTGGTGCCCCCCCCCACAGATGGTTTATGCTTGAGATGCGTTCAATGGCGGCGCCAGGCGAAATGTGAATTTGATTGGACGACATTGCAACAAAGTCATTTCAATTTCAATTTCAATTTTTCAATTTTTCAATTTGAATTCAAATGGCAGATAAAAAAAAAAAAATAAAAAATAAAAAAAAAAATAAGAGCAGACGAGCAGTTTTGCTCTGTACTGGCAAATGACATTATCGGAGCTGCTGCATCTCTTCCTCTTAATGCAACAGCAACAGCAACTACAACTACAATAACAACAACTACTACAACAGCAAAAACTACAACAACAACAACAACAAACCGCAGATGCAACAGCAGCAGCAACAAATATGCATGCACAATAAATTCCAATAAAAATTATATGAAACCGCAGAGCAGCGGAAAAATTAAAAGAGAAGATCACCAAACCAACCACCACCCCCTCCTCCCCCCTACACACACACAACCACCTACCCATACACTGAGCGAAAAGCAAAGGATTTGCTCCCATATCGAACAATTTCGCTTGCGATTCGATATGAAATTCAACAAACTAAAATATAAAACAATCTAAATAAAAAATTAGTTTTTTTTATATAAAATCCCCTTTGAAATTACAAAAAAACTCGTTTTATTTTGGAAAAAAAACCCGTCATTTTTTTTGGACAGTGTATAAGGCCAGAGTACTCCACGCAATGCTTCAGTCAATTTGTTAATTTGTTTTCAGCAGATGTGGTTGTAAATGCTTGTGTTGTGTTGCTTGTTGCTTGTTATTTGTTGTTTGTTGCTTGTTGCATATGCAAAATTGTCGACAAGATCGGCGCCGTCTTCGACTCTGGTCGACTCTGTTCCCTGGACTCTGGTCTGTGGGATGGCTGATTAACTTCAATGAAACTGCATTTATTGTTGCAATGTTGCAATGTGGCAGGCAATGTGGCAATGTGGCACTGTGGATATGTTGAAATTTGCAATATTGCAACTTGGTTTAATCAACGCAATGTCATTTCTCTAGCTAAGCAAACCCCACTCCACTCCACTCCACTCCACTCCACTCCAACCCACAAACCCTCCCCCCATTCCACTTTCCCCTTGCCCCTCTCAGCTCCCCCCTCTCGCTTTAGCTGTGCCCCTTGGCTCCATCGAGTTGACAGCAGCTCTCAGTTTTTAGCTGCATCATCTTCCGGGTATTTGACTGCTGGGGATTTGAAGATGCTGCTCTGTGCTGACTGGAGTGTGCCACAGCACGTGTGGTCTCACTGTGTGGCTCAGCCCAACAAACCCCCCCCCCCCCTCCCCCACCCTTCTCTCTTTTGCTAGCTGTTGTTTGTAATTAGCTGCAATTAATTTGCCTGCCTTCCTCAGCAATTTTTTGCAATGTACGTTTGAACTGGCAACTGGCAACTGCCATCTTACACCATCACACACCCCACAATCCACACCACACACCACACTCCTCATACCGCACACCGCACACCTCCAACCCAATTCCCCACTCCTTGTCAAATTGCAAACATGTTGTTGTTGTTGTTGTTGTTGTTTTTCTTTTACAGTTGCAATTACAGTTTATGTGGCCATTAAACAAAGCCAAAGCCACATTTACATAATCATTTTTTTCTAGGTGTGTGTGTATGTGTGTGTATATGTGTGTATGTGTGTGTGTGTGTTGCCATTTCATTGCGTGTCATATATCACACATCATCAAATCGACATTTAATACACAATTGGAAATGCTCCACTCTCAACGAAGATTCAAATCGGATAAGTTTTTTTTTTTGTTATTTTCAATTGATTTTTACAGATAATTGCAATTTTTTACTCAGTGAAATTGTGCAATTTTATTTAACTTTATTTTGCAGTCAATTTTAGTGTAGACCTTATTGGATATTATTTATTCTCTTGTCCGGCATTAATGGCGTTTGGGTTAATCTTTAAGTGTTTTATTAGCCAGTCTCAATGGAACAACAGGTCGTATGAGTAATGCTGAAAGCTAAAGCTTTATCGGTAGTTATGGCAATAGCCCCCCGCCCCCCACCTTGCTAACCCATCTTTAGCTGGGGGGAGTGGGGGTGTGGCATGCATTCAGTTAAGATTAGGAAATGCAAAAAAACAATAAAATTTATATAAATTTCAATAACAAGTGGAAAATATTTATAAATAATCTTTTGGTTCAACAATTGAGTTGAATGTTGTTTATATATTTTTTTTTATGTTTATGAACGTTTCTTTATCTGCTGCAAACAAATTTCAGTTCATTTTTCATTATTGATCGAGAAAGTAATTTTAATTTCGCACCCAAAAAAACAAAAAGAAACAAAAAAAGTGCGCAGCAATCGATGGAACAAAAGACATTGTTTCCTTAAGCAGTTCCAATCATTGCAGGGATATACCCTATACTACATATATATATAAGGGTATCATGGCTTGACAGCTAAGTTATCGGTTAATTGATAACTTTGACAACTGAAATCAAGTAAAACACAATTATAAAAAAAAGATATTTGTAAGTTTAATAAAATGAAAGCAGTTTTTAAGGCTCAGAGAAAATAAATGCACACATTTCAAAATCCAATTAAATATCATGATCTCTATATACATATATAAATATATATATACACGATATCTGGAAGTAGTTCAAGCAATAATCGCTTAACTTTTCCATATTGCCAGACTTAATCAATCTGCGGAGGTAATTTCGAAGATGAGCTGTGGGTGGGCTATGAAAGGTGTATATGTGTGTGTGTGTGTGTGTGTGTGTAATGGTAAATAATGACGAAGAAACAAAGGCGTCACAAAAGGCCAAATGCGTAATAGAAAGCACAGCACGTGGTATCAAAGCCAAGAGTGGGCGGGTTGCGGGGGTTGCCGGAAAGAATGCATTTTGTGGTATGAAAATGTGTCTGAAAATTATTGAAGTTTGTTTTATCAGTAAATCAATCAATCAATCTAACACGTAATTTTGAGGAAATCATTTATTTGATTATTGAAATTACTTAAAATACAAATCGAAATAAAAAATAAATAATATTTCATATTAAATAAAATAACTGATTAACTAAATTCTCAGCTTATTGATATTGATATTTTGGCTAACGTTTAAACTGTTACCAACAAACAACTCTGCAACCCACATTAATCCAATCCCCCTTTAATACCCTCCCCCCCCCCCACCCATCACACAATTAACAAAAATGATTAAGCAAGCGTTGAGGGAATAATATAGATATATATTTTTATTGCAACGATTGCAATTAATGAATAATGTTCGCGTCACGCCCCCCACTTAAAAAGGGTAGCTCATATTGGTTGAGGGGAGGTAGGGCGGGGTAATGTGGATGCTTGCATTTAGGGGCGGAACTGGCGACACCGCGTCTGATTCTGATGAAATTCTAAGTGAGTGGCAACAAAATGCGCAAGAGCGAGAGACAGAGAGAAAGAGAGAGAGAGAGAGGGAGAAAGAGAGAGAGGGAAGAGTCTGGCAAATTGATTGCACGCAAAGAAGAAAGGGCGGCGTGGGGAGGCTGAAAGGGAGGGGGGGTTTAACTGCACTTTGGTGCAATTCCATTAGAAATTGGGTTTGTTGTTGCAATGATTATTGCCTGTTGCTGTTGTTGTTGTTGTTGTTGTTGTTGTTGTTGTTGTGTATTTGCCCCCGGTTGATTCATGTGGCATTCATTTGTAGTATTTTATTAGGTCATTCATGCGATCGATTTCATTCAAACGAATGATGTCATTTCTCTTCGGCACACAGATCTCTGGGATAAGATATGGATGGCAATTACAGCGAGCAGTGGAAACGTTGTGGTTGTCAACAGTGTGGAAAACCAGTCAGTTGAGTAGTGTTGATTTCTGCCCGTTGCCATCCATCAAAATTCAACTATTTATGTATTTGCCATTTGCCGTTAATGGCCAATTATCAATAGACGGCAATAAAATCAATTGCAATAAACAAAACTGTTCATTGGCAAATAATTGCAATAAAAAAAATAATTGCATTTGTAATTGTTTCGTGCATTGAATTCGAATATACATATTGAAGTGAGCCACACAAATGAAATATTCAACGAGTTTCCCCTGTTTTTTTAAATTCAAATTTAATTTTTTTAAGATTTCCATTTTAGTGTAAGCCTAAAACTATGCTACAGAATCTGTGACAACAATTATCGTAGACTTAAACCTCTCTCTTCGTTAAGCCTTGAACATGTATTGCGGTTTTCGTTAAGTGTGCTCTCATGCATCTGGGTTTCAATTTTTTAGTTCTTCTTAGTACATGGTGTGTATCTTTGCTAAGTCAAGAGTTGGATAAAATGCCACGCATTTTTGTCATTTAATTAAAACTATATTTTAATAAAATATAATATATATAATAACATTTCTGTGCATTTGACGAATCGTTAAAGTAGTATATTGCTTTCGATAATGGAGAAAAGAGACAAATCCATCCAAATACCACATTAAATATTAATTATGTTTTTGGAGATCCGTTTTTCGCGTGGTATATTTGGATTCTGTGAAAAATATGAAAATCTATAAGGATCTGGCCGAACTGACATAATTCCTTAAATGCATTTTGATAGAGGTAATCCTGTAACGCACCAGGTCATTCAAAAATCAAGCTAGAGATATATTAAAGGTCTTATGTATTATATATATATTAAAGCTCGCAGGATAATGAATTATCAATTATAATTCAAAGAATCGTAAGACTTAACGAACCAATTAAACATAAAATTATACAATGGAGTAGAAATTAGAGTAATCTAAAAATCCAACACTATCAACCTTGAACATATAATAAGAGGAGAGTTAAAAATGAATCCCAACTCAGATGAAAAGCAGCTTGTCAAGAAGTACGTAGCATTTGTCTAATAAACAATATTTTTTACTTTTATTGACATTTTTTTGGTGTTGTGTTTTTTTTTTATCGGTTGCCAAATGTATGTATTAATTTTTCATTAGCATTTTCAAACATTTCGCTGAGTATAAAATGAAAGAAAGAAAATAAACAATCTTTTTTATATTTATTGTTTAGTTTTGGGCTTCTGTGTGTGTTTTCGATGAGACGCCAAACACTTGCATACAAATTTAACTTGTCTGATACATAATAATTACTCAATAATAATATTTGCAGAGTAAGCGTCCAAAACATACTCTGTGTAGAATATAAAATATGCATTTAACTATTTGAAGTATTGGAAATAAATTACAAATTTGAGGTTTCATTATGGCTACAGGCATAACATTTGTTTCAAAAACCATACACGTTATTTTTTCTTCATTTACTCATCATTTATAATTTTC